>JACEEZ010020103.1:712784-752784 GCA_016584305.1 Chionoecetes opilio
TCCACTACCACCACCACCACCACCACCCTCCACCACTACCACCACCACCACCCTCCACCCACCACACCACCACCACCACCACCCACCACCACCACCATCCTCCTGACGCCACGGTACCTACGCGTTGCATCACCCTTCCACAGCCTTACTAGAGTGGCGCGGCCTTCTCCATCAGGCCTCGCGACGGTGTAACAAATAGCAAGCGATCCCCTCCGTCCGTTCGCTCCTAACAAGGCTAACCACAACCTTATGAACTATATTAATTGACCTGATGATAATCGTGTATTTTTGGTGTTGTGTTGATGATGCTTGTGTTATACTATACTTAATAGCTTTTAGTATGTGTCGTATAAGAGGTAGCGAGTATAGTTAGATGGAAGCAAGTGGTAATGTTCTGTTTCTCTTATGCTTAAGCCCTTCACGCCCAGATCTTTCCATTAATATATAAAATCGTCTATATTGTTAGCCATAAAATTACGAAATGTAGCTTAATATACCAAATTAGCTAGTGGTTAAGGATACTAAATAGGTCATATCTATAAAATACTGCATATATTCATTCAAATCGTCTTACGGTAGTCAAAGTACAATGGAAGTTACGTTCTGGGCCTCAAGGGGTTAATATCGCTGTGGGGGTTTTCAACTCTCTCCCTTTCTCTTTTTCGTTGTTTTTAAAGAGTTTTTTTATTCAAGCTCGACATGGGTACAAACGTCATTCATTACCTGGGTATAAGAGCTCTTGCCTGATATTCCATGACGTTAGTGTGCAGGTAGCTAGTGAGTGCATCATAAGTCTTCCTAGAAAGGAGTCACACATAATCATTACACTCTTAGTAATGGATTTTTCATTTTTACATTTCAAGCAGACGTTGCATATTTTTCCTATGAGAACGTCATAACCTCACTTGGTTATGGCACTTTATTTTATGATTTCATTAATTAGAGATCAGACCTGAAAAATAATAGTCAACGGAATCCAGCAACATGGTCTTTATGAATTCAAAACATATATGAGTGAGACGACCCAGAGATTAAAAGTTATTCTATTGGTGTGGGAAATTCTGAGTCCAAGTTGCGTGTTATCACCACGTTAATCAGAACACTAGCTAACCCCCTTGAGGCCTGGAGCGTAATTTCCATTGTAATTTGGCTACCATTAGATGATTTTTAGTGTATATTAGTAATATTTTATAGATATGACCTGTATAGTGTCCTTGTCGACTAACTAATTTGGTATATTCCGTTACTTTTCGTTATTTTATGGCTAACAACAGCCGATTTTATATAGCAAAGGAAAGATCTGGGCGTGAAGGGGTTAAGAAAACGCATATATTGATAAAGCTAAAGAAGTAACTGGTGAAACAAATCCTTAGCGTCCAGAGGCATGGGTATACAAGGCCGTACATAAGACAGGGAGGGCGGAGGAACGCGCAGCCTGACGAGGATCTTAGTGAAGGGGTGAGGCGAAGTGAATGTCTCTTCTTGTGACCTTGAGCTGAGCGAGGGTGATGGTGGTGATGGTGAACGAGGGTGGTGGTGGTGGTGGTGGTGGCGGTGGCGGTGGCGGTGGTGGTGGTGTTGGTGGTGGGTCAAGGCGAGGAGAGCCACTTCCCAACGCTGATATGTATTTGGAATTATTTAAAGTACGAATGGAGAAGCTGATCGTCTTTCCAGCTGTTTTCAAGGGGTATGTAATGAGTAGGAGAGAGGATTTGTCTTATAAATTGTAAATATTTTGTTTTTTTGGTTAATTCTATAATTTAATATTTCGTGATGACTGAAGAAAAGTTATTGGAATTAGCTATTTGGATTTATTTAAAGTACGTTTGGAGAAGCAGTTTTTTCAGGGTAGATAATGATGTTGCAATATGTTAAGGAAATCAGATACCGGGAGGGACTTGTTTTATAAATTGCTAGTGTGTTTTTTTGTGGTCGATTCTAAAACTTTATCTTTGAAGGTGATTGAAGGAAAGTTGAGAAATTGGATACGTTTATCGAAAAAAAAACTATCGTACGAATTGCAACTACCTTCCACCTGCTTTCTGTATTTATAATTGTAAATGTTATGTTTTTTGTCGTCACTTAATAACACCTTTTTATTTGTTAGTAACTGAAGGAAAATTAAGAGTTATATTATAGAGAAAAGAATGTATCGTATGAACTGAAGCAACTTTTCACTTGCTTTCTCGGGGCAGTTAATGGATAAGAGCGAGGAACTTGTCTCATAAATTGTAAATGTTATGTTTTTTGTGGTTGATTCTATAACTTTAACTTAATATTTTGAAATGACTGATGAGTAATGACAGTTAAGGAATAAGATATAGAGAGACTATCTATGAATAAACTATCTAACTAAAAAGAAACTAAAAACTCTGGCATGAATTGATAGTGGAGACAAAGGCATTGGTAAGGTGATAAATATGATGTTTTTTTGTGGTTAATTCTTAATATTTCAACTTAATATTTCGTGTGACTGAAATAAAGTTAAGGAATAGGATATATATAGAGAAAAAAACCCTCGTATGAATTGAAAGTGGAGACAAAGGCATTGGTAGAGGTGATGAAATTGATGTTTTTTTGTGGTTAATTCTATGACTTAATATTTCGTGGTGATTGAAAGAAAGTTAAAAAAGAAGGAATTAGGTTATAGAGAGAGACAAATATAGTAAGCTATCATATGAATTGAAAGTGGAGACAAAGGCATTGGTAAAGGTGATAAAAGTAAAGTAGGAACGTGTGAGACTCGCTCTAGGTGGGCCTAAACGAGTCCTGACCGCTCGTACACAGCCAGGCTCAGGTATCCAGGTCACCGTGGCCCAGGAAACCTTTAGGAAAAAATATATGTGGTGAGAATAGAGAAAAAGTAACGAGGGATGATTAGAAGTGAGGCCAACTATGATAAAGCTTAGGAAATGGACACTTTTTCATTTTTTCTTCTTCTTGCATTAGATGAAAACCACCTTTCGAAAAAAAAAATATGTGGTGAGAATATATAAAAAAATAAACGAGAGATGACTAGAAGCGAGGCCAACTATGATAAAGCTTAGGAAATGGAAACTTTTTTTTTACTTCTTCATCTTCCATTAGCTGAAAACCACCTTCCAAAAAGTCCACTTCAGACCACTTAACCTTCTTACTCCCTCTCACTCTACCTCCCTCCCACTCACCAATTACTCTCTCCCACTCACCAATTACTCCCTCCCACTCACCAATTACTCTCTCCCACTCACCAATTACTCCCTCCCACTCACCAATTACTCCCTCCCACTCACCAATTACTCCCTCCCACTCACCAATTACTCCCTCCCACTCACCAATTACTCCCTCCCACTCACCAATTACTCCCTCCCACTCACCAATTACTCCCTCCCACTCACCAATACTCCCCCATCACCAATCCCCCCACTCACCAATTACTCCCTCCCACTCACCAATTACTCCTCCCACTCACCAATTACTCCCTCCCACTCACCAATTACTCCCTCCCACTCACCAATTACTCCCTCCCACTCACCAATTACTCTCTCCCACTCACCTGTACCCACCTGTGCTAGTCCTCCCACTCACCAATTACTCTCTCCCACTCACCTGTACCCACCTGTGCTAGTCCTCCCACTCGCCTCCCACTCACCACTTCCCTTTCTCTCCCTCTCCCTTGCCTCGCCTCCGTCGTAATGCCATCGTGTCGCAGCCCCCCTCGTATGACCTTTTTGTTATAGTGCTCTGAATCTGACCTAACCTGACCTAGCACGTTGTTTTTCGTATAAAAGTCACAGTAAATGAATCAGGTTGGCGTGCAATGAGAGAGAGAGAGAGAGAGAGAGAGAGAGAGAGAGAGAGAGAGAGAGAGAGAGAGAGAGAGAGAGAGAGAGAGAGAGAGAGAGAGAGAGAGAGGAGAGAGAGAGAGGAGAGAGAGAGAGAGAGGAGAGAGAGAGAGAGGAGAGAGAGAGAGAGAGAGAGAGAGAGAGAGAGAGAGAGAGAGAGAGAGAGAGAGAGAGAGAGAGAGAGAGAGAGAGAGAGAGAGAGAGAGAGAGAAAGCGCGAAAGAGAGAGAGAGGAAACGAGAGAGCGCGAACGAGAGAGCGCGAACGAGAGAGCGCAAACGAGAGAGAGCGCGAACGAGAGAGAGCGCGCGAGAGAGAGCGCGCGACCGAGAGAGAGCGTGACCGAGAGAGAGCGCGAACGGGAGAGAGCGCGAACGAGAGAGCGCGAATGAGAGCGGGAACGAGAGAGAGCGCGAACGAGAGAGAAAGCGCGAACGAGAGAGAAGCGAACGAGAGAGAGCGCGACCGAGAGAGAGCGCGAACGAGAGAGAGCGCGAGAGAGAGCGCGAACGAGAGAGAGTGTGAACGAGAGAGAGTGCGAACGAGAGAGAGAGTAGACACGTGATACCCTACCCTGCTTGCTGACCTCCTGACCAAGGTAACAGCAGCCCAACACCTGATCTCCGGTGCCCCTTCACCTGCGTCCCGTCCCCGCCACCTCAATTCCAACCTGGCGACCTCTAAACAGTCAACTCTCCAAATGTACCCTGAATTTACCTAACAAGCCCCAGTTTTAGGTACCAGTAGCCTTATTTCATCCACCTGTCCTAATACTACTAATAGATAGACTATATATAAATAAATAGACCTAAATAATAATATATATCCATCTACATAAGAGATGGTTTTGATATTTATACAGTCCATTTCGAAATTTTTTGAATTACCTATCAACTTCTACTTATGTGTACAAAAAATGTTCCTTGTCTTTTCTCAGTGTTCTGTGATGTTTTTATCGGTGATGTTCTTCGAGACTTGTAAGAGTTTTGTATAGTTCTGGTATGATATCTTGGTATGCTTACATTTTTCTATTAGCATGAGTGTATGAAGTTAAAGCAAGGGGTGAGTTTACTATAGATTTTTTTTCTTCTCTCTCTCTCTCTCTCTCTCTCTCTCTCTCTCTCTCTCTCTCTCTCTCTCTCTCTCTCTCTCTCTCTCTCTCTCTCTCTCTCTCTCTCTCTCTCTCTCTCTCTCTCTCTCTCTCTCTACGCCACGGGATGTTCCTGCACTCTCACCTCGTAAGGTACAAATGTCATCTCGTAATAAGAGTTTTCCGATACATAATAAGTCAATTAATAGTAACAATAATAACAGTAACAATAGTAATAGTAATACAAATAAATAATAATAATAATAATAGCAATGATGGTAATAATGCAAAAAAAAAGAATAATGTTAATAATAATAATGATATTTTTTTCTTACAAAAGGCCCTCTCCTAAAGGCGTGGCTTGCATAAAATCGAGAGCAGTTCGTTCACTTGAAAACCATATGCATAAATAATACCGTAACTGCATAAATAAAACCATAACTACATAAATAAAACCATATGCATAAATAAAACCATAACTACATTAATAAAACCATAACTGCATAAATAAAACCATAACTACATAAATAAAACCATAACTACATAAATAAAACCATAACTGCATAAATAAAACCATAACTACATAAATAAAACCATAACTGCATAAATAAAACCATAACTACATAAATAAAACCATAACTGCATAAATAAAACCATAACTACATAAATAAAACCATAACTGCATAATAAACCATAACTACAAAAATAAAACCATAACTACATAAATAAAACCATAACTACATAAATAAAACCATAACTGCATAAATAAAACCATAACTACATAAATAAAACCATAACTACATAAATAAAACCATAACTACATAAATAAAACCATAACTACATAAATAAAACCATAACTACATAAATAAAACCATAACTGCATAAATAAAACCATAACTACATAAATAAAACCATAACTACATAAATAAAACCATAACTGCATAAATAAAACCATAACTACATAAATAAAACCATAACTACATAAATAAAACCATAACTACATAAATAAAACCATAACTGCATAAATAAAACCATAACTGCATAAATAAAACCATAACTACATAAATAAAACCATAACTACATAAATAAAACCATAACTGCATAAATAAAACCGTAACTACATAAATAAAACCATAACTACATAAATAAAACCGTAACTGCATAAATAAAACCATAACTACATAAATAAAACCATAACTACATAAATAAAACCATAACTGCATAAATAAAACCATAACTACATAAATAAAACCATAACTGCATAAATAAAACCATAATTACATAAATAAAACCATAACTACATAAATAAAACCATAAATACATAAATAAAACCATAACTGCATAAATAAAACCATAACTACATAAATAAAACCATAACTACATAAATAAAACCATAACTGCATAAATAAAACCATAACTACATAAATAAAACCATAACTACATAAATAAAACCATAACTGCATAAATAAAACCATAACTGCATAAATAAAACCATAACTACATAAATAAAACCATAACTACATAAATAAAACCGTAACTGCATAAATAAAACCATAACTACATAATAAAACCATAACTACATAAATAAAACCATAACTGCATAAATGTTTAGAATTCTTTTACATTTAAATTCTCCAAGATTCAAATTTTACAAAAAATTACACACATACACACCTAATAAATAAACTTTTTCCATCCATCCTAACCAATACTCTAACCTTATCTTACACTGTACTTTCTTAGCCATTCCTTCTTAACCTTGCATCACAAACCCACTAAACTTAAACCCCATAACTATCAGTCTGCCACAATAACCATATCAATTTTATCACCAAACTGACCTTGTCCCTTGGAATTCATGGCTTCAATCCTTTGTTCTTAAGCACAGAGTTTAAGAGGGTTTCCTTTCTCTCCATATTCGGACTGCATAATCCTGGCCATTAAGAGTATTGATTCTCGCTTCGATTCTTTCATCATCCTCTGACTCATGTTGTTTTTACGAGTGTTGTCAAGGTCACTTCATCTGCTCACTTCATGTCATTGCATTAGCACGGTCCATCGCCTTCTTACTGCCATATTTGGATGTTATGAGATTTAATGATAGTTTTTATAGTATTAAATTCTTACTCATATGATCTTTGTATTATGGATTTCCTGGTGCATCACTTTTGCTTATATAATTTTCTTCGTCTTCTCTTTCATCTCCCTTTATCTATATTTTGTTTCGTTAAGCATGGTCCATTTAGCAGGTTTTATCAATACTTAACACACACACACACACAACCAGCATTCTATACCATTACAGTGTGTATAGATAGCGAAACACCCAGTCAAGGTCCTGATTAATTAAGAAAGAAGATAGTCAGTTAGTCAGTCCAGGGCATCAATTACCACACTCTTAATAAATTTCCCAAAACACTTCAATTAACCTTATCAAGACCCAAAACTTTCCCTTTGAAGCGACAAAAATACACGTTCCTTCCCTACCCTATCTTACCCTACCTTACCTTACCTTACCCTACCCTACCTTACTTTGCCTTGCCTTGCCTTACCTTACCTTACCTTACCTTACCCTACCCTACCTTACTTTGCCTTGCCTTACCTTACCTTACCTTACCTTACCTTACCTTACCTTACCCTACCTTACTCTACCCTATCCTGCCCTCCCTTACCTTACCTTACTTAACCTTGCCTTATCTTACCTTACCTAACCTTACCCTACCCTACCTTACTTTGCCTTGCCTTACCTTACCAAGCCTTCCTACCTTACTTTCCTTTACTTACATTACCTATTTTACTTACTACCCTACCCTACCTTGCCTTACCATACCCCTTACCATACCCTGTCTTACCTTGCCTTACCTTACCTTACCCTGCCCTACTTAACTCTACCCTACCTTACTTTGCCTTGCCTTTGCCACTATTTCACCGCCCTGCCCTTCAAGGTGACCTGCCCTACACTCAAGTACCCGTCTTGCCCTCCACGACCAATGACATTTTCTCTCAGTGACCCTCGCCGACCCAAGACTCGATCCGCCCTGACTGCGTTTTGATAACCTTGTTCTATATAGCTGTCTAAATCCAACCCGTCCATTTGAAGGGGTAGGAGGGGAAAGGGGTGAGGGTTGGGTTCAGGGAGGGGGAGGGCGGGTGGGGGGCTGAATGGAAGGAGGTTAAAGGGTAGGGGGTTAAGGGAGGGGAAGGTGGACTTGTTTAATGGAAACTGGACTTTTTAGGTGATGTTGGTGGTGATTGTGGTGGTGGTGGTCCCCTCTTAACACTAATTTATCCAAGGTACTTACAAGATCAGGCTTTCTACACATATTTCTTAAGGCAATCTCCCTCTACCTTGTAGAGTCTAAACACTAATTGACCCAAAAATATTTACAGGATCCAGCTCCTTATACGTATATTTTTAGATTGTCTTTATACTTGTTTATTAGTTCTCTCTCTCTCTCTCTCTCTCTCTCTCTCTCTCTCTCTCTCTCTCTCTCTCTCTCTCTCTCTCTCTCTCTCTCTCTCTCTCTCTCTCTCTCTCTCTCTCTCTCTCTCTCTCTCTCTCTCTCTCTCTCTCTGTTGATTGTATGTATCATTGGGTTTGTTTTTAATTGATTTTATTACTCTAGGTTAAGGATAGACTTTGGACTCATGAGTTTATGGGGCTTATTACCTCCGCCAACGAAGTTGGAGAGGTTATGTTTTCACCCCGATCTGTCTGTCTGTCTGTCTGTCTGTCTGTCTGAATGTCTGTCTGTCTGTCTGTCTGTCTGTCTGTCTGTCTGTCTGTCTGTCTGTCTGTCTGTTAGTGTACAAGATTTCTCGAAAAGTTACGAATAGATTTGGACCAAACTCGGTATACCAAGTCTATTTGGTATAAGAAAGGACTGATTTAATTTTGGATGAAATCTATTGACAAGTGTTGCCATGGCAACCAATTGATGAAATATTCGGCCGGAGGTATGCGCTCATACTAAGTGCATATATATATATTATATATATATATATATATATATATATATATATATATATATATATATATATATATATAATATATATATATATTTTTTTTTTACTTTTTTATATTCGGGCGGAGGTATGCGCTCTACTGATTGCCCCCCCCCCTAGTTTTTTTATGGAATTCTCTCTCTGTCTCTGTCTGTCTGTCTGTCTGTCTGTCTGTCTGTCTGTCTGTCTGTCTGTCTGTCTGTCTGTCTGTCTGTCTGTCTGTCTGTCTGTCTGTCTGTCTGTCTGTCTGTCTGTCTGTCTGTCTCTCTCTCTCTCTCTCTCTCTCTCTCTCTCTCTCTCTCTCTCTCTCTCTCTCTCTCTCTCTCTCTCTCTCACTCACCATGACGTTAATATAACTTTTTACGAGGTTCATTGGCATTTGAATTTCCTCAGTCACTGTTGTGTCACTGCTCTTCTTTTTCTTCTTACCAGGATATTACGAGGCCGCTGGACGTATGCAATGTTAGGCAAGCGTTATGTTTACCGTTCTTGTTCCTACTTTTTATACTGTTTTCTCTTTAGTATTTCCGTTAGTAATCTCCGCTATTTAGTATCTCCGTTAGTAATCTCCGCTATTTAGTATCTCCGTTAGTAATCTCCGGTATTTAGTATCTCCGTTAGTAATCTCCGGTATTTAGTATTTCCGTTAGTAATCTCCGCTATTTAGTATTTCCGTTAGTAATCTCCGCTATTTAGTATTTCCGTTAGTAATCTCCGGTATTTAGTATTTCCGTTAGTAATCTCCGCTATTTAGTATCTCCGTTAGTAATCTCCGCTATTTAGTATCTCCGTTAGTAATCTCCGTTAGTATTCTAGTAATCTCGCGTTTAGTATCGTATATCTCCGGTATTTAGTATTTCCGTTAGTAATCTCCGGTATTTAGTATCTCCGTTAGTAATCTCCGGTATTTAGTATTTCCGTTAGTAATCTCCGGTATTTAGTATTCCGTTAGTAATCTCCGGTATTTGTATCTCCGTTAAATCGGTATTAGTATTTCCGTTAGTAATCTCCGGTATTTAGTATCTCCGTTAGTAATCTCCGGTATTTAGTATTTCCGTTAGTAATCTCCGGTATTTAGTATTTCCGTTAGTAATCTCCGGTATTTAGTATCTCCGTTAGTAATCTCCGGTATTTAGTATCTCCGTTAGTAATCTCCGGTATTTAGTATTTCCGTTAGTAATCTCCGCTATTTAGTATCTCCGTTAGTAATCTCCGGTATTTAGTATCTCCGTTAGTAATCTCCGCTATTTAGTATTTCCGTTAGTAATCTCCGGTATTTAGTATTTCCGTTAGTAATCTCCGGTATTTAGTATTTCCGTTAGTAATCTCCGCTATTTAGTATCTCCGTTAGTAATCTCCGGTATTTAGTATCTCCGTTAGTAATCTCCGGTATTTAGTATCTCCGTTAGTAATCTCCGGTATTTAGTATCTCCGTTAGTAATCTCCGGTATTTAGTATTTCCGTTAGTAATCTCCGGTATTTAGTATTCCGTTAGTAATCTCCGTATTTAGTATTTCCGTTAGTAATCTCCGGTATTTAGTATCTCCGTTAGTAATCTCCGGTATTTAGTATCTCCGTTAGTAATCTCCGGTATTTAGTATTTCCGTTAGTAATCTCCGGTATTTAGTATCTCCGTTAGTAATCTCCGGTATTTAGTATCTCCGTTAGTAATCTCCGGTATTTAGTATCTCCGTTAGTAATCTCCGGTATTTAGTATTTCCGTTAGTAATCTCCGCTATTTAGTATCTCCGTTAGTTTAGTATTCTCCGTTATAGTAAGTACTATCATGATGTCTGCAAAATAACTACATTATTCACTGTTCTGTTGAGTCTCTAAAAAGTAAAATATATAGTGTTTGTATCTTTGTTACTAGACGAAGCGGTTTTTTTTGCAATATATTTTACTTAACGTTTCATTTTACTACTATTTTTTTTTATACACAAGCAAAATAACAAAAAGCTTCTCTGTTTTGTTAAGTCACAAAAAATATATAGTGTTTGTAATGTCTTTGTTACTAGACGAAACATTTTTTTTTCAATATATTTTATTTAACGTTTCATTTTACTATTATTTTTCTATACACATGCACAATAACAATATACTTCACTGTTCTATCGAGTCATCAAAAAGTATTTAGTATTTGTAATGTCTTTGTTACTAGACGAAGTGTATATATTTTTTGCAATATATTTTATTTAAAGTTTAATTTTACTACTATTTTTCTATACACAAGCAAAATAACAATATACTTCACTGTTCTATTGAGTCATCAAGAAGTATTTAGTAATTGTAATGTCCTTGCAACTAGACTAAGCGCTTTTTTGCCTTTTTTTTTATATTAGTTAACATATTTTATTTTTATTTTACACCTTTTATTCTTTTCTTTTATTTGTAGTTATTATTATTATAATTTTTTTTTTTTTACATACTGGTTTTCTTCCCCCAGATTCTTGGCAAGGCTAGGAGACACGTGTCCTCCTGTCAGCGGCCACCGACCCACACAAAAAGAGAAAAAAAAGTTGGAGGGCAGGAGGCGGAGGAGGGATTAAGATATCCAGATTTCTCAATTCTAAATTTTGCAGCTGTTGACGTGAAAGTGATCATTGGTGTTAATTACTCAAGAGACTGTCGCTAATTTCGCCAAATACGGCCAAATGCTGTACGTACAAGATTATGGATTAGATTTAAGTTTATTAATAGATACATGGACACTCTTGGTTAACTGTGTCATAATTACTGCATACTCTAATATTGTCCTGTAAAAGGTGTTAATTAAGTAGAATTACGTCTTTAATAACAAAGCTAAAGTGGTCGTCGAGGCTTTCTGGTGCTTCGTATATCGTTCCTGAGTCATTTAATAAGTAATTTGTAAGTAAGTAAGTAGGAAGAGTAATTTATAAGTATGTTCCATTTTTAACCCCTTCACGCCCAGATCTTTCCTTTGCTATAAAAAATTGTCTGTTGTTAACCATAGAAATACAAAAAGTAGCTTAATATACCAAATTAGTTAGTGGCCAAGGATATTAAACAGGTCATATCTATAAATATTGCTTATATTCATTAAAAATAATCTAATGGTACCCAAATTACAATGGAAATTACGTTCTGGGTCTCAAGGGGTTAAGGTATTTAGCGGCATTAGGATATCAACATAAGAGTCCCATACTTAGGGTAAGTATATTCCCAAAACTGTCGATACCTGCACGGCCAAAAAACTCTCATAGACAGTATATTCTAGCAAACTATATTCCTGATCAGAACTCCTTTACGTATACTGAACCTAATCTATCTACGTTTCTTCGCCCATAGTGTACAAAACTGTCAAAGAATATCCTGTTAAGAAGCGTACACAGACCTTACTCATACACATATCAACATACATACGTTTATATCACCTTAGAATATATACATTAATATATCTTCTTCTTCTTGTGACCTTTGTCTCTTAGTATCGCTTCATAGGTCCTCTTCAAACTTCGTATCCTTGGTTAACAGACTTGTCAACTCTTCCCTTGCCTATTTCTATTTCACGTGGGACACTAACACATTTTCATTAGTTTTGGTCCTTATACTTTTCGTTGGTATGAGATAAAGGGCATGACCTACCTTGTACAGACTCCCTATCGAGGTCACACGCACTCGACACTCGACACACAGCCCAAGGGAACGTCCTATCGTGCTATTTTTTAAGTCAAGGTACGTGCCTCGCTACCCAAGACCACGGCACGGCACGGCACGTAACCCTATAGAGTCCGTACACACGTCTGCACACGTACTCAAATATAACCTTCAAGATGTTTACCTATATAATGAAAGGTTTTGGTTCGCCCTCTTTTGTATGACAGGCGAGCTGTTGATTGTACTGTACCCTTTATTTAATGGTGTTGTGTGTGTGTGTGTGTGTGTGTGTGTGTGTGTGTGTGTGTGTGTGTGTGTGTGTGTGTGTGTGTGTGTTAAATATGATGACTCACACCTTTAAATTAATTAACAAACAAATTTTATGTCATGTATACGCGAACTTAATTGAACAGTTACTGACACACACACACACACACACACACACACACAACACACACACGGAGAAGGAGACAAAAGAAAGGATAGTTAAAGATACTCGTTCACTAACAAGAAACCTCAGCAATATCATGTCAGGCGACGCTCTTTGCTATTCCTCGCTTCTTCTCTTGCTAAACATGTCAAGAATACACACTGAGGAATCGTAAGGCATAACAACTAACTTCATAACAACTAACTAATATAACATAACAAATATAACAACTAACATAACAACTAACATAACTATTTCTCACCGTTACTAGTTCTATCCTAACACCCAATCATTATATAACAGTGAATTGGAGGCTAGAGAAAGGTGTGAGTGTAGAGAAATGAAGTGAATATAGATGTGAGTAGAGAAATATAGATGTGTAAATATATATATATATATATATATATATATATATATATATATATATATATATATATATATATATATATATATATATATATATATTGATATACGTATACATATAGATGTGAGAAGAGAAAGTGTGTGAGTAAATATTGCTATACTTAACGTAATGATGATTGCTTAGCTGGGTTTACTACATTGCTATAGGAAAAAAATAGTTTGAAATTGGGTTTATTCAATGTATCTATATTAATTGCTGTCTTAAGGGTAGTTAGCCACATGTCGTAATTTATTTTTTCCTTTTTTGTTTTTGTAGTTTATAGTTTTTAGTTTTTTCGTCGAAATTTAGTTTCGTTTTTTTTCGCATTCTTAAATAATCCTGACTTTTTTTTGGCATTTTGATCTAATCCTGAATATTATCTCGCCTTCTACATACATCTGATTACCTCTAGTCAGCCATCCTTCCTTGGTACTTTACTCCACACTCACCCATGCTACGCAGCCCATACCCGGCACTTAACACTTAGTAAACACGCTGACACTTGTACCATGTCGCACGTATAGCCAGTAACAACAGGTAGTGGACAGAGGAGCCACTCTTGCATTTAAAACCCACTGGAGACATGATAGTAGTAATAATATTGTATAAATCATATTCAGATGTGTGTATTTTTTTTTTTTTTTTCGGGCCTCCAGCAGGGAGGACCCCGGGCTAGCTTGAGCCCGTCAGAGAGATGCTTTGAAAAAAGAGAGGAGAGTGTGATGTGTGTAGTGTTAAGTCTGTCTCTGGAATTTTAATCACTATATTTTCCATATAGGCGAGACGAGACGTTCTTAGACCTTCTGTGGCTTTAATGACGCATTCGTTTGTCTGTCTGTCGTCTGGGCTTCTCATTCGTTTGTCTGTCTGTCGTCTGGGCTTCTCATTCGTTTGTCTGTCTGTCGTCTGGGCTTCTCATTCGTTTGTCTGTCTGTCGTCTGAGCTTCTCATTCGTTTGTCTGTCTGTCGTCTGGGCTTCTCATTCGCGTTTGTCTGTCTGTCGTCTGGGCTTCTCATTCGTTTGTCTGTCTGTCGTCTGAGCTTCTCATTCGTTTGTCTGTCTGTCGTCTGAGCTTCTCATTCGTTTGTCTGTCTGTCGTCTGAGCTTCTCATTCGTTTGTCTGTCTGTCGTCTGAGCTTCTCATTCGTTTGTCTGTCTGTCGTCTGGGCTTCTCATTCGTTTGTCTGTCTGTCGTCTGGGCTTCTCATTCGTTTGTCTGTCTGTCGTCTGAGCTTCTCATTCGTTTGTCTGTCTGTCGTCTGGGCTTCTCATTCGTTTGTCTGTCTGTCGTCTGGGCTTCTCATTCGTTTGTCTGTCTGTCGTCTGAGCTTCTCATTCGTTTGTCTGTCTGTCGTCTGGGCTTCTCATTCGTTTGTCTGTCTGTCGTCTGGGCTTCTCATTCGTTTGTCTGTCTGTCGTCTGGGCTTCTCATTCGTTTGTCTGTCTGTCGTCTGGGCTTCTCATTCGTTTGTCTGTCTGTCGTCTGGGCTTCAAGCTCATTTGTTAGTGTCAAAATAAGTATTAAAGATTTCTTGAAAATAATAAAAGATCACAATAAGATTTTTTTTTTATTTGAAAAGATTTGAAAAAGATTTGAGAAAGTTTTGAAAAGTGTTCTGTTGCTCTAATGACTCGTTTGTTCGTCTGTCTGTCGTCTGGGCTTCAAGGTCCTTTGTTAGAGTAGGTCAAGTGGTCAAGAATGTGTAGTTATATGTAAGGTCGCGGGTATAGGCTTGTATTACTGTCGTGCTGAAATGTGCACGCGTATTTTTTTTCGTCTTCCTTTCGTTTTTGTGGATCAAGGTTTATAATTTTTTTTTTCTGGGAGGCTGTAGATTGTAAAATGAACATCGATGCCAAGGATGGCAAATAGTTTTTTTTTGGGGGTGTCAAAGGAAGTATTAAAGATATCCTGACAATAATATAAGATCATAATAAAAAAAATACGAAATAAAATATTGAAAGGACAAAAAAAAAATCGGGGGGAAGTGAAATGCGTGTTCAATTACCCGGCCACGATATATGAACCTTTTCTTTCCCAATTCACATACAAAAAAACGTAACACGAGTTAATATTGCATTGGAAATATCGAAAAACTTCCAGCGACAAGATTGAGCTAGACAACAAAAAAATCAACAGGAAAGGAAAGAAACAAGGGAAAAATAAACGGAGGAAAAGTCAGGTCTATTTTTTTTTTTACGTTGTAGCCTACGTATAGCGCCTATATACATCAATTATAGGTTATTATCTTCCTTAAATTCTATCTTCAATGCTACATTACTTGAGGTTATCTATTTTCTAATTACTTCCTTTCCTACATTCACTTGACATCAGAACTTCTCTCGATCATGCCCTGAATAATCCTGAACACTCATACCAATACATGTAGATTATACAATATTTTTTTTTGTGTGTGACTATCTATGACTATTGTGTGCCTGTGTGTTTTATCTACTTGGCTAGTAAAGAGGCAGTTAATATGTCACGAGCAACGGCATGACCTAACATAAGGGCTATTGACTCACTGCTAATCCTGATGTAGTAGGTATGGAAAAATGAGAGACACAACATTGACTCAACAGTAAAATTAATAACTGATATAAAAGACATGAGGCAAAGGAGAGAAGGGGTAGGAGATTGAGGACGGGTGTGTGTGGACATACAAAAGAAATAAGATATAAGAAAAAGAAATAAGGAGAAATAGAAAACAAGGGAAATAAGGAGAACAAGAAAATTTGTTATGAAGAAATCAAGAGGAGGCAAGGGAGGGTTAGGGGGGGTAGGGGGTTGGAAGGGGTAAGGGGGGGCTGGAAGGGGTAGGGGGGTTGGAAGGGGTAAGGGGGGGTTGGAAGGGTAGGGTGGGTTGGAAGGGTAGGGGGGTTGGAAGGGGTAAGGGGGGTTGGAAGGGGTAAGGGGAGGTTGGAAGGAGTAGGTAGGGGGGGTTGGAAGGGGTAGGGGGGGTTGGAAGAGGTAGGGGGGTTTGGAAGGGGTAAGGGGGGGTTGGAAGGGGTAAGGGGGGATTGGAAGGGGTAGGGGGGGTAGGAAGGGGTAGGGGGGGTAGGGGTACGGGGGTAGGGGGGGTTGGAAGGGTCGCACGATGCCTAAACAAAACGTGTGACCAAGGGAAAAAAAGTTATAATCGCGCAATACTGTGCAAGTTAAGGAGGTTCAGGGGGGTTGAAAATGTCAAGGTACTGTGGTGTCGTTTTATTGTTTACTCTCTTTAAGTGAGAGAGAGAGAGAGAGAGAGAGAGAGAGAGAGAGAGAGAGAGAGAGAGAGAGAGAGAGAGAGAGAGAGAGAGAGAGAGAGGAGAGAGAGAGAGAGAGAGAGAGAGAGAGAGAGAGAGAGAGAGGAGAGAGAGAGAGAGAGAGAGAGAGAGAGAGAGAGAGAGAGAGAGAGAGAGAGAGAGAGAGAGAGAGAGAGAGAGAGAGAGAGAGAGAGAGAGAGAGAGAGAGAGAGAGAGAGAGAGAGAGAGAGAGAGAGAGAGAGAGAGAGAGAGAGAGAGAGAGAGAGAGAGAGAGAGTGTGTGTGTGTGTGTGTGTACCGTATACCATCCCCTAATAACATGTTTCCTTATCATCATTCCACCTTCAGGAAGTGAAAAGAAATAATTGGGTTTTTTTCATCGCAAACAGAAAAAAATATATGAGTCAAGGTACTATTTGCCTAACCCTGTAATTTTTTTCTTTTCACACGCGCGCATACACACACACACACACACACACACACACGCACACACGCATACCACACACACATACACACACACACACGCACACACACACACACACACTCTGGTAATAGTAGTGGTGGAGAAAACCAGTTTGAAGCATTCCTCTGTTCATTCTTTTTTCTGTTTGTTTTTTTGTTTTCTGTTGTATTCGACGCATCTTAACTGTATAGTGTTAGTCAATGCTTTATTGATCACTGTTTTATCTACTTTATTAGTAATGTACACACACACACACACACACACACACACACACACACACACACACACACACACACACACACACACACACACACACACACACACACACACACACACACACACACATACACACACACACGCACACACACACACCACACACACACACCACACACACACACGTCTCTACTTCTAATAACTATAACAAGATTGGACTCCTGAGTATTCAATGGATATACTTTTTCTTCACGTTGAAAAAGTATGATAGCGAAATACTGTACCTCCAGCCTGTAACGAGGAGGTCTTGGTGCAGAAATGGGAATATAAAAAAATAGAAGAAAAAAAGAGAAAGAAAGAAAGGAAAGAAAGGAAAGGAAAAGAGAGAAGAAAAGAGAGAAAGAAAAAAAAAAGAAAAAAATAGTAGTATTCAGGCTACGTTTGCCTTTATTTTTATGCATTCACTTATATATAACTGTACAAATTGTAGCCATTCGTTTGTTAATCTAATTATCTATTAACGTATTATTTTCTTTGTATATCATTTATGAGAAACAAAAAAACACTGTGTATAATAAACCTACCTCGATTACTGTATTATTTTAACCCAATAGTTTTCATCCTACGATGATGCAAGATGCAAGAAATGAGGTATCAGGTATCGGCGCAGAAATGAGAGAGGAAGGAAAAAATAGTAGTAATCAGGCTACAAGTCCCTGTTCTTGTTTTTGTTGTTGTTCTTGATCTTGTTGTTGTTGTTGTTCTTGTTGTTGTTGTCCTGAGTCATGGGCGCTGTGTTGAAGTGGAGGAGTGAAAGTGTTCCTGGGACCCGTTTGTTCACGTGTCCAAGTAGTGTGTGTGTGTGTGTGTGTGTGTGTGTGTGTGTGTGTGTGTGTGTGTGTGTGTGTGTGTGTGTGTGTGTGTGTGTGTGTTGTGTGTGGTGTGTGTGTGTGTGTGTGTGTGTGTGTGTGTGTGTGTGTGTGTGTGTGTGTGTGTGTGTGTGTGTGTGTGTGTGGTGTGTGTGTGTGTGTGTGTGTGTGTGTGTGTGTGTGTGTGTGTGTGTGTGTGTGTGTGTGTGTGTGTGTGTGTGTGTGTGTGTGTGTGTGTGTGTGTGTGTGTGTGTGTGTGTGTGTGTGTGTGTGTGTGTTTGTGTGGCTCGTGACAAGACGCTAAGGCCATAGCAAGGTCCGCTGATTCTCAAAGGCTACTTGTCCTTGGTGTTAAGAATTACATACATGGTATTGAATTAGCTCAAGGGATAAACTCTGCATTAATTTTAAACTATTTCGAAAATCAACCCATGCCTGAGCTACGGTGCAAATAATAATAAAGTAATAATAGTAATAATAGTAATAGTAATAATGGGAAAGTAATAATACTTTCCATTGACTACATATAAAAGGGTTCATAAACATTTATCATAATAAACTCGGCATTAAATATTAACAATTTCGAAAATCAACCATAACTGGATCACGGTGCAAAATTTCCAGTGATTGTATACAGGGATTAATAAACGGAGTCATCCTGGTATCATATGAAGATAAGAAAATAGATAATAAGATAGATAATAAGATAGATAATTGTACATAATAATTGATAGATAAATAATTGTTGATGGATAAAATATGATAATGGTAAGTTATAATTGTAGATAATAATTAGATAGATAACTGTTGATAGATAAGATATGATAAAGGTAATTTATAATTGTAGATAATACGAATCATCCTCCAAAGCTAATCTTTTCCTTACATTTCATTTTCTAAACTAAACTAAACATTTTTTAAACTAAACTAAACATTTTCTTAACTAAACTAAACATTTTCTAAACTAAACAAAAAAAATTATAAACTAAACTAAACATTTTCTAAACTAAACTAAACATTTTCTAAACTAAACTAAACATTTTCTAAACAAAACTAAACATTTTCTAAACTAAACAAAACATTTTCTAAACTAAACTAAACATTTTCTAAACTAAACTAAAAAATCTCTAAACTAAACTAAACATTTTCTAAACTAAACTAAACATTTTCTAAACTAAACTAAAAAAAATGTAAACTAAACTAAACATTTTCTAAACTAAACTAAACCTTTTCTAAACTAAACTAAACATTTTCTAAACTAAACTAAACATTTTCTAAACTAAACAAAAAAAATTATAAACTAAACTAAACATTTTCTAAACTAAACTAAACATTTTATAAACTCAACAAAACATTTTCTAAACTAAACTAAACATTTTCTAAACTAAACTAAACATTTTCTAACAAACTAAACATTTTCTAACTAACAAACTTTTCTAACTAACTAAAAATTTTATAAACTAACTAAACATTTTCTAACTAAACAACATTTCTAAACTAAACTAAACATTTTCGAATAACTAAGCTTTTCTAACTAAACTAACCATTTTCTAACTAAACTAAAATCTCTAATAACTACTTTTCTAAACAAACTAACATTTCTAAACTACTAAAAAATGTAAACTAAACAAACATTTCTAAACTAAACTAAACCTTCTAAACAACTAACATTTTCTAAACTAACTAAAAAATCTCTAAACTAACTAACTTTCTAACTACTAACATTTTCTAACTAAACTAAAAATCTCTAAACAAACTAACATTTTCTAACTAAACAAAGCTTTCTAACTAACAAAAAAATTCTAAACTAAACTAAACTTTTCTAACTAACTAAAAAAGTAAACTAACTAACATTTTCTAACTAAACTAACACTGTTCTAACTAAACTAACATTTTCTAAACTAACTAAACATTTTCTAACTAAACTAAACCTTTTCTAAACTAAACTAACATTTCTAATAACAACACTTTTCTAAACTAAACAACCCTTTCTAAACTAACTAAACCTGTTCTAACTAAACTAAACCTTTTCTAACAAACTAAACATTTTCTAACTAACTAACCTTTTCTAACTACAAACATTCTAAACTGACAACTAAACATTTTCTAAACTAAACTAAACCTTCTCTAAACTAAACTAAACATTTTCTAAACTAAACTAAACATTTTCTAAACTAAACTAAACCTTTCATTTTCCGTGTCGTTAAGGCGAGAAATCTGGTTTGTAGGGATTGTGACATCGCCTCCGCCCCTGTGACCCCGGGAGGCGAGGTGACGGGCGTGGTGACCCTTGCCCTTGAAGACTACTCACAGACATCAATCAGAGAACAGAGAGACAAACAGATGGACAGACAGACAGACACACAGACAGACAGGGTCACTACTAGACAGCCAAACAGACAGACAGGGTCACTACTAGACAGCCAAACAGACAGACAGGGTCACTACTAGACAGCCAAACAGACAGACAGGGTCACTACTAGACAGTCCCAAAGACAACAGGCACTACAGACAGTCAACACGACAGGTCCTACTAGACAGCCAAACAGACAGACAGGGTCACTACTAGACAGCCAAACAGACAGACAGGGTCACTACTAGACAGTCAAACAGACAGACAGGGTCACTACTAGACAGCCAAACAGACAGACAGGGTCACTACTAGACAGCCAAACAGACAGACAGGGTCACTACTAGACAGTCAAACAGACAGACAGGGTCATACTAACAGTCAACAGACAGACGGGTCCCCTACTAGACAGTCAACAGACAGACAGGGTCACTACTTTGACAGCCAACAGACACAGGGCCAGCATTAGACAGCCAAACAGACAGACAGGGTCACTACTAGACAGTCAAACAGACAGACAGGGCCAGCATTAGACAGCCAAACAGACAAACAGGGTCACTACTAGACAGTCAAACAGACAGACAGACAGACAGACAGACAGGGTCACTACTAGACAGTCAAACAGACACAGGGCCAGCATTAGACAGCCAAACAGATAGACAGGGCGATCAATTAGACAGCCAAACAGACAGACAGGGCCAGCATTAGACAGCCAGACAGACAGACAGGGTCACTACTAGACAGCCAAACAGATACAGGGCCAGCATTAGACAGCCAGACAGGCAGGAAGAGCCAGCATTAGACAGCCAGACAGACAGACAGGGCCATCATTAGACAGCCAAACAGACAGACAGGCCTGCAACCAGAAACTTAGAAAAACACAAAAACAGGCAAGCATATAGATAGACAAGCCCACGACTAGACAGACAGACAGACAAACAGACAGATAATCAGACAGACAGACTCATCAACATAAAGAGGTAACCATTGATTTCGTTCTATGAAGACTTAATATTCACTGATATCTAAATTTATTCATGTCTTTATATTCCAGATTTTTTTCCCTGGTAATAATTGTTCAGATTTTTCCTTATACAATCTCTTCATCATCAGTCTTGTAAATATATGTATCAGTTTGACCCATAAACCTGTCTTTAAACTGTCTCGCTTCACACTTAAACAAACCAAATCAGACGACAATTCTGGATCAACCTGATTTCATCATCCTGTTTACCTTATTTTTATGCTTCTCAGAATATTACGACACCTTCACTTTAACAATCAACAGTGGCGTCAGTTTGTGTGGTCAGGTCATGTTGTCTGGCACCTCTGCTCGTACCTGTTGACCTCGGGAATCATGCACCTTCACCTGTCATCTAGACTAACCGTGAGCGGGTTTACACAGGTAGCTCAGAGTGAATGGGTTACCTCCAATCCTTTCCACCCTAATTACTATTCCTACCATGTCTCTTTGCCCCCCCACTTGCTCTTACTTGTCTCTTACTTACATTATTTCACTATAGTACGGTACCCTCTCTCCTGCCCTGCCCTGCTCTCCTTCTTGGTATTCTAGTTGTATATAGTGTAAGAGTGTAAGTGTAAGTGTATAAGGATGGGAGCATACGCTAAGCTGCGCGTGGCATGCGGTGCTCATCTCCGTGGCATTAGCCCTTAGAGCCTGTGGTGGGTGAGGACCCGTTACCCCGGGACACAGGGCTAGTGTGACTCCCGGGTTACCACAGTTACCTTCCCCAGGTTACCCCAGGTACCCATTTATCAACCCCGAAAGGAAGGAAGAACAGCTGGGTAGGCTGGTCACCGGCTTGCCCTGGCCCGGGATCGAACCAGGGCCCGCAGATTCGTAGCCAGGCACGCTAGCCACTGCACCATGGAGGCGACAAGTGTAATGTATGTAAGTAAGTGTATAGCTAAGAGAGAATAGGTTACCTCCAATCCTTTCCACCCTAATTACTTATTCCTACCATGTCTCTTTACCCTCCCACTTGCTCTACCTGTCTCTTGCCTGCATTGCTTTCAGTCACAAGTAAGGCAGCTTCTCTTATAGCTTATTGGTAGTCTAGTTGTAGTGTACGGTATAAAACTTCTATTAACAGGCCTTTTCCATGTCTTTTTGCCCTCCCACTTGCTCTACCTGTCTCTTGCTTACATTGTTTCAGTCACTAGTAAGGGACCTTCTCTTATAGCTTATTGGTAGTCTAGTTGTAGTGTACTATAAAACTTCTATTAACAGGCCTTTTCCGTATCTCCTTGTTCTCCCAATTGCTCTACCTGTCTCTTGCTTACATTGTTTCAGTCACTAGTAAGGGACCTTCTCTTATAGCTTATTGGTAGTCTAGTTGTAGTGTACTAAACTTCTATTACAGCCTTTTCCTATCTCTCTGTTCTCCCAATTGCTCTACCTGTCTCTTGCTTACATTGTTTCAGTCACTAGTAAGGCACCTTCTCTTATAGCTTATTGGTATCTATTGTAGTGTACGGTATAAAACTTCTATTAACAGGCCTTTTCGTATCTTCTCCTTGTTCTTCCCAATTGCTCTACCTGTCCTTGCTTACATTGTTTCAGTCACAAGTAAGGCACCTTCTCTTATAGCTTATTGGTAGTCTAGTTGTAGTGTACGGTATAAAACTTCTATTAACAGGCCTTTTCCGTATCTCCTTGTTCTCCCAATTGCTCTACTTAACCCGTCCTTTTGTTTACATTGTTTCACTACAGTAAGGCACCTTCTCTTCTGCCCTCTTGGTATTCTAGTTACATTGTTCTCCAGTCCTGGCTCTTCTCTTCTGTCTCTTTCTCATCTCTTCTCTCCATACTTTAAACTCCTTCCAGGCTCCTTCTCTCTTCCTACTTGGCTCCTCTCCAATCATCTCACCTTCTGGGCTTCACTGCTCTGTCTCATCTCTCCTCATCTGCCTGTCTCTTCCCTGTTCTCTACCTTCTCTCTCTCTTCTCGTCTACTCTCTCTCTCGTTACGTATCTCTTCTCTCTCTTTCTCTCTTCTCTCTCTCTCTCTCTCTCTCTCTCTCTCTCTCCTTCTCTCTCTCTCTCTCCTCTCTCTCTCTCTCTCTCCTCTCTCTCTTCTCTCTCTCTCCTCTCCCTCTCTCTCTCTCTCTCTCTCCTCTCTCTCTCTCTCCTCTCTCTCTCTCTCTCTCTCTCTCCACTATTAGTGTTGTATTGAGAATAGTTTATATGTAGATCAGTTTGAGGCATCGTTGACTTATTGCCTCATAAATGTATACATAACTGGAATTTCAATAAGGTTGTGTAAGTTCTCAAAAGAAAGTTAGATGAATTTATTTGATTTATTTTGATAAGCGTCCTAAATCTTTAGTTCTAATTTTTTGCTCCATGGACCACATTCGTTGCCGCGACACGCAATCGAACACTGCTATTCCGTCACATTTCCAACGCAATTATAAGTACAATATAATATCATAGTGGGTCAGCAAGGGTGAACTCACACGACCTGGCGCCACGAGACAAAGGAGATTAGAGAAAGGGAAAACAAGGTGACCAATAATTAGCAATATGAAGGGAAACTTCCATGCACAAAAAGAAAAAAAATGTGATGGTAAGTACGATTGAGAATATAATAATTTGTAACTGAAAATCATGCACATAGATTGGTTGTCATTCGATTTGTTATCCTTGTTGCGTCTAGTATGAAAAGTTCAATCCTGCTCACATAAGGATCATCATAGTTTCATCCCCCGTTGACTTAGGACACTACTACTTTAACTTAACCCTTCTTCTTACCAAGTACACATGCCTATTTTCCATATCCTCGAGGAATAGGGAATTATAGTCTATTTTTTTTAACAAGGCAAAAATTCCATGCTACCTTAAGGTCTCATGCTTAAAATTATGCCCATGTTTACCTGATAATAGGGTTAACTATGATAAAATACAGCATAAATTTAGAAGAAGCTTAGTATTCCCTTCTCCTGGCATCAAATATCAGTCTGGAAGCAGCAAGGGGTCAGGATTTTTTGCCTCGTTAAAAAAAATAGACTATAGGAACGCTTAGCTTTGCATGTCTTACTTCCCTGCATGTCTTAGATGGTGACTAAATACAAATAAATAAAGAGTGGGAACACAGTCACTGAGAGCTAATGTTTTATTTATGGGATAAGAAAGAAATTTGAGTGAAAGATATAATTTAATCTATTCATTTTTTTGTGTGTTTCCATTATTGTAGTGATGCAATATTTATTTTGTATGTTTAGGATATGCAAAGTGTTTAATGTGTTTAACACCTTGAGGCCCAGAACGTAATTTCCATTGTAATTTGGGTACCATTAGATATTTTTTAGTGACTATAAGCAAATTTTTATAGACATGACCTGTTTAGTATCCTTACCCACTAACTAATTTGGTGTATTAAGTGGCTTTTCCTTAATTTTATGGCTAACAATAGACAATTTTTTATAGCAAAGGAAAGATCTGGGCGCGAAGGGGTTAATGGCATAAAAAGAATCTGGTTTGTACTGAATAAGAAATGTATGATAAAAAAATATGTCTTATGTATTGTGCAGTGTTCTTGCATCACTTGTTTTCTTCAGTACCTTTCATATATATTAAGTCAGGCTGTAACCAGATCTAAGGCGGGGAAAAATAGGAAGAAGAGAAAGGGAAAGACAATGAACGAGAACCAGTTATGAGGCGGAGGAAGGCGAGTGCGTGGGGTGACGCCTTGCTTAGCGGGGCACAGCGGTGGGCAGGGAGGGAACAGCCAGGCATTGTCTAGGACTAGGGCGGGGAAGCGATGGAAAGACACAAACAATTTAAAGTAAAGTTCACAGTAAAGTAGAGACACAGTTAAGGTAGAGTAGAGACACAGCAGAGTAATGCATTTTGAAGTCTAAATATAATCTTATTTTAGCTAATTGAGAACACTGCAATGTGCAATGGGCATTTCTTTATACTCCTCCTCCTCCAAATGATTATTTTTCTCATCATGCAAGCATTCCTCTCTTCTCTCTATATACTATCAACTAACCCAAACCAACCAATTATTTTCCTTGACAAATTACCATTCGATCTGCCTTCCACTTTGCTCACTACTCGTTTTTTCATATCATTAAATTTCTACAAGCTTATTTTACGATTCCTCGGTTGCATTTATTCTACGACCTTTTCTTTACTTTCTTTCCATTTCTTTTCCCTTTTCTACCCTTCTTCCTCCCGCTTCATCCCTTTAGCAATAATCAGCCTTCTTAGTTCCATCCTCACCACCCATATCTAAAACACGGTCTTCTTCCATTAAAAAACCAGTCTTTCTTCCCTTCCCTTGCAGGTTTCTCGGGCCAAAAGAGGGTCATGGAAGTGTACCAAATATAATGAAGTCTAAATAAATGAGGTGTAAAGGCGAATGTTGCTTTCCCGTGGGTCTGTGGGGGTAATAATCTGCTGCAGAATGTGTGAGCGAGTTAACAAAGACCGTCGACCGTGGAGCGTCATGACTAGAGATCGGATAAAAATGTTGTTATTTAGGCTATTTTAGTTTTTTTTTATGTTATGTATTTTCACCAAAATATGTAATATAAAAACTAAAATATGTGGTTTTAATCAGTGTTTTATTTCCGTGATAAATGCAGGAAAACAAAATCAGAAATGATGCACCACCAATCCTGCACCCAGGGGGGACAGGGCTGGACTCCCCCTGAAATCTATTGACATTTCAGAACACTAGCCTTGTATAATACTGAATGATCAGCGAGCCATAAACTGAAATTAAGTACATATAGCTAAAAAAAATGAAAAAATGGAAAGGAACATATGATTAACTTTTTGAATTTGCTAACGATTCCGTTAGCCCTGTTAGGGCATCATTCACCAACATCTGTTAACTCTTAACTCATTTATAATAATTAAACATAAATCAGAAGACTGAAATACCGCTGTCAGTCTGACCCATCACTGGAGAGACAGGACATGAAGTTATCATTTGCTGATTGATAAAAATGTTGTTATTTAGGCCATTTTAGGGACATCTCTAGCAGAAATCATAATATAGGTTTTTTTGTTGCAAAAAACACTGTTTTATGTGAACAAATATTTTTTATGTACTTCACATATTTTCCCGATCTCTGGTCATGACTCTTGCTACGTAGGCCAGTCTCCCTCCCTCCCTCCGTCCATCCCGCCCTGCCCTGGCGCCGTCTGGTCGTCGCTCGCTGCTCATACATTCTCTCTCTCTCTCTCTCTCTCTCCTCTCTCTCTCTCTCTCTCTCTCTCTCTCTCTCTCTCTCTCTCTCTCTCTCTCTCTTCTCTCTCTCTCTGTCTCTCCCTCTCTCTTTCTCTCTCTCTTTGTCTCTCTCTGTCTCTCTCTCTGTCTCTCTCTCTGTCTCTCTGTGTATCTGTCTCCGTCTCTGTCTCTCTTTGTCTTCTGTCTCTGTCTCTATCTGTCTCTCTGTCTGTTTCTCCCCCCCCCCTCCCTCTCTCTCATCTCTCTCTCTCTCTGTCTTCTCCTCCTCTCTCTCCTCTCCTCTCTTTCTCCCTCCACTATTTTTCTTAACCCTCTTCCTCCCCATCTCTTAGTCTCTTCCCTTCTCTCTCTCTCTCTCTCTCCTCTCGTCTCATCTGTCTCTCTCATCTCTTCTCTCTCTTTTCTTCACCTACCTATATAGTTAAGTCTCCGCTGGCCAAAAGACTGAATATATATTGATGTAAATGACCCTGTTTTCTTTACCTCCCCCAAATTAGCTTAAGTCTTGGGTAGCCACGTGTGTTATATAAAAAATGTGTACACCACACGTGTGGGTATAAAATGCATGGTTTATACGTTTGTACTCTTTTTATCTTAGAATAATAGTAGAAGGTGTAGAAATATAAGGTTTTTCGCTCATGCTATAGTATAATAGTAATAGTAGAAGGTGTAGAAATATAAGGTTTTTCGCTCATGCTATAGTATAATAGTAATAGTAGAAGGTGAAGAAATATAAGGTTTTTCGCTCATGCTATAGTATAATAGTAATAGTAGAAGGTGTAGAAATATAAGGTTTTTCGCTCATGCTATAGTATAATAGTAATAGTAGAAGGTGTAGAAATATAAGGTTTTTCGATCATGCTATAGTATAATAGTAATAGTAGAAGGTGTAGAAATATAAGGTTTTTCGATCATGCTATAGTATAATAGTGTCTTGTTTTCTCTTTGTTTCGTGTATTCTTGCTCTGTATGATAGGATTACATAGGATTACATAGGATTACATAGGATTACATAGGAATAACAGACACCAGGAGACCTATTGGCCCATAGCGAGGGTATCTGCTGAACTACACACTACTAACTATCAACTACTTGTAAGAAAACAGTTGGAAAATGATACCATGTCCCTAAAGAGGATAGGAACATGGGAGTTTCATAGTGCAGAATGATAGGATATGAAAAATACTAACTGCAACTACCACTACCACTACAACTAATCGATACGGGGGACTAGATACGAATTCGCACTATCAATACCCATAGGAGGTGTGTGCTAAAGAGCTGGGAAAAAAAAAAAAAAAAAAAAGTGGTATTTTAAACAGAGCAAAAAATGTAACCAATTTATTTAAAGTGTATAATTATAACTTCCAACAAACACAGATACATAAACTAACAAATATTCAATGGTCACCACACTTTCGTAAGACTTTAATAAATTGGCGAACTTGATTAGAAGAAAAAAAATATATATAAACATGTATATCTAGTTTAAGCAGGTTGAGGAAAAACGAAATTCTATCTTTTAGTCATTCACCTACTATATAAAACTTTCCTTATTTTAATCATTTATTTGTTAATCCAGTTATCTATAATCAGTTGTTTCATTAGTATATCATGAATGCGAGGCCAAATAAGCTCTGTGTATCAGCCTCTCCTCTTCTTCCTTCTCTTTATTCCCTCCTTCCACAAGTCTCCTTTCTCCTTCTCTTCCTCCTTCTCCTCCTCCTCCTCCTCCTCCTCCTCCTCCTCCTCCTCCTCCTCCTCTCCTCCTCCTCCTCTCTTCCTCCTCCTCCTCCTCCTCCTCCTCCTACACCACCAACCTCCTCCTCCATCCAACCTCCTCCTCTTCCTCCTCCTCCTTCTCCTCTACCACCACCAACCTCCTCCTCCTCTACCACCACCAACCTCCTCCTCCTCTACCACCACCAACCTCCTCCTCCTCTACCACCACCAACCTCCTCCTCCTCTACCACCACCAACCTCCTCCTCCTCTACCACCACCACCTCCTCCTCCTCTCCACCCCACCTCCTCCTCCTCCTCCCCTCCAACCTCCTCCTCCTCCTCCTCCTCCTCCTCCTCCTCCTCCTCCTCCCCCTCCTGTATCAATGTAACCCCTTTTATTTCCTTCGCCATAAAAAATTATATGTATAAAAAGTCGAGCCATAAAATTACGATAAGTAACTAAATATACCAAATTAGTTAGTCGACAAAAATACTGAACAGGTCATATCTATAAAATACTGCTTATATTAATGAAAATCGTCTAATGGTAAGGTATTTACAATGAAAATCTCGTTCTGGGTATCAAGGGGCTACTTTACCAATTATAACTCTCTATTTGTTAATCTAGTTATCTATTTTATCTTGTTTTTCATTAGTATATCATGTATGAGAGGTAAAAAAAGCTCTCTATATAAACCTACCACGATTTCTGGAGTATCAATTATTTTCCTTTATTTTTTTCTTTAAGGATGAGTAAAATAATAGGAATTAACAATAACAACTTTTAGACTTTTTCTATTCTCTTAATAATTAGCTAGTAAATATATATGACAATAATTCTCATCCTACACAAAACACAGACTCGGTTCACCTCTCTTAGCACTCCTCTCTTTACTTTTCCCTTTCTCATCCATTCACTTCCCTTCACTCCTAACCTCTCTCTTCTCTCCTTTATATTCCTCCCTCCTTCCCAGAATCCTTTCCCTCTCCTTCTGTGGCATGGCATCGGGAGGAGGAGGAGGAGGAGGAGGAGGAGGGTGGAGGAGGAGGAGGAGGAGGTAGGAGGAGAGGAGGAGGAGGAGGTTGGTGGTGGTAGAGGAGGAGGAGGTTGGTGGTGGTAGAGGAGGAGGAGGTTGGTGGTGGTAGAGGAGAAGGAGGAGGAGGAAGAGGAGGAGGTTGGATGGAGGAGGAGGAGGAGGAGGTTGGTGGTGGTAGAGGAGGAGGAGGAGGAGGAGGAGGAGGGAGAAGAGAAGGAGAAAGGAGACTTGTGGAAGGAGGGAATGAAGAGAAGGAAGAAGAGGAGGAGAAGAAGGAGAAGAACGAAGAGAAGGAGGAGAAAGGAGGCTTGTGGAGGGAGGGAATGAAGAGGAGGACGAGAAGAAGGAGGAGGAGGAGGAGGAGGGTGGTTGGAAGAGAAGGAGGAGGAGGGTGGTTGGAAGAGAGGAGGAGGAGGAGGAGGAGGAGGAGGAGGAGGAGGAGAGTGACCCGGGGACCGCCACTCCTGGTCTCACTTTCTCCTGGCAGGGAACTAGATCACACCTTCGTTTGCAGCGCACGGAGGTCACGAGAGGGAGCGGCCTTGTTGCTGCCATACCTGTCCGCTGCCCGGCCCGTACCTCTGTCTGTTTGTCTGTCTGTGTGGCTGTCTTTCTGTCTGTCTGTCTGTCTGGCTGTTAGTCGATTCGTGGCCCTGTCTGTCTGTTTGTCCGTCTATTTGTCTATTAGTGGACCTGTCTTTCTATATGTTTGCCTGTTTGTCTGCCTTTCTAGTCGCGGGCCTGTCTGTCTGGCTGTCTAATCGTGGCCCTGTCTGTCTGTCTGTCTAGTAGTGGGCCTGTCTGTCTATCTGTCTGCCCACCTGTTTGTCTATTTGTGGGTTTGTCTTTCTGTATGCTTGTCTGTATGTTTATGTTCAAGGGTTTGTCTGTTTTTCTCTATGCTCAAAGGTCTGTCTGTCTTTCTGTCAGTCTGGCTGTCTGTCTGTATGTTTGTCTACAAGTCTCTATTCAGGGTCTGTTTATTTGTCTGTCTGTCTGTCTCTATGTTCGTGGGTCTGTCTGTCTATCTACTCGTCTGTCTTTCTACCTGTGTCCAAACCGTCCACCCCTCCCTTCTCTCCTTATCTCCCTTCCTCCCTTCCTTATCAAAGTCACAAGGAGCAATGCCAGGCCGTGTCACTATAAATCCTTCATCGCTATCTACACACTTTTCTTCTCACTGGTTCTTTTACCTTACGCCTTTTTTTTCTACTGCTTCTATTTCTGGCTTTAAACATCGTATTGTTAGTTCTTATTTTTACTACTACTAATCAGTAAGCAAAAAAGAATGGGAAAAATAAATAGGAAAAAAGTCATTATAGTAAGTTCTTAAATTTCCTACGAAGCATTAACAAAAAAATAGGAAAAATGTAGGAACAAAAATAGCGGGAGAAGATACGCTAAAAAAATAAGTAAAAGTATATAAAGTAAAGCATGGATATCAGCAACAACAACAACAACAACGACAACAACAACAACAACAACAACAACAACAGCATTTGTACCCGAACTACCTATTAAGTATATTAATAGCGTTAGTACACTTCATATTTCATCACTGTTATAACCCCTCTCTCTCTCTCTCTCTCTCCTCTCTCTCTCTCTCTCTCTCTCTCTCTCTCTCTCTCTCTCTCTCTCTCCTCTTCCCCTCTCTCTCTCTCTCTCTCTCTCTCTTCTCTCTCTCTCTCTCTTATTTTCTCCTCTCTCTCCTCTCCTCTCTCTCACTCTCTCTCTCTCTCATCTCTCATCTCTCTCATCTCTCTCTCTCTCTCTCTCTCCTCTCTCTCTCTCTCTCTCTCTCTCTCTCTCCTCTCTCTCTCCTCTTCTCTCTCTTTTTTTTTCTCTTCTCTCTCTCTCTCTCGTCTCTCTCTCTCTTCCTCTCTCTCTCTCTCTCTCTCTCTTCTCTTCCTCTTCGCTCTCTCTCCTCTCTCCTCTCTGTGCATGACATTCTCTTGAACACACCCTTAGAATATAGAGTAGCCACACACACACACACACACACACACACACACACACACACACAACACACACACACACACACACACACACACACACACAACACACACACACACACACACACAACACACACACACACACAACACACACACACACACACACACAAACACACACATAAATAAATAACCACACAATGAAAAGAAGAAATACCCTATCATCTGACACCCCTTAAGCTTCCTATAGTTTTCCAGCGTCAACAGCAGTGTGATTGAGGGAGAAAATTACATAGAGAGAGACTAGAGTGCTCACTCACCGCCCGGACTGGTGGTTACGGCGCGTAGATGGCAGTTCGCGGGTGATTTACGACCATGGGATTTGAGGCGGAGGTATGGGGAGGAGGAACTACCGGGCGCCACCTTGAACCACCGTCCGGAGCTCCTATACGAGGTGTTAAGATATAATAATGCTGAGATGGATACGTGAAGCATGAATAAAGGTGATGATTTTGTATTATTTACCTTTGAAACTACTCTATAAGGTTATACTATAGCGTATTTATGTATGGTTTGTGTGTATTTTAGATGTATCTTACTCCTTGTCTTTTTCCTTATTCCTTGTATTCCTGCGGCCAGAATGCTAGGGTAAGGTGTGGCAAAGTGTGTTCTGTTTTATGTCTCTAATGTTTCTTAACCCCTTGAGGACCAGAACGTAATTTCCATCGTAATTTGGTGTAGGATATTATTGTTGTATGTAGTTTCATTATTATTGTCTCTGTGTTTATTAGTCTTAAGTCTCGTACACTTGGTAACCGCTTCTAACGGTGGTTCCTAGAATGCTTTCCCGCGCATGGTAAGACGACCCAGCGGGAACACAGAGCCACCCGCCCAGCGCCCACGCACCCAGACGACCAACCAGACGTCCAATGAGTCACAGCTGGCGCGAATGTCATGGTTTTATATCACCACTAAATTGGCGCGGCAAAAACCATGAAGAGTGACGAAATGACATCAAACTGCAAATACACACGATTTTTTTATATATATATATTTTTTTTTTCCATCACAAATGCTAGGAGATACTTACTACATAGCCACTGATATATATACTAGATAATACTATATGGCCTATCTGAGAGAAGCGTATCTGACACCTCGAGGACACTAAATACACAGATATATTCTTTGTCTTGTTCCGCCTTATATATGTAACTCACTACACTCTTAGAAAAGAAGGGCAGGAAAAGGGTAGAAAAAGGGTGTTTGTAGTGATGAAATACTGCTACCCTTTTTCTACCCTTACAAATATACCCTTTTGCAACCCTAAATATACCCTTTTCCAACCCCAAATATACCCTTTCTCATCCCTCTCGTCTAAAAAGGGTAGATAAAGGGTAGATGAAGGGTATAATCGGCAGCATCTACCCTCCAGCTTGGACATAGGGTTTAAAAAGGGTAGTGATGGTGCGATGTAACGATTCTACCCTTAATATACCCCTTATTTCTGAGTGTGCACGCACCCAGACGACCTACAATCATAGAGGCAGGAGGACATGCCACTCCACCTACCTTTGTAAATACGTGTTACCTTAATATATACTCCAAAAGCAGTCCACTCACTTATCATTTACCTGCTTACACTCACGGAGATATACGCTCCAACATTGGCAACCAGTAGATGATATTAATTAATGTCATTAATATTTATAGATATGACCTGTTTAGTATCCTTGTCCACTAGCTAATTTGGTATATTAAGTTATTTTTCGTAATTTAGAATAATTTCACAGCCAACAGCAGTCGATCTTATATATGAAAAGGAAGATCTGTGCGTGAAGGGGCTAAGGGATGAGGAGTAATGAGAGGCGCTCAGAAAGGGAGTGATGACGTAGCGTGATGAATAAACCTCATCTATTATCCCGGTTCGAGTCCACCAAATTCGTCCTGGCGTGGTGGCGCTTTGTATAGTCAATAACCTTGTAGTTGGTACTTGCAAAGTGTCTAGATAGGATCAAAATATCTTATCTTATCATCTATTATCCTGTCACGAAGAGCTGATTCTATTAAAAAAAAAAAAAAAAAAAAAAAAAAAAAAAGTACGTAAGGACAAAAAAAGCGATGTTCTAAAGTAAGTAATAAGGTGCGCTCAGGTTAGGGAGTGATGAGGCAGAGATATGAATGAGCCTCGTTTCTTATCCTATCACGAAGAACTCATTCCAGTATCCCTGACGCTGTTAAGATCTTATACTGTTCAATAATATACAGTGCATCATAAGTTTCGTGTCTCATTCCTCTCATACTCATAAAGGCAAAACGCGAAGGACAAAATGAAGAAGACATGACAAAATGAACACAAATTGAAGAAATGACAAAATGAACACAAATTGAAGAAATGACAAAATGAACACAAATTGAAGAAGAAAATGACAAAATGAACACAAATTGAAGAAGAAAATGACAAAATGAACACAAATTGAAGAATAAATGACAAAATGAACATGAAGGACAAAATACCACTTTCAGAAGGTTTCAAGGTCACACGGGGGTCAGTCTACACTCCTCAGGCAATTACCAGCATTTGCAACACACCACACGTTGTAAAGTGATGCATTCTAATGTCTTCATCACATTTACCCTGACGAAGTGAGTAACCGAGAGAGAGAGAGAGAGAGAGAGAGAGAGAGAGAGAGAGAGAGAGAGAGAGAGAGAGAGAGAGAGAGAGAGAGAGAGAGAGAGAGAGAGAGAGAGAGAGAGAGAGAAGAGAGAGAGAGAGAGAGAGAGAGAGAGAGAGAGAGAGAGAGAGAGAGGAGAGAGAGAGAGAGAGAGAGAGAGAGAGAGAGAGAGAGAGAGAGAGAGAGAGAGAGAGAGAGGGGAGAGAGAGAGAGAGAGAGAGAGAGAGAGAGAGAGAGAGAGAGAGAGAGAGAGAGAGAGAGAGAGAGGAGAGAGAGAGAGAGAGGAGAGAAGAGAGAGAGAGAGAGAGAGAGAGAGAGAGAGAGAGAGAGAGAGAGAGAGAGAGAGAGAAGAGAGAGAGAGAAGAGAGGGAGAGAGAGAGAGAGAGAGAGAGAAGAGAGAGAAAAGACGAGAGAGAGAGAGAGAGAGAGAGAGGAGAGAGAGAGAGATGAGAGAGAGAGAGAGAGAGAGAGAGAGAGAGGAGATGAGAGAGAGAGATGAGAGAGAGAGGAGAGAGAGAGAGAGGAGAAGAGAGAGAGAGAGAGAGGAGAGAGAGAGAGAAGAGGAAGAGAGAGAGAGAGAGAGAGGAGAGAGAAAAGAGAGAGAGAGAGAGAGAGAGAGAGAGTGAGAGAGAGAGAGAGAGAGAGAGAGACGAGAGTAGAGAGAGAGAGAGAGAGTAATGAGGCAAAAGTACCGAGGTTAACGAGTGGCCTGAGAAAGGTAGTGGTGGTGGTGGTGGTGGTGGGCGAAGATGGAGGCTGGAATAGTGGAATAACCAAGAGTAACCAAGTATTATAACAAGCTGTACTATTATGATAAGGTTGGAAATAGGTGTTAAAAATGGGAGGGAGAATATAATAGGGTAGGAAAAAGGTGTTAAAAGAGAGAGGGAATATAATAGGGTAAGGAAAAAGGTGTTAAGGCAGGAAAAAGGTGTTATAAAGGAGAGAAAAATATATAATAAGGTAGGAAAAAGGTGTTAAATATGAGAGAAAAATATAATAAGGTAAGAAAAAGGTGTTAAATATGAGAAAAAAAATATAATAAGGTAGGAAAAAGGTGTTAAAAAAAAAAATATAATAAGGTAGGAAAAAGGTGTTAAAAATGCGAGAACAAATATAATAAGGTAGTAAAAAGGTGTTAAAAAGGAGAAAAAATATAATTAGGTAGGAAAAAGGTGTTCAAAAGGAGAGAAAAATATAATTAGGCAGGAAAAAGGTGTTAAAAAGGAGAGAAAAATATAATTAGGTAGGAAAAAGGTGTTAAAAATGAGAGAACAAATATAATTAGGTAGGAAAAAGGTGTTAAAAATGCGAGAACAAATATAATTAGGTAGGAAAAAGGTGTTAAAAATGAGAGAACAAATATAATAAGGCAGGAAAAAGGTGTTAAAAATGCGAGAACAAATATAATAAGGTAGTAAAAAGGTGTTAAAAAGGAGAAAAAATATAATTAGGTAGGAAAAAGGTGTTAAAAAGGAGAAAAAAAATATAATAAGGCAGGAAAAAGGCGTTAAAAATGAGAGAAAAACATAATTAGATAGGAAAAAGGTGTTAAAAAGGAGAAAAAAATATAATTCGGTAGGAAAAAGGTGTTAAAAATGAGAGAACAAATATAATAAGGCAGGAAAAAGGCGTTAAGGTAGGAAAATGGGTTAGAAATGAGAAAAAAAAATAAGGTAGGAAAAAGGTGTTAAAAATGAAAGCACAAATATAATAAGGCAGGAAAAAGGCTGAAGTAACAAAGATAAATGGGTGTTGGATCTCCTCTTCAGTAGGATGGTAAGAGAACAATGAGGGCCTGAGGGCGTGCTGTCTGGTCTTGTCTTGTCTGTGTGTGGAGTGAGGAGGAAAGCGCCTCGTGAAGTCTTGGACACTCAGTTCTTTCTTTCCATTCATCACCAGGCAATTATTCGTGAAAATTGATCATTATTTATGCATCCTGTAGCTACGTATAAACACTAAAAAAGGAGATACAAATGGGTTCTTATTCAGTAAACTAGATGAATTGCTTTGAAAGAGGAAAAATCTGCTTATATCTATTTTTCTCCTTCCTAGACTTCTTTTTCTCTAGTCAAAAGAGAAATTTTCACCCTCATTTAAGCGCCCTGTGAAGTCTTGGACACTCAGCTATTTGTTTCCATTCATCACCAGTTAATTATTCGTGAAAATTGATTCTTTTTGCATCTTGTAACTATGTAAAAACACCAAGAAAAAAAGAGAGGAAAAGGTTCTCACGCAGCAAATGATCTCTCTCTCATTCTCTCTGGATAGTGATGTTTTTGCCCCCTGTAACTACATAAAACACAAAGAGAAGGACAGAAAAACAAGATTCTCATTCAGTAAACCAAATGAAATGCTTTGGAAGAGGTAAAAGCTGTTTAAAACGAATTTTTCTCATTCTTAAACTACTTTTTCTCTGATCAAAAGAGGAATTTTCCAGCTCTTTTCAGCTCTTTTTCAGCTGAAACTTTCTGCCTCCTTTACGCCTGTATTGTCCACGAGATCCTTACACACGTAGCTCTTTCACTTGCATAATAGACAGCGTAATGTAACATAGGAAAGATAAATTACAATCGATTAATCACGAGCGATTGATTAAACCCTCTCAGTACCGACTCCTTATAAATAGAAAAATATCGATGTTCCAAGGTGGTGAAGTTTACTGTCTCTATCAATACTGATGATGATTTGTATTCAAAACACATATAAACTTAACAACGAGAGTAGATTATCTTTCTGTCTTTGTCCGTAGAACTCTCTTATCTTTTTTTTCTCTCTCTCTCTCTCTCTCTCTCTCTCTCTCTCTCTCTCTCTCTCTCTCTCTCTCTCTCTCTCTCTCTCTCTCTCTCTCTCTCTCTCTCTCTCTCTCTCCCGGCGACGATGGTGGACATGACTCCATCTGTTTCAATAGTTCGTAGTCCGCGAAAAAAACCATACGTGTATAAAGATTGGTACTTAGGATAGCATTGAAATTATTATTATTTTTTTTTTTTTACGTTGTAGCCTACGTATAGCGCCTGTAGGCATATGGAGAGTCTTGATGTTGGTCGATCTCGCACGATGGCGGCGCAGGCTGGATTTTTATAGTGACACCTGTGGTCTCAGGTGAAGATTCCATTTTCTGTGATGTTCAGATCTTCAGTTAAGGCGCATGCAGCCCCTAGCGTCCACCGTCACACTCGTAATCGGCAGACAGGTATATGCTGCATGTGGGTTGCTTCGGCCACTCGACAATGGCTTTGATAGTTGCCCCTTGATGAGACTTGCATTCGGGACCTTCTGCTCCCCTACCAGGCTCTTGAAAGAGTTGCCCCCGGCAGGATTAGAACTCGGGACATTGAGTTCAGGACTCCAAGACGCTAACCACTCCCGAAAAGCCACCGTCTCCCGACAAAGGAGGCTAGGTTTCCAACCTAGAAATTATCTAAGTTTTTTTTTTTACATTTACACTTTTATTTTATATTTTGAGGTCTGGATGAATGCAATAAAATATGAAGGAGTAACAAGAAGCCTGCACAGACATCACACGTTTATAAAGACTCGCATAATACATGAACGTGAAGAATGCAGTAAATATAACAAACTTCTTACAACTTGAAATAAACATTATCCTCATTGCTGAGTATTAGTTCATCTCTCTCTCTCTCTCTCTCTCTCTCTCTCTCTCTCTCTCTCTCTCTCTCTCTCTCTCTCTCTCTCTCTCTTCTCTCTCTCTCTCTCTCTCTCTCTCTCTCTCTCTCTCTCTCCTCTCTCTCCTCCTCTCTCTCCTCTCTCTGTCTCTCTCTCTCTCTCTCTCTCTCTCTCTCTTCTCTCTCTCTCTCTCTCTCTCTCTCTCTCTCTCTCTCTCTCTCTCTCTCTCTCTCTCTCTCTCTCTCTCTCTCTCTCTCTCTCTCTCTCTCTCTCTCTCTCTCTCTCTCTCTCATTCTAGGCCTACTACCTAGCACGGCCGAGTTGTTTTATGGGTAGTAATAACGGCAGGTCAACGGTGAAGAAAAAAAGGCTAAAACAAAGACCACTGAAAGACCACAAAAGACACGAAAAAGATCATAATTGAGAAAGTGACCATGACCTCAAGGGGTTCTAAAAGTTCAGTTGTTGAAATATATGAAGAGAGAAAAAAATGGAGAGTTCTTGAATTTAGGTGAATAGCTTAAATTGGAATTCTTTGTTAGAGGAGATGGTGGTTGAATATATTTTAAAAGAGTTTATTGTTATTACGGAGGGTTGAAGAGGAGGAAGAGAAGGAGGAAGGAGGGAGAGAAGGCGGCTAAAAAAAACATACATTAAGAACTAAGTCTTTTACAGTGAAGTTAATTGGATGCACTACCTATGTAATTTGTGTTATTAAAAGAGTTTATTGTTACACTTTACTATAGAGGGTTGCAGAGGAGGAGGAGGAGGAGGAATACAAAGGAATACAAAGGAAACACAAACAGCAACAGACCGATAGGTCCTTACAAGACTGTTTGCTTTAACTACACTACACTAACTAGATAATAAGAGAGAAAGGATAGGAAGTAGAAGGCTCCTCCCCACCCACCCATCCCTCCAGCCGAAGCTGGCCGGAAAAGAAGTGATACCATGCAATATAGAAAAACTGCATGGAATTTGTGAGGAAAGTTGAAAGCTGTAATCTATGGCTAACTACTACTAGTTTGTGGGGGTAGGTTTAGTGCTTGATAGATAGGTCATGTTATGTGTGTTTTGTAATGGTGTGAACACAGTGTGGAGGTTAAAGGGTGGTGCGGCAGCCTTGCCTGGCGCTTTCTTGGGAGGCAGCAGTCAATCAGGCCCCAGCTCCGTTCAATCCACTGCGGATTGTGTACTTTCCATGTAGGACGCCGTACACTTCAATGCCTCCTGCAGCAGTGACCCCTGGTACCTTAAATCCCGATGTGGGTCACTAACTGTCAGGACCCTAACTGAACCACAGCCCGTCACAGGTCGAGAGTAGTAGTGGTAACCGTTAACTCGGGGCTATCTGTGTGTGTTATGAGGTCTAATGTAGTGTTGGTGTAGGCTCAGTGTGGAAGTTCAGGGGTGGTGCGGCAGCCTTGCCTGGCGCTTTCTTGGGAGGCAGCAGTCAATCAGGCCCCAGCTCCGTTTCAATCCACTGCGGGTAGTGCACTTTCCAAGTAGGACGCCGTGCACTTCAATGCCCCCTGCAGCAGTGACCCCTGGTATATAAATCCCGATGGTGGTCACTAACTGACAGGGCCCTTACTGAACCACAGCCCGTCACAGGTCAAAAGTTTGTAGTAGTGACCGTTTACTCGGGGCTGTCTGAGACGTGTGGGAGGGGTTGTGTAGACGCGACTCGCAATCATTTTACGCAATGAGAGTAAGTTTCAGAGGCCCGCGAGATAAATTTATTATTCCGAGATAAACAGTGACAACCGGGGATTTGATATGAAATATTTATCGAGGGACTTTTAAATGATTCTATTGTATATGAGTTTACTACGTCTGACGGCAGCCCATTCCATACGTTTACAACCACGGTTTGTGAAGAAGTACTTAGCTTCGTTCGTTACAAAACCGTTTCCTGCTTATTTTAAATCCGTTGTTTCTAGTTGAGCTTGACCGGTCTAGCGTGAAAAGATTTTCTGGGACTACGTTCGTAAATCCGTTGAAGATTTTAAATACTTCGATGAGGTCAACCTCTTATCCTTCGTTTTGTTAGTGGGAATAAGTTAAGTTCTTTGAGCCGATTTTCGTACGATTTATTTCGCAATCTAGGTATCATTTTGGTTACTCTGCGCTGTATTTTTTCTAGTTTATCTATGTCCTTTTTATAATAAGGTGACCAGAACTGCACACAGTATTCTAGATGGGGGCGAACAAGCGAGGAGGAGGAGGAGGAGGAGGAGAGGAG
>JACEEZ010020103.1:762784-792784 GCA_016584305.1 Chionoecetes opilio
CTTGAGGTCATGTCAGCGCCCTGATAACCAATTACTACTGGGCCCCGACACTTGTGACCTTTGACCCTTGACAGACAGACAGGTTTTAGGATTGAGGTCAAGGCTTATATAGCGACACATCTACAATTTCGTTCACCCAAGGCAGTGTTAACCTCACCTGCCCTGCTATAAACCCGACTAGAAGGTACTCATAACTACCCTTTAACGAATCTAATTTAATCACCCATTAAATGAAGATTGTTGTTTGTTCGACCAAATGAAGGAATATAAACAAATAAAACAGGTTTCTCATAAGACTAGTTAAATATTGAGGCTGTTTTATGATTCCTTCAAACTGGATTCGTTGATATAATAAAAATCAAGTTATGTTTATTTTTTGTTTTACTATCATTCTCTCTTTTTAGATGCAAGAATTTGATGTTTGCTTGCTATTTGTGTCATTCACATACGATACTTACACTACAGTAGTATACATATAGCTTTACACTACACTACATATTCTCATACGATACTTTACACTACAGTAGTATACATATAGCTTTACACAACACTACATATTCACATACGATGACTTACACTACAGTAGTATACATATAGCTTTACACTACACTACATATTCACATACGATACTTTACACTACAGCAGTATGCATGTAGCTTTACACCACACTACATATTCACATACGATACTTTACACTACAGTAGTATACATATAGCTTTACACTACACTACATATTCACATACGATACTTTACACTACAGCAGTATGCATGTAGCTTTACACCACACTACATATTCACATACGATACTTTACACTACAGCAGTATACATATAGCTTTACACCACACTACATATTCACATACGATGACTTACACTACAGTAGTATACATATAGCTTTACACCACACTACATATTCACATACGATACTTTACACTACAGTAGTATACATATAGCTTTACACTACACTACATATTCACATACGATACTTTACACTACAGTAGTATACATATAGCTTTACACTACACTACATATTCACATACGATACTTTACACTACAGTAGTATACATATAGCTTTACACAACACTACATATTCACATACGATACTTTACACTACAGTAGTATACATATAGCTTTACACTACACTACATATTCTCATACGATACTTTACACTACAGTAGTATACATATAGCTTTACACCACACTACATATTCACATACGATACTTTACACTACAGTAGTATACATATAGCTTTACACTACACTACATATTCACATACGATACTTTACACTACAGCAGTATGCATGTAGCTTTACACCACACTACATATTCACATACGATACTTTACACTACAGTAGTATACATATAGCTTTACACTACACTACATATTCACATACGATACTTTACACTACAGCAGTATGCATGTAGCTTTACACCACACTACATATTCACATACGATACTTTACACTACAGTAGTATACATATAGCTTTACACAACACTACATATTCACATACGATGACTTACACTACAGTAGTATACATATAGCTTTACACTACACTACATATTCACATACGATACTTTACACTACAGCAGTATGCATGTAGCTTTACACCACACTACATATTCACATACGATACTTTACACTACAGTAGTATACATATAGCTTTACACTACACTACATATTCACATACGATACTTTACACTACAGCAGTATGCATGTAGCTTTACACACACTACATATTCACATACGATACTTACACTACAGTAGTATACATATACTTTACACTACACTACATATTCACATACGATACTTTACACTACAGCAGTATGCATGTGCTTTACACCACACTACATATTCACATACGATACTTTACACTACAGCAGTATACATATAGTTTACACCACACTACATATTCACATACGATGACTTACACTACAGTAGTATACTAGAGCTTTACACCACACTAATATTCACATACGATACTTTACACTACAGTAGTATACATATAGCTTTACACTACACTACATATTCACATACGATACTTTACACTACAGTAGTATAATATAGCTTTACACTACCTACATATTCACATACGATACTTTACACTACAGTAGTATACATATAGCTTTACACAAACTACATATTCACATACGATACTTTACACTACAGTAGTATACATATAGCTTTACACTACACTACATATTCTCATACGATACTTTACACTCAGTAGTATACATATAGCTTTACACCACACTACATATTCCACATACGATACTTTACACTACAGTAGTATACATATAGCTTTACCACTACACTACATATTCACATACGATACTTTACACTAAGCAGTATGCATGTAGCTTTACACACACTACATATTCACATACGATACTTACACTACGTATTAACATAGCTTTACACTACACTACATATTCACATACGATACTTTACACTACAGCAGTATGCATGTAGCTTTACACCACACTACATATTCACATACGATACTTTACACTACAGTAGTATACATATAGCTTTACACTACACTACATATTCACATACGATACTTTACACTACAGTAGTATACATGTAGCTTTACACCACACTACATATTCACATACGATACTTTACACTACAGTAGTATACATGTAGCTTTACACTACGCTACATATTCACATACGATACTTTACACTACAGTAGTATACATATAGCTTTACACCACACTACATATTCACATACGATACTTTACACTACAGTAGTATGCATGTAGCTTTACACTACGCTACATATTCACATACGATACTTTACACTACAGCAGTATACATATAGCTTTACACAACACTACATATTCACATACGATACTTTACACTCAGTAGTATACATTAGCTTTACACTACACTACTATTCACATACGATACTTTACACTACGTAGTATACATGTAGCTTTACACCACACTACATATTCCATACGATACTTTACACTACAGTAGTATACATGTAGCTTTACACTACGCTACATATTCACATACGATACTTTACACTACAGTAGTATACATATAGCTTTACACCACACTACATATTCACATACGATACTTTACACTACAGTAGTATGCATGTAGCTTTACACTACGCTACATATTCACATACGATACTTTACACTAGCACAGTACATATAGCTTTACAAACTACATATTCCATACGATACTTTACACTACAGTAGTATGCATGTAGCTTTACACTACGCTACATATTCACATACGATACTTTACACTACTGTAGTATACATATAGCTTTACACCACACTACATATTCACATACGATGACTTACACTACAGGCTTAAACACACGAATTGATCGGTACCTTGGTTGAAAAAAGATACTGATGGGCTCTGACAGACAATAGCTACAACTTTTATTTTGTTAAGATAATCACTAACATTACTGTAAGGCAAGACCAGGCTGTAGGTATATAGTGTAGCTCTGTATTACTGACGAGGCTACTGAGTTGGAGTTCGCGGATATGAGGGACGGAAGGACATTTTAAGAAGTATAATCTTAACTTATTTCATCCTATTGGCAGCGTTCTTGGGTTACATTTAACTTTGCAACCCTCTAAAGCTCATTCAAGGAGGTTAAGTTTTGTTTCTTTTTTAAGACTACAATTTCACCTCATCTTGCGTCTATTTTTAGGGAAAAGAATAATGTGAATTGAATGGGTCATTTTATATGTGCCTATACTTCCTTCATGACATTTCTGTTGGCGGTGAAAACAGCTGCCAGCGATTCATTCATACACACCCACGTCTGTTTTCACGAGACACGCTAGACAGAAGTATTAATCATAAAGTGTTGGAAGTCTAAATTGGCGTCTTTCCAAGCATCCGCAGACCCGCCTAGCTGTAGATACGATCACCGGCAGAACAAGTTTATGTCCGAAAAAAACCCATATTTTAGTGAGGAGTCCAGAACGAGTAGCGAATGTTGATCTTGTACTGCATGAAATCTTACTTTACTTGCGAGGAATATGAACGTGAAACACAAGTATGACAGTTAGTCTAGATAGTAGACAGTTAGTCAGAAAATGTGTTGTCAGTCTTTTATCCATGGGAACTGTGATAGCTGTTTGCTGTTCGGTGGACGGCAACAACAAGAAAAAAAAAGTCTCGTAAGCCAGACAGAGTAAGTTTTTATGCTAATTCACAGTCTTCAGCAAGCAGAGTTAGTTTAGCGACCAGCCGACTGAGTCACTTAATCGCTATGTCGCAGCGACCCTTGACCTTTGTCCCCCGTTCGTTGACCCTCGTCAGTTAGGTCCCCGTGGCTGCCTCTCACCCGCCAAGGTCACGGCCACTCCTCGGACCTCTCGCAGACCTGTTAAGTAGGTAACTGATCTTGTTAATGCTCTGCCTCACTGGCTCGGGCTGTTTTTCTCCCCAAGTATTGCACATCTCATCTCTGTCCGCCGCTAGCAACTCAAACTCCAACTGTGTTTCTGTGCTCTCCTTATTCTTGTACACCCCCCCCTCTCCTTTCTATGTAATCTTCCCCCCACCATTTCTTTAATGAACTTGTAAAACCAACTCCAACACATTTTCAGAGGTGCATATCTGGATCGGCTGTCATATTTGTGTTTCACGTTTATATTCCTCGCAAGTAAGATTTCATGCAGTACAAAATCAACTTTTAACTTGTAGCATATCCAATTATCTTATACAGTTCTAGAAACATTCATAATGTCTGAATAAATACCATGAAGAAATAAGTCTCGGTAACAACATCGCCTTAAAACACAAGTAGAAAGTGTGAGAAGAAACTTATATTATGTTTTATGGCGATTCCATGTAAGCCTCCGTGGTGCAGTGGCTAGCGTGCCTGGCTACGAATCTGCGGGCCCTGGTTCGATCCCAGGCCAGGGCAAGTCGGTGACCAGCCTACCCAGCTGTTCTTCTTTCCTTTCGGGGTTGATAAATGGGTACCTGGGGTAACCTGGGGAAGGTAACTGTGGTAACCCGGGAGTCACACTAGCCCTGTGTACCGGGGTAACGGGTTCTCACCCACCACAGGCTCTAAGGGCTAATGCCACGGAGATGAGCACCGCATGCCACGCGCAGCTTAGCGTATGCTCCCATCTTTACCTTTTACCAAGTAACTACTAACTACCCATCTGATGAAGTCCTGGTCGAGGAAGCGGGTTTATCAGTAGTGTCTATGAAGGGAAGAATAGATTATGAACAACGTCAAGATTGAGTAATTGTGAAAAGTATGCGAGAAGCTGTGTTTTGAGGGTAGCGTTAGGAAGCGAGGCGCGGGATTTGTAGTTTCAAGCGAGTGAGCAAGTTTACAGAGGCGGTGATGGAAGGGAGGGAGAAGCTAGGTGAGGCGGGGAGCGAGAGATTGGAGGGAATGCGACGGTGAGTCAAGAGATATGCTGAGACAAATGGTTCTTGACTCCACCCTATATGTACAAACAAACAACACACACACACACACACACACACACACCACACACACACACACACACACACACACACACACACATACACACACACACACACACTCATACATCATGGTAGCGGACACACCTCGGCCGCCGACGCACGTGCCCTGCCTGACAATGTATAAACAGTGATGGGAAAGGCGGCAGAGAGAGAGAGAGAGAGAGAGAGAGAGAGAGAGAGAGAGAGAGAGAGAGAGAGAGAGAGAGAGAGAGAGAGAGAGAGAGAGAGAGAGAAGAGAGAGAGAGAGAGAGAGAGAGAGAGAGAGAGAGAGAGAGAGAGACGTATTGAGGTGAGGCAAAAATACGATGAGGAGAAAGGACAAGTGAATATATGTAAGCGATAAAAAGTGAAGGGCTTGTGCCAGGCGTGAGAGAAGCGAGGTCAGGTCAGGTCAAGTACGCACTGACATGAGGAAATGCACAGGAAAGACGATGAAGTAGTTTTGAAATAAGGAAGAGCAGGAAGAGGGCTGGGAAAGGCCAGGACGCCTCAGGAGGGCAGGAGGGCAGGAGACTGGAGGGCAAGGCGTTAGAGCGGCGGCCGTGCGTGCTGAGGCAGAGTCAGGCAAGACAAGGATCGCTGACGCATAAGAGGCTATTGTCATTTTTTGTCTTTAGATAATTTTCAAAGATCTCGTAGTTAACCCCTTCAGACCCAGAACGTAATTTTCATTGTAATTTAGCTATCATTAGACGATTATAATTAATATATGCAATGTTTTATAGATGTGACCTGTTTCGTATCCTTGTCCACTAGCTAATTTGGTATATTTAGTTACTTTTCGTAGTTTAATGGCTGATAACAGATCATTTCATATAGCAAAGGAAAGATCTGGGCGTGAAGGAGTTAAGGTTTTTTTCTTTTCTATTATGAATTTTTCCCGAGCCTACAACATGCATAGCCATAACAGGCGAGCACGTGTGTGAGTAGCTGGATGAGTGAGAGGGCGGAGGTGTGCAAGGATGGACACCACCAAGTGAAGACTTGGCATGCAAGGGAATGTCAGGACACATGTAGACATTTTTCACTAAGTATACATTTCTGAAGTGCAATGGATTACATTCAAGAAACAGTTGGATCGCATTCGGTACGTGATCCTCATGTTACTGGAAGCCTCTCAGTAAACAATAAATAAGATATGGCATTTAAACCCTATCCATACAGGATGCACGTAGAACCAACAGCGAGGTTATTGACGGTACAAATTGCCACCACGCCAGAAATAATTCAAGCAGCAGTTTATAGTGAAAGTACGATATATATAATTATATATTATATATATACACATACACACACTGACACACACACAGACACCAAATTTATGAAAGTGAGGCAAGGCTGGGCGTGACGGAGTGAAGGGATGGTGTATGGCGGGTCGCGGGGTGGGCGGCGGTGAGAGGCGGGTGTGGGCGGCAAGGCGAGTGTGAGGGGCGAGGCGGGAGTGAGGGGCAAGGGCGGCGGTGAGAGGTGGGAGTGGGCGGGAGTGAGGAGCAAAGGAGTGAGGGGCAAGGGCGTGAGGGAGGCCAGTGAGGGGATAGCCTGGCCTGCCGTCCCAAGCCCCGGCCGCGACACACTCTCTCCTGGATGGATGAACTGTTTCCCAATGGTCGGTCCTGACACTAAACCCGTTCATCTTTCCAGTGTTACCAAACATTATGGTGGCCCAGAAAGTACACTCCCTTGACGTCCCTTGACCTCCTAACGAGTCCTGCGCTGGGCCGCGGCGACTTGGCTTGGGGATCCTTAATACATCAGAGTCTGTCAGTGAATGTACAAGTATTAGGTGATGGATGATGCGAGGGTATGCCGGACGATGCCCAAAACACCACATGAATATAAGACCGGAGGAATAACTTATCGATAAGGAAGATACATTGTACTACTGTGGAGTGTACAGTGACTACTTTATGTACATGACTTGTCTTGTACAGTCCTCTCGTACTCTTAAGAATCCCAATGAGGAATTTTCTGAAAAGCTAATGCCACCAGATGTCTTTAGCGCTGTTACTCGTTACTATATATCGTTTGCACTTTGAGCCTGAATGTTCTATCAATTACCGTAAATTATATGTGCTTCTCCGGGGCATATCAGAATTACAATTCAATACAACAACTGAAACAGTTCTTAATAAAAAATGTAGTTTAGAATTTAGTGTAGTTTAGTCAAATTGCAAAAGAAGTGACAGCGCTAGAGACATCTGGTGGCGTTAGCTTTTAAGGATCCCAGTACTAAGCCACGTAACCTAATGATATATATAGAGTCGCGTCTTGTCCTAATCCGTGGTATACTAGTATTGACACCGGCGTGGGCCGACCCTTGCCATTCACCTGCAGTACCGTTAACAAGCCAGTTTTTTTTTTCTAGTCTACTACATCTCTATTATACCCAGCCCAGGCAGCCCAAGCGACCTGCCTCTCCTCTCCTTTCCTCCTCCTTAATTACCTAGTTTAACTGCATGGTGCCTTGGGGGCGGGAGGTACGGAATCACCGCCGCCACCTTGCGTATGCCTGTCATTAGGAAGAAGAAGGAGGAGGAGGAGGAGGAGGGTATCAGAGGTTGCACATACACACTAAGAAAAAAATGTGCAACTTTGCAGCTTTAAAGGTACAAAATGATGTCACAGATTTTGAACCTTTAAGGGTGCATAGTTGCACCTCTTAAGGTGCAACTTTAAGAGGTGCAAACCCCCTTTAGGGGTGCAACTGTGCACCCTTATGGGAGCAACTTTGCACCTTTATTAAAAGTGCAAAATTTGTGACACATTTTGCACTTTTTTTTTAGTGTGTACAATACTAGACATCATTGATATCATCATTAGATCCACTTTTCATTAATATACTGTTATTAAGGGTATCGCAGTGCTTCCCTCCCTCCCTCCCGCCCACACAGACACAAGGCAGTAAGTGGGGCGAGGCGTGCCAGGCGGCGGTGGAGCGAAGATTATATAAGGTACTTATTACTGTCAGGTAATTGTTTGTTTATCGTTCATCTGAGTCACGGAGAATACCTCTTGCGTGTCTTAAAATACGTAATCAATAGCCACTGGAGCAAAGACGGGAAAACCACGGGAGATTTTTGAAAAGGAAAAGAAGATGAGCGGTTTATTACGCTATTCTATTTATTCTATTTTTTTCATTCACTGGTTACACTTCCTAAAGCCTTCTGTATTAAACAAATATATATATATATATATATATATATATTATATATATATATATATATATATATATATATATATATATATATATATATATATATATATAATGAAGATATAAACCAGCGCGGGTAGAAACATCTTGATTGTTTATTTGAACGTTTCGGCTATACATAAGCCATCATCAGCCAAAAATCGGATACAAAATTTTGTTAAAAATGAAAATATACAAATTATAAAATTATTTGCGCATTTAAAATGCCTAGCCTAAAATAAAATAAAATAAGAATAAAAATTATAAAACAGTAATAAAAATACTACACCTACCAATCAACATCGCAGTGGAGTGTGGGGTTCCCACATGGTTTAAAAGCACACAAGCGGGGTTGAGGTGCCCTGTGCGCAGAGGGACGGTTTGTGGTGGTGGGTGAGGAGGCTCTCACATATCCATCGGGTGGAGTCTGTGAATGTGAGAGCCTCCTCACCCACCACCACAAACCGTCCCTCTGCGCACAGGGCACCTCAACCCCGCTTGTGTGCTTTTAAACCATGTGGGAATCCCACACTCCACTGCGATGTTGATTGGTAGGTGTAGTATTTTTATTACTGTTTTATAATTTTTATTCTTATTTTATTTTATTTTAGGTTAGGCATTTTAAATGCGCAAATAATTTTATAATTTGTATATTTTCATTTAAAAAAAAATTTTGTATCCGATTTTAGGCTGATGATGGCTTATGTATAGCCGAAACGTTCAAATAAACAATCAAGATGTTTCTACCCGCGCTGGTTTATATCTTCATTATAAGATCTCGCTTCCCTCATGGAGAAAGTATTGCCTCTCTCTCTCTCTCTCTCTCTCTCTCTCTCTCTCTCTCTCTCTCTCTCTCTCTCTCTCTCTCTCTCTCTCTCTCTCTCTCTCTCTCTCTCTCTCTTCTCTCTTCTCCTCTCTCTCTCTCTCTCTATATATATATATATATATATATACATATATCTTAAGAGTGGTGGTTTGCAGGGAAAGCATATGCAAAGAGGGATGAATGTTTCAAAATGTTCTAGAAAAACACGGACAATTGTTCTTGATCGACTGGTGTCTGCGTGGCGTGGCGTCGCGGGGGTTAGGTCAGTCCGGACCCAGGGAAGGAGGTCAACTGCACCCTGGGTCACCTGATCACGCTAGCCATGACCTCGTTACCTCGCAGACACTCTCAGCACACCATGGGTCAAAGGCGGGGCCAAGGGAGACCACCTTAATTAATGAGCGGGCTGGGCTGGGTGGTGGGCGGGCTGGCGGGCGGCGATTATTTTGTTCCTAAACAGGTTTGCAACGGTGGGCGTCTAATAATACCCTTTTTAGACGTTTTAACGGGGAAAAAACACTCTCCAGTTGTAAAAGCATAAAATAGTAACCCAATCAAACCATTAAACTAACTTAATCTAACCTAACCGTCAAAATAATCTAACCTAACTTAACCCTCAAACTAAACTAACCCTCAAACTAACCTAACATAACTTAACCCTCAAACTAAACTAACCTAACCTAACCCTCAAAGGTTAGGTTAGATTAGGTTTGTATTTTGATTACGTAAATTATTGATGCTTTTACAACTGGAGAGTGCTTTTTCCCCGTCAAAACGTCTCAAAAATGTATTATTAGACGTCCACCATTGCAAACATGCTTGGGAAAAAAAAATTCGTGGGCGTGCGGACACTGAGGGCTGTCTGTCTGCCATAAGAGCGGACACACTACCCCTCCCCCTTACCTCCCCCAAGCCCTGCCCTGCATGTACCCACTAGAATCCTATCATCTAATACTTTTATAGATCCTGTTTCTAATTTTAGATTTTTCTGTATATATCCTATCATCTTAATACGATTTCCTTCACCCCTCCCTACCCGCCTCTCGCCCAGCCTTGCATTGACCCGCTAGAATTATATCGTCTTATACTTTTCTTCACCCCGCCATCCTGCCCTTCTTTCCGCCACCTTTCTCCCTTTCTCCCTCTCCGTCTTGCCTCCCGCAGCGCCCCACGACACGCCGAACACGCCCTTGCTGAGCTCCTAACGCAATATTTATCCTCCAAGATATTCAAGTTTTCTTATATTTCTAAGACAAGGGACGCAAGAAGGGGCAAGTGTCATGGGTGCGGCCGTGACATGGCTTCCTAATTCCCTTTCCTTCCGATTTTTTTCTGCCTTAACCCCTTCACGCCCAGATTTCTCCTTTGCTTTAAACTACTACTACTACTACTACTACTACTACTACTACTACTACTATTACTACTACTACTACTACTACCACTACTACTACTACTACTACTGCTTCTACTATTACTACTACTACTACTATTACTACTACTAAAAATTGTATGTTGTCGAGCCATACAATTACGAAAAGTAACTGAATATACCAAATTAGTTAGTTGATAAAAATACTAAACAGGTCATATCTATAAAATATTGTTTATAGTCGCTAAAAATAGTCTAATGGTATAATTAATTACAATGTATATTATGTTCTGGGTCTGAAGAGGTTAACCTTATCCTTAACCTTTCCACACTCCCAGCTTTCCCTCTTCATTCTACGCACAAACCCTCTATTTGATACAAGCGTCAAGGTGATTGCACGCACGTCTGGCTGATCACAACGCCAAAACACGTGATTACTTCTGACTGGAATGAAAAGAGACATTCCTCGCAGGAGTACTGATGAGGCGGGAGGGAGGGCGGGAGGAGGCCAGACATTACTACCACTCATCCTCTTCTTCCCGCCTTCTTTGGCCATCAAGTCTGCGGGAACTTTGCGTCACTCTAAACTCTAAAGCGAGGTAAACAAGTCGTATTTTTCTCACATATTTTACCGATACCATGCAGGGCTCTCTTATTAACGCCTTCACGCCCAGATCTTTCCTTTGCTATAACAAATTGTATGTTTTCGAGCCATAAAATAACGAAAAGTAACTGAATATACCAAATTAGTTAGTCGACAAGGATACTAAACAGGTCATATCTAAAAAATATTGCTTATATTCACTAAAAATCGTCTAATGGCACCCAAATTACAATGGAAATTACGCTCTGGGTCTGAAGGCGTTAAGCTGAAAAACAACAACATTATAACTAGAAATATTTTAAAGACTGCATTGTGAAGTTTGTGTCATTCTAAAGCGAGAAAAATGAGACATATTTCTCACATATACTTTTCCAAGAGCATGCAAGGCTATCTTAGAAAAGTGAAAAACTATTATGACCAGCGGTGTTTTAAAGGTGGCGTTGCGAAGCCCATCACCAGAACTTCAGAAACCAAAGGGAAGCAACGACAGATTGACCTTACTGGTCAAAACGAACACTAAACTGCCTCTAAAACGAGGAAAATATGACTAATTTTCACATATACTTCTCCTATATCATGCAGGATTCTCTTAAAAAAGGGAAAAACTATTATAACTAGCGATGTCCTAAAGGTTAGCTGCATAAACCAAAGGGAAGCACCAAAAATTTGAGGGAAGCACCAAAAATTTGAGGGAAGCACCAATTATAATTTGACCCTACTGGTGAAGGGGAGCAAGGTAGGTAATTACATAACACCTCGGCTACTTAGGATGCTACACAGCCGGCGGGAAGGGCGTGAGTAAAGAGAGTACCTGTAAAGGGCAGAGATGGAGGAGAGGAGAGGGAGGAACCTTGACCCTTCCCATTAAACTATGTCGATTCTTATACCAGCGTTGCTTTAACTTCTATGTGTAATATTTAGTGTTCTTGGGAGGGATGTAAGCGGTCTTTTGCCCCGTCCTTGTATCATATCTTCTAACTAGGGCTTAGGGATACTATAATTCCTAGTAATAGTTATGATAATAGGAATAACAGACTATTTACCCTTCTGGATATCATGCCTCCTAAATTTGTGTTTGAGGTACTTTAAACTCTCAGCAATAGTTATGATAAGAAGAGTTATATTCTTATGCTTCCCAACTACTCTTAGAAACATTGTAGCAGACGCCCTTGCTTAGGATTATCTTTCTTTTTGTATTGATTAAATGCATGCTTGTCCTTACACACGCTACTCAAGTATATTCTAAGTTTATAACTAAAAATTCATCACATTTTACTCCCCAACGCAATACGGTGCCTATATCTCAACGCAATACGGTGCCTATATCTCAACGCAATACGGTGCCTATATCTCAACGCAATACGGTGCCTATATCTCAACGCAATACGGTGCCTATATCTCAACGCAATACGGTGCATATATCTCAACGCAATACGGTGCATGTATCTCAACGCAATACGGTGCATATATCTCAACGCAATACGGTGCATATATCTCAACGCAATACGGGGCATATATCTCAACGCAATACGGTGCATATATCTCAACGCAATACGGTGCATGTATCTCAACGCAATACGGTGCATATATCTCAACGCAATACGGTGCATATATCTCAACGCAATACGGTGCATATATCTCAACGCAATACGGTGCATGTATCTCAACGCAATACGGTGCATATATCTCAACGCAATACGGTGCATATATCTCAACGCAATACGGTGCATATATCTCAACGCAATACGGTGCATATATCTCAACGCAATACGGTGCATATATCTCAACGCAATACGGTGCATATATCTCAACGCAATACGGTGCATATATCTCAACGCAATACGGTGCATATATCTCAACGCAATACGGTGCATATATCTCAACGCAATACGGTGCATATATCTCAACGCAATACGGTGCATATATCTCAACGCAATACGGTGCATATATCTCAACGCAATACGGTGCATATATCTCAACGCAATACGGTGCATATATCTCAACGCAATACGGTGCATATATCTCAACGCAATACGGTGCATATATCTCAACGCAATACGGTGCCTATATCTCAACGCAATACGGTGCATATATCTCAACGTAATTTTTTCTTCTTCTTCACAGTGATGTAATAATTGTAAAAAGTATTGCTGTGGCCGCTGGAATGAGAGGAGAAAAAGCAGGAAATAATAAACAAATATTCTATTACGAAAACTCAAGCATGGAAAAAAATCATGACGCGTTTAGTTTTTGTGGAGATTAAAACGGTCAGTCTACCATTATAACATGTATTAAAGACTCATTATTACATCCTTTTATCTGTCGTGTAGTAATGAAGACAGTAAAATGAAGTAGCTTTTATGTATGTTAACAACTTGTAAATAAATTTTTTCTAGTGAGGCAAAAAAAAAAGATTATTATTGATTTTCATATTCACGCTTCAGTGATTAAGACGCTGCTTCATATTCTTTTATTTTTTTGATCTCGTGCATTCTTTCTCACTTTTGTTTCTATCTCCTTTCTTTTATATATCATGCCACGTCAAATTCTCAACAGAAACAGAGTGGAAGATGCAGACAAAGTAATTAATATAGATATTAGTAGATACTTAATAGATAGTAGTTACTTTGGGTGCAGATATGTGGTTAGGCAAGGCGAGGTTAGGTTTGGACAAAGAGACGAACCACCCACCATTGTAATTATTGACAGCCGGTGAGAGAGTGAAGAATTGAGATGTTTTGTTTCTCTATCAGTTGGTTGACTTTTCATGATTAATTGAGCTTTGTATGACGCGGTGTGTGTGTATGTGTGTGTGTGTGTGTGTGTGTGTGTGTGTGTGTGTGTGTGTGTGTGTGTGTGTGTGTGTGTGTGTGTGTGTGTGTGTGTGTGTGTGTGTGTGTGTGGTATTTTATTGAGCTCCCTTGTAAATACTGTGGTCAATATGCATTTATCTATCTGTTTATCTATCTATCTGTGTGTTTGTATGTGTGTGTGTGTGTGTGTGTGTGTGTGTGTGTGTGTGTGTGTGTGTGTGTGTGTGTGTGTGTGTGTGTGTGTGTGTGTGTGTGTGTGTGTGCGCGCGCGTGTGTGTATTCATCTAGTTGTATTTTTACAGGGCCTGAGCAGCGCTCGTATGGCCCCGTCTCCATATCAACATTTATTTTATCATTCATCCTTAGTGCTTAGTGTTGGCCGAAGCCACCACCCCGGGAGGGGGTCACAAACCCCCGGCTAACACCCGGTACCCATTCACTGCTGGGTGGACAGGGGCTCGGGTTTTAAGAACACCGCCCGTCTGTCTTCGCTCCACCCGGGGATCGAACCCGGGACTTCTCGGTTGTGAGCCGAGCGTGCTAACCCTTACACTACGGAGTTCCCTGAGTGTGTAGTGTTGTTGTGTGTGTGTGTGTGTGTGTGTGTGTGGTGTGTGTGTGTGTGTGTGTGTGTGTGTGTGTGTGTGTGTGTGTGTGTGTGTGCGTGTGTGTGTGTGTGTGTGTGTGTGTGAGTGTGTGTGTGCTCCTAAACAGGTCTTGCAAGGCAGTGTTATCAGCGGCAGTCGGTAAGGAACGCCTCGCTGCCTAAACACTGCAATCGACAGGTCATAAACGCGATGGAAAAGAATGAATCCTCGTCAAACAGCTGCTGCATTTACTCACAGACGCTAAGACAGTGAAATACAACACGGGAAAGATATACGTAGTACCCTGATATTCCCTTACTTGCCTTGATAGGAAAAGAGAGGGAGAGTGGAAACAATATCTGCCTTGTGTTCAGTCTTTACATCAATGTGTGTGGTTGCAGACAGGTTAGGGTATCAGCGCGTATCAGGGTGGCTTTTCAGTGTCAGGAATTCTCTCCGTATTCTATTTATCTATCTACTTCATTTTTTTACATCATATTAGACTGGCCAAGAGGCAAAAATAGAAGTTACAAAAAATACGGCTAGCTGCCAAACCCTATAAAGCAGAAAGTAAGAAATTTATGAATAGGGGATAGATCAATTTAGTTTTGGATATGTCTTGAAACTTCTCTCTTGAAAAAAAATAATTCGTAGAAAAGTGGAACTCGAAGTATAACGGAAATTTATAGAAGATTTTTTTTCTGAAGCCATCTTTCCCACTTCCTCTCACTTTTAAAGAAATATATTCAGAAAAAAAAAAAATAATACTCAGCAATAAAGATAATGTTTATTTCAAGTTGTAAGAAGTTTGTTATATTAATTCACCGCATTCTTCACGTTCATGTATTACGTGAGTCTTTATAAACGTTTGATCTTTATAAACGATTTGAAGGCCTCAAACTTGTTACTTGTTACTTCTTCGTTTTTTTATTATTTTTATTTAGTAGTTTTAGAAATGTTAAGGTATCTATATATGTATGTATGTATGTATGTATGTAGTATGAAAGTGTGTAGACGTTAATAAAAAATACTGGGTTGCAATTTCTATTTTTTGTTCTTAGGTTCAGTCTAACTTGCGATTTTCAAAGAATAACTGCTTTAAAATAGAAGAATGATATATTACTATGCGTGAAAATCATATAGAGTTAGTCCCTCCCCCTACACTGAAGTGGCAACACTGGTCTCGCGTCTACACTGACCTATCATGAACGGTTTCTAAATTATAAACATATATATTTACTATAACGCGTTCAGCTCACAATTTGCTTCTCAAACAGTAACACTTACCCATCAAAAGTTATTGTAAATGGTTTGGATCAACAATTATATCCCCGGCATTTTCAATTATCTATCGGAATTTTTTTTCTTCGGATTTCTGGCTGCTCAAAAATATTCCAAAATTGACGACGATCAATGTTTTTTGTTATTTTGCCGCAAAACTATGAGTCGTAGAAGAAAACTTATGGTAGTAACAAAGGTTGATCTTGAGGTGTTCTATATGATGCAGTAATGGGTTTGTCAAAACACCTCATGATTGTCGAGAAAATTGATATTTTTTATAAAGTACGAATATGCTATTTTCTCGGTTATTTACCAATCAATATTGTTTTGCTTTACGCCAAAGGATAGCGCTTGATCTACTTCATACTTACTTTTGTATTCATGTTGCACTTATCTGCCATAGGAGTTTAGTTATTGAGAAAAACGTGATTAAAAAAAAAATCAAGGCATACATACATACCCCTTGCAAAATTTGCAATATATTTTGAAAAATAGATTTGCTTGAACATTTGTTCCTTGCAGCTTTCGGACATGCTGAACACGAATATGGAGTCAGTTTTTAGTTACAATGATTAGAAGCCCCTATTTCAGCCAATTCACAATGACTTCTAATATTACTTCCAGATATTCCTTAAAAACACAAATTGGGCAAAACTTACTACAATACATAAAAATATGATAGGAATTGCTAGATTAATCATTACTTCAATACAAGGATCAGTAATAGTGGGATAACGAACGAAACCGAGAGCAATATATTAATATATATATAATATATATATTATAATATAAGAGATATAATAGATATATAGAGAGAGAGAGAGAGAAATATATGGAGAGAGAGAAGAGATGAGAGTGAGAGAGAGAGAGAGAGAGAGAGAGAGAGAGAGAGGAGAGAGAGAGGAGAGAGGGAGAGAGAGAGAGGAGAGACGGAGAGAGAGAGAGAGAGAGAGAGAGAGAGAGAGAGAGAGAGAGGAGAGAGAGAGAGGAGAGAGACAGAGAGAGGAGAGAGAGAGAAGGAGAGAGAGAAGGGGTAGGAGGAAGAGAGAGAGAGAGAGAGAGAGAAGAGAGAGAGAGGAGAGAGAGAGGGAGAGGAGAGGAGGAGGAGAGAGAGGAGAGAGAGAGGAGAGAGAGATGAGGAGAGAGGAGAGCGAGAGAGGATGAGAGGGAGATAGGGAGAGAGAGCGAAGAGAGGAAGAGAGAGAGAGAGAGGGAGAGAGAGGAAGAGAGAGAGGAGAGAGAGAGAGAGAGAAAAAAGAAGAGGAAGGAAGAGGAGAAAGCGGACGAAGTGAGCTAGAAGTGCGAACGAGAAGATTAGAGAACACGGTTAAGAAAGCGAACGAGAGCGAACGAAAGAAGAAACAGACAATAAAGCTGCGTGTTTTTTGTTTTTGTGGTTTGTGTGTTATTTGGTATTTGTGTGTGGTGGTTGTGTGTTGTGTTGTTTGTTGGTTGTGTGTTTTGTGTGTGTGTGTGTGTGTTGTGTTGTGTGTGTGTAGTGTTGTGTGTTTTGTGTTGTGGTGTTGTGTGTGTTATATTCAGTAGAGTAGTTGTGAGTAAACGATTAATGTAAACATATAGTTTGAAAACAAGAGTCTAGGCACACACGAAAGAGCCACTACGAGCAAGAGACAAGTCTAACACGAGAGCAGCAACCAGAGGTAAAGAGAGATAGGAGACGAGTAGGACTGAGAAGGGACTGAAGGAGGGAGAGAGTAGAGGTAAGTAAGTAGAGAGAGAGTAGAGAGAGAAGACGATAGAGAGGTAGAGAGTTAGGGTAAGAGTGAGTAAGGAGTAGAGGTAGCTGAGAGTGGTAGAAGAGCGAGAGAGAGTAGTGTAGAGAGGTAGCTGTAGTGGAAAAGGTAGCGTGAAAGAGAGATAGTCGTAAAGAGAGCTGTAGTCGTAAAGGTAGCTGCGTATGTAAAGGTAGCTGAAAGTAGTCGTAAAGGTAGTAGAGGAGAGCTGGTAGTCGTAAAGAGTAGCTGGTAGTGGAAGGAGCTGTATGGTTCAAGGTAGCTGTATTGGTGAAAGGTAGCTGAGATAGTGGAGAGAGGTAGATAGATGAAAGGTAGATCGTAAAGGTAGATAGTGCTAGACGTCAGGTAGATGCGTAGTGGTAAAGGTCGACTAGATAGTGTAACGGTAGCTAAAGGTAGATCGAAAAGGTAGATAGCTAAGGTAGTGTAAAAGGTAGCTGGTAGCGTAAGGTAGCTGGTTAGTCGTAAAGGTAGCTGTAGTCGTCAAGGTGCTGTTGTCGTAAGGTAGCTGGTGTGGTAAAGGTAGTGAAGGTAGTCGTTTAAGGTGTGTCGGTAGTCGTAAAGTAGTGGTGTCGTAAGGTAGTGTATGTGGTCAAGGTAGCTGGTTAGTGTGTAAGGTAGCTGGTGTGTAAAGTGCTGGTAGTGTGGAAAGGTAGCTGGTAGTGGTAAAAAGTAAAGACAAGTGTGGAAGGAAGTAGCTAGTAAAAGTAGCTGGTAGTGTAAAAGGTAGCGTAGTTCAAAGTAGCTGGTAGTGGAAAGGTAGCTGAGGTAGTCGTAAGGTAGCTGTATGGTAAGGTAGCTGTAGTGGTAAAGTAGCTGTAGTAGTAAAAGAGTGGTAGTGGTAAAGGTAGCTGGTAGTGGTAAAAGTAGCTGGTAGTGGTAAAGGTAGCTGGTAGTGGTCAAGGTAGCTGGTAGTGGTAAAGGTAGCTGAAAGGTAGTGGTAAAGGTAGCTGAAAGGTAGTGGTCAAGGTAGCTGGTAGTGGTAAAGGTAGCTGGTAGGTAGTGGTCAAGGTAGCTGGTAGTGGTCAAGGTAGCATCACCAGTGGTAGGTAAAGGTAGCTAGCTGACTTGGCGCGCTTACTGGGTTAGATAAGCAGAGACAGATGACCTCATTAAGCCTCCTGTAAGCCTCAAGACGTGCGCCAGTTTTCTTTCGGTGCAAAAAAAATAACTGGTGAGGAAGATAAGAAGGTAAATGAGACAAGAAGTTGGTAAAGGAAAGGAGAGATAGGACCTATCAGAGGAGAGTGGGTTGATACAAGAGAAGAGAATGAGTTGATAAATGAAAGGAGAGAAAGATTTGCCAAGGAAGAGAAGAATGCAATATCAAATAGGAAGAATGAAGTGTTATAAAGAGAGAGATAAGAAAGAGTTAGCAAAGGATGGATGAAATCAAAGGTAAAGGAAAAAAAAAATGTTAATAAAAGGAGATATGAAACACAATAGGAACTAGGGGGGGCACTCAGTAGAGCGTATACCTCCGCCCGAATATTTAATCAAATATACGATATATATATATATATATTATATATATATATATATATATATATATATATATATATATATATATATATATATATATATATATAATATATATATATATATATATAATATATATATATATATATATATATATATATATATATATATATATATATATATATATATATATATATATATATATATATAATATATATATATATATATATATATATATATATATGCACTCAGTATGAGCGCATACCTCCGGCCGAATATTTCATCAATTGGTTGCCATGGCAACAGTTGTCAATAGATTTCATCCAAAATTAAATCAGTTCTTCCTTATACCAAATAGATTTGGTATACCGAGTTTGGTCTAAATCTATTCGTAACTTTTCGAGAAATCCTGTACACTAACATACAGACAGACAGACAGACAGACAGATCGAGGTGAAAACATAACCCCTCCAACTTCGTTGGCGGAGGTAAAAATGACAGAACGCCTGAAATTTTTTTTAGCAATGGCGAGTATAAAAAAAAGGAAGAGTTAGGAAAAGAGAGAGAAGAGAGAGAGAGAGAGAGAGAGAGAGAGAGAGAGAGAGAGAGAGAGAGAGAGAGAGAGAGAGAGAGAGAGAGAGAGAGAGAGAGAGAGAGAGAGAGAGAGAGAGAGAGAGAGAGAGAGAGAGAGAGAGAGAGAGAGAGAGAGAGAGAGAGAGAGAGAGAGAGAGAGAGAGAGAGAGAGGAGAGAGAGAGAGAGAGAGAGAGAGAGAGAGAGAGAGAGAGTTTGCATTATAACTTCTAGAAAACCTACATATAATAAATTCACTTCATTCCTTTCATTAGTAAATTCTGAAACACTGCACAGTATCAAATTATTTCCCTTGACATTATTGCTTGAATTTATGAAGAGAAAAATACCAAAATATTGTAAGAAATCAACGGATGCTTTCATTTGGAACTCTTCAACTATATACTTTTGAAGGAGTACCGAATATTAACTATTTCATTATGTTAGGTACTTAATAATTCGTGGTTCACATCTTAATACTATACGTAAGGAAGATATAAAGCAATGTACGGATGGTTTAATTTCAATAATGATGTTGCAACCCTCGAATTAATACACACACATGCACAGACACACACACTATCAATAAATAGATCATTGAATATATGAATAGATGCATTCATGAATATATTAGTAAAGCAAGGCAGTACAGTTTGCTTGGACCGAATATGAGAGAATAGGAAATAATAATTGCGCCAGAAAGCTCCACACATAAGAAATCTGGAAAATATGTATTGAGGAAAGTGATAGTTGTCCCCTCAAGGTGGTCATGGTGTGTGTGTGTGTGTGTGTGTGTGTGTGTGTGTGTGTGTGTGTGTGTGTGTGTGTGTGTGTGTGTGTGTGTGTGTGTGTGTGCGCGCGTGTGTGTGTGTGTGTGTTTTCGGGTCAGTCTAGCCCTCCCTTACACATTAAAGACACATGAGTACCACACTTCACTAAATGTCACCAATAAATTTTATGTGATTCTTGATGCAGTGAAGGAAAATGATGCTTAGATATGTTTCTGTGTCTATCATTATCACCCTTAGTTTTAAATATGCTACCTTTTGTATATAAATGCTGCTGTTTATAGGCCAGTCAAACAATATGTATATTTCTTGTTTGATTCGGTAGGTAAACTGTCTTGAAATCGGGTTATCAAATAGCGAACAAATCTAAATATATATAATTTTTTTTGGTGGGCTGTAGACGAATTTGCATACGCCAGTTTTTGCCCTGATTCAGAAGCAGTCGTCCAATGAGTCACAGCTGGCGCGAATGTCATGGTTTTATATCACCACTAAATTGGCGCGGCAAAAACCATGAAGAGTGACGAAATGACATCAAACTGCAAATACACACGATTTTTTTATATAATTTTTTTTTCTTTTTCCATCACAAATGCTAGGAGATACTTACTACATAGCCACTGATATATATACTAGATAATACTATATGGCCTATCTGAGAGAAGCGTATCTGACACCCCGAGGTCACTAAATACACAGATATATTCCTTGTTTTGTTCTGCCTTATATATGTAACTCACTACACTCTTAGAAAAGAAGGGCAGGAAAAGGGTAGAAAAAGGGTGTCTGTAGTGATGAAATACTGCTACCTTTTTTCTACCCTTACAAATATACCCTTTTGCAATCCTAAATATACCCTTTTCCGACCCCAAATATACCCTTTCTCATCCCTCTCGTCTAAAAAGGGTAGATAAAGGGTAGATGAAGGGTATAATCAGCAGCATCTACCCTCCAGCCTGGACATAGGGTATAAAAAGGGTAGTGATGGTGCGATGTAACGATTCTACCCTTAATATACCCCTTATTTCTGAGTGTGTACTTGACGCAAATACCATGAACTGTGTGTGACGAAATGACATCCAACTGCAAATACACGCATCATATAGCCACTGAGAAGCGTATCTGACACCTCGAGGAAGACAAATACACTGAGATATTCTATGTTTTGTTCAGCCTTATAGATGTAACTAAAGATATAATGTAACTTTAGATGTAACCTGGCGCAATAACTAAGGAAGAAAGAGAGATAAGAAGATAAGAAAGAGAGATAAGAGAGAAGGAAGAAAGAGAGAAAAGAGAGATAAGAGAGAAGGAAGAAAGAGAGATAAGAGAGAAGGAAGAAAGAGAGATAAGAGAGATAAGAAAGAGAGATAAGAGAGAAGAAAGAAAGAGAGATAAGAGAGAAGGAAGAAAGAGAGATAAGAGAGAAGAAGAAAGAGAGATAAGAGAGGAAGAGAGAAAGAGAAGAAGAAGAGGATAAGAGAGAAGAAGAAAGAGAGAAAGAAGAAGAAAGAGAGTTATAGTTAGTATAAGAAGAGATAGAGCAAAAGAAAGTAAGAAAAAAGAAAAAGGGAAGAAAGATCACTTTTATTGTTGCAGTTATAAGGTGGAAGGGATGTTTTGTTTGCGTTAGTTGTTGTCAGTGCTATAAGAACAGTACAATAATATAGAGAGGGGGTGGCCCAATGTAGCTATGATTTTATTTATACTTGTTGCATATCGTGTGTGTGTGTGTGTGTGTGTGTGCGTGTGTGCGTGTGTGGGGGGGTAGCGGTGCGTGCGTGTGTGTGTGTGTGTGTGTGTGTGTGTGTGTGTGTGTGTGTGTGTGTGTGTGTGTGTGTGCTTGCGTGTGTGTGTGTGTGGGGGGGGGTAGCGGTGCGTGTGTGTGTGTGTGTGTGTGGTGTTGGTGTGTGTGTGTGTGGTGTGTGTGTGTGGTGTGTGGGTGGGTGTAGCGGTGGTGTGTGTGTGGGGGGGGGGGGTAGCGTGTGTGTGTGTGTGTGTGTGTGTGTGTGTGTGTGGGTGGGGTGCGTGCGTGTGTTGTGTGTGTGGGGGGTGCGGTGCGTGTGTGTGTGTGGGGGGGGGGTAGCGGTGTCGTGTGTGGGGTGTGCTGTGTGTGCGGGTGTGGGGGGGGGGGTAGCGGTGCGCGTGTGTGTGTGTGTGGTGGGGGGGGGTGATAGCGGTGTCGTGTGTGGGGGGGTAGCGGTGCGTGGTGTGTGTGTGTGTGGTGTGTGTGTGGTGTGGTGTGTGTGTGTGGGGGTGTAGCGGTGCGTGTGTGTGTGTGTGTGTGTGTGGTGTGTGTGTGTGTGTGCGTGTGTGTGTGTGGGGGGGGGGTAGCGGTGCGTGTGTGTGTGTGTGGTGTGTGTGTGTGTGTGTGTGTGTGTGTGGTGTGTGTGTGGGTGTAGCGGTGCGTGTGTGTGTGTGTGTGTGCGTGTGTGTGTGGGGGGGGTAGCGGTGCGTGTGTGTGTGGTGGGGGGGGGGGGTAGCGGTGCTTGTGTGTGCGTGTGTGTGTGTGTGTGTGTGGCTGGGTGTAGCGGTGCGTGTGGCGTCATAAGATCAATAAGACGGATTGCTTCATTGAGGGTAAGGAAAGTGGTGCCACAATATTGGAGTTTATAAGTGATGGAGCTGAAGCAATACCATGGACATAATACTTACAGATTGGAATTGAAAGGAAAAATATAAATGAAATGGAATAAGAGGGAGAAGTGAAGAATAGTAGCTTGAATATTATAACTATCAGATGGCTATACTATTAACTATCAAGAAACTGGTGATATAAAAAACAAGCTTACTTTCGGTATGTACAAATAACTGGCGAGGGGAAGTAGGAAACATTCATAAAGGATTTTTTTTTTTTTGAAGAAATAAACACTGTTCGCTTATAAAAATCCCATCACATAGAAAAGAACTAAGATAAGATAAGATTTTCATCCTATCTAGACACTTTGCAAATACCAACTACAAGGTTATTGACTATACAAAGCGCCGCCACGTCAGCACGAACTAGGCGGACTTGAACCGCTGACCGAATGCACAGGGACGCTGCACATTGCGAGCTCACGTCTCCACCAACCTTGCCACCCTGACGGGCTAGAAAAGAACTGTTAACTGTCTCTGCTATCGGCCATAAAAGTGATACATTCCTACACTTATTGCTTTCATATAGGGAAAAAATAGCTAATTGCATCTTCCAACGACAAGGAAACTGGTGCATTCATATATCCGTTACCATCATGTAGGAAAAAATTGCTAATTATACATTTCCTGTCGACAAGGAAACTGATAAATTCCTGCACTAATCTCTTTCACATAAGAACATATACCAAACTGCATCTCCCGTCCAAAAGGAAACTGATACAAAAGGAAACATTTACACACGCATTCTATTAAACATTTACACACTCATTCCATTCACATCGAAAAAAAAAGGTAAAAAGCATCTCACATCGACAAGGATTTTCGTCCATTCACCTCCATTACATGAAAAAATCGGTAATTGTATCTCCCGTCAGTAATAAAAGTGATACTCATTACTTTCTTTTACTTCAGTTTCCCTTCAGCATTACCAAGACTTGCCCTGCCTAGGTAATCAGGTAATCAGGCTTTCATTGGCATCCTCAAGTGACCCTAATTTTCTTGACGCCACACAACAACAACCACAACAACCACAGCAACAACAACAACATAAATCCCAATCAGGAATCTATTGACCAACATTTGAGTGCGAGTGCAATGAACTTCACGTATATGTCTTTATTATCATATCAATTTTTTATATTTTCTTTACAGTTAGTTTAGTTCTCATTTTTGTTTACTCTACACATTCGATTTATTTTCTTTCTAGTTACAGTTAACGTTAAATCTAGAGAACTAGTCTTAATGTATACCCAGCTAGGTTAGTCGTGTGTATAAGATATCTTTGTCCTTATGTATTTAGGTTAGTTAAGTTTACAGCCGTGGTAGTTTCCAAGAAGATTGGCAGCCAAGTGTTTTTCATTCAGTAGCTTCTTGACACAGTTATATTAGTATTAGACCTTTGCTCTCTTACACTTTCTGTTATCTAGTGCCCATTAATAATTATATTCTCTCTCTCTTCTCTCTCTCTCTCTCTCCTCCTCCCTCTACTCCTCTCTCCGTCTCTCTCTCATCTCTCTCTCTCTCTCTCTCTCTCTCTCTCTCTCGTCTCTCTCTCTCTCTTCTCCTCTCCTCTCTCTCTCTCCTCTCTCTCTCTCTCTCTTCTCTTCTCTCTTCCTTCTTCTCTTCTCTTCTCTTCTTCTCTCTTCTCTTCTCTTCTCTTCTCTTCTCTCTTCTCTCTCTTCTTCTCTCTCTCTCTCTATCTCATCTCTTCTCTTCTTCTCTCTCTTCTCTTCTCTCTCCCCTTTCCTCTCTCTCTCTCTCTTTCTCTCCTCTCTCTCCTTCCTCTCTCTCTCTCCCTCTTCTCTTCTCTTCTCTCTCTCTCTCTCTCTCTCTCTCTCTCTCTCTCTCTCTCTCTCTCTCTCTCTCTCCTCTCTCTCTCTCTCTCTCCTCTCTCTCCTCTTCTCTCTCTCTCTCTCTCTCTCTCTCTCCTCTCTCTCTCTCTCTCTCTCTCTCTCTCAACAGCCTGCCACTCACACCATTAAAGATATATAACAAACATAAAAGAAAATCCTTCCCTCTCGTATCAGTAATGTTTTCCTGTTTGGATTTGCGTCGTGACCAAGTTCTGATTATTTACACAAGATCGTCCAGTAATAAGTTTCCTACATTAGTCTTTAATTCCTTGAGAAAAACCATGGATGAGGTTGTCGAGGATAAAACTAAGCAATTTATCGACTTATTTCTTCCTATCTAAATCTTTACCAGTTCCCTTTTTTTTTTCTTCCAAATAATTTTCAAGACTCACTCCTCTCTTTCGCCTTCTTTGTTTATTCTTTGCCTTATTTTTTGGACTTTCCTAACACTCTCTTCCTCTCTTTCTTCTTCCTTGCTACTTCCTTTTCTTGCATCTTTGTCCCTTCCTTCCTTCCATATTACCAGATTTTCTCTCTCTCTCTCTCTCTCCTCTCTCTCCTCTCTCTCTTCCGCATCTCTCTCATCTTCTCTCTCTCTCTCTCTCTCTCTCTCTCTCGTCTCTCTCTCCTACTCTCCTCTCTCTCTCTACTCTCTCTCTCTCTCTCTCTCTCATCTCTCCTCTCTACTCTCTCTCTCTCTCTCTCTCTCTTCTCTCTCTCTCTCTCTCTCTCTCCTCTCTCCTCCCCACCCTTCCATTTGAACCAGAATATGCAAAGAGAAGTAAATTTTCCCTGCGCTATAAATCATTCACCGGCAGATGGTGATTACTCGGAGTGGCTTCACGGGCTATTAATCTCCCCAGCCTCAGCTTTGTGCCCACTGCCGTTGCCCACGTAACTTACCAACACCTGGAACGCTGCATTATGGTGATTCACGTGTTATTTATTGCCAAGCGGACCACTCAGAACAAATCATGCTGAGGGAACTGGATGGGTGTTTGTTAGTGATTGATTCCTCTTTGGTTTTGCGAAGGGATGAATTTTTCTCCTGATAAATGTATGAAAGAAACTAACAAGGGAATAAACTAACCTAGCTTGACCTAACCTGACCTTATCTAGCCCGATGTAACCTAATGTAAGAAAGAAAGTCACAAGGAGATAACCTAAGCGCTTGTTAGTGATCGTTATTCTTCTTTGGTTTAGCGAAGGAAGTAAAATTGTTAGTATTTTTCCTTCCAAATGTAAGAAAGAAGGTAACTGGGAAATAAACTAATCTAGCCTAACCTAACCTGACCTTATCTAACCTAACCTAACCTAACCTAACCTAACCTAACCTGACCTTATCTAACCTAACCTAACCTAACCTAACCTAACCTGACCTAACCTAACCTAACCTAACCTAACCTAACCTAACCTAACCTAACCTAACCTAACCTAACCTAACCTGACCTTATCTAACCTAACCTAAGCATGACCCAACCTAAAAAACTAAGGATATCAATAGAAATGTAAGACAAAATTGGTAAATACAAATACCAAAACAGAAACAAATGTGGGAAATGTTTTAGTTTGTACTTTTATTTGTACGTACTGAGCAGTATAATGATGATGATGATGATGATGATAACAGTACTTCTCGCCTTATTCATTACTAATCTAATACCTGAGTTCAAGGCTAGTTCGAGATAAGAGAGACTGTGCAGCTTCAGTACCGTTGCGGAAGATAAAATCCAACAGAAAAACTGCAATTCTCTATAAAGGCTGTAGAAGCTGCAGAAAAGTTCTGATTATTTTCAACATTTTCCCCTACACCGATGCTTTTCTCAGTACGCCAATGATTTTGCAGTTCTTGATACATCGAAGAATACCACCAGGAAAAAATGCCTGTCAAGAGGGCTGTGAGAAGCTGATAGTCTGATATGATTTCAACATTTTTCCATCCATCTACAGTAACCGATTATTTTTGAGTCTGACGTTACTTGATTACTATCAATGTCAGAGAATTTTACGTAGTCTTTTTCTAAATGGAAATGACAATTTCATATTTCAAACTACTCTGTTAATGCAAGTATACACATTTATAATTCATGAACTACTTTTGTAATAGAGTCTTTTGATGGTTATTGAAAAAAAAACACTGAACTAACTCTTCGACAGTGAATTCGAACATGATAGAAAAACAACAAAATATCATGAATCATACTATAATGGTTTTGACAGAAATTCTATGGAAAAAAACACTGAACAAAGTCGAGGAAATAACGAAAGAAGAATCTACGAGGATTCAATGGAGAGAAAAACAAACACAAACTGGACACTGAAGCAACTGCATTATTAAGATGTTGAGATCATGAAAGAGAGAAGAGAAGAGAGAGGACGGAAGAGAAAGAAGACGAGAAGAAGGACGAAGATAGAAGAGAAGAGAGAGAGAGAAGAAGAACGATAGAGAGGATGAGAGAGAAGAGAGAGAGAGAGAGAGAGAGAGAGAGAGAGAGAGAGAGAGAGAGAGAGAGAGAGAGAGAGAGAGAGGAGAGAGAGAGAGAGAGAGAGAGAGAGAGAGAGAGAGAGAGAGAGAGAGAGAAGAGAGAGAGAGAGAGAGAGAGAGAGAGAGAGAGAGAAGAGAGAGAGAGAGAGAGAGAGAGAGAGAGAGAGAGAGAGAGAGAAGAGAGGAGAGAGAGAGAGGAGAGAGAGAGAGAGAGAGAGAGAGAGAGAGAGAGGAGAGAGAGAGAGAGAGAGAGAGGAGAGAGAGAGAGAGGAAGAGAGAGAGAGAGAGAGAAGAGAGAGAAGAGAGAGAGAGGAGAGAGAGAGAGAGAGAGGAGAGAGAGAGAGAGAGAGACGAGAGAGAGAGAAGAGAGAGAGAGAGAGAGAGAGAGAAGAGAGAGGAGAAGAGAGAGAGAGAGAGAGAGAGGAGAAGAGAGAGAGAGAGAGAGAGAAGAGGAGAGAGAGAGAGAGAGAGAGAGAGGTGTCCCAAAACCCTAGCAATGCCCTATCTAGGTGGTTACTGGTAGGCTGGTTACTGGTTACCGAACTAAATTGGCTCACCCCTCTTTTTTATATTATTCTCTTACTGTCTTCTTTATAGGGACTGGCAACTAAGCGGGCTTTGTGTTACCCATTTTTTTTGTGCCCTTGGCCAGTTCTTTGTGATGTAAAAAAAAAGAGAGAAAAAAAAAGGCTGACATAAAAACTGCCTTAGACCAAGGTTATATCCTATCCTACGCTCCCTCTACCTGCTACAAACCTACATATACCCTACAATACCTATACATGTTACCTATACATATACCCTACCTGTATATACTCCTTAAAATGAAGACCTTCCCTCATTTAGAAATCTGTACTTACCCCTACCTACCTATATTTACCCTACAATACATACATGTTACCTATACATATACCCTACTACATGCATATACCCTTAACATGAAGACCTTCCCTCATTTAGAAATCTCTACTTACCCCGACCAGATACCACACTAGTTAAAATAGAAAGAAAAAAACAGTAATTGCAAACAGTCAAAACGAAAAAACAGTCGGCAGTAAAAAAAAAAAAATCTTTGCAAACAGTCAAAATAGAAAAAAAGAATCAAAAGTACAAAAAAAAAAACAGTCTTTGCAAACAGTCAAAACGAAAAAACAGTCAAAAGTCAAAAGAAAAAACAGTCTTTGCAAACAGTCAAAATAGAAAAAAAGAATCAAAAGTACAAAAAAAAAACCAGTCTTTGCAAACAGTCAAAACGAAAAACAGTCAGAAGTAAAAAAAAACCAGTCTTTGCAAACAGTCAAAATAGAAAAAAAGAATCAAAAGTACAAAAGAAAAAACAGTCTTTGCAAACAGTCAAAACGAAAAAACAGTCAAAAGTCAAAAGAAAAAACAGTCTTTGCAAACAGTCAAAACGAAAAAACAGTCAAAAGTCAAAAGAAAAAACAGTCTTTGCAAACAGTCAAAACGAAAAAACAGTCAAAAGTCAAAAGAAAAAACAGTCTTTGCAGGTTTCAGGGTTTCATGGAGGTTTTTGGGAAGTGGTCTTAATCCCCTACCTGTATAAACCCCTAAAAAGAAGACCTTCCCGCCTCTACTGGCCTCCATTTAGCCCCACCATCATAACAGTGAAAAGAGAAGAAAAAAATCTTTGCAGGCTTCATGGAGGCTGTGGAGTATAATGACCGGGCACGAGTGAATGTCATGACACCATTATTTCTTCCCTAATATATGTAGGTCGCCCGTGGCTCCTGGTAATGAGGTTTTCAGTTCATGACGAAATGTGAGGCGATGTGTGAGTGATTAGCCCCCTCACCTACCCTTCTACCTCCTCTAATACCCCTCTCTCCCTCCCCTCCTCCTACCTCCTCCCTCCTACCTCTCCTCCTACCTCCTCCCTCCTACCTCCTCCTCCTACCTCCCCTCCTACCTCCCCCTATAGTTTTTTTGCGCTCCGATCGGTGAGGGTCAGATGGATAGCCTAACTTTCTTACTGGATTCTACTTTGTTTCAGCGACGCTTTATTAACCCCTTGAGGCCCAGAACGTAATTTCTATTGTAATTTGACCCCCATTAGACGATTTTTAGTTAATATAAGCAATGTTTTATAGATATGACTTGTTTAGTATCCTTGTCGACTAGCTAATTTGGTATATTCAGTGACTTTTTGTTATTTTAGGGCTAACAACATACAATTTTACATAGCAAAGGAAAGATCTGGGCGTGAAGGGTTTATTACTGAGCTGCTCTACACATTTTTTTCTGACTTAG
>JACEEZ010020103.1:797784-810909 GCA_016584305.1 Chionoecetes opilio
GGTCGACCTGCTTCCAAAACTGTGCCATATGATGGGATTGCGTCACTGGGGACGGAACCTATCGCGGACACACAGACAGACACACAGACACACACACACACACTTTCGCTTATATTATTATAGATTATCCTCGTTGGCTATACAGTTTCTCTCGTCAAGTTATTCCTCGTTTCGTGTCAGTTCCCACTTACAGTATTTCTCCTACATCTCTCCACCTCCTTAATTCATAAACACAACTTCTTATCAACAATACAATACAGTTTAACTATTAATACTCTTAACACTTAACACTCTAACTCTTAACACTCTTTACTCTTAACACTCCTACTCTTATCACTCTTACTCTTAACACACTCTTATCACTCTTACTCTTAACAACCCACCCTAGCTAAGATTTTTCTGCCTGTAGTCCAACCTCAATCACCTTTCAACCCTTGACTCTGGAAAACATTTATCGTTGCAGAAATCTTAATAATAATGGTAAAGGTCTTCGCAGAAAGGTACATCAATGCTTCTATTCGATGATACATATTCTTCTCAGACCATGTTAACTGAAGACATTATTTTTTGAGGCGCCACTTACACTTGTCATCGATGTTAAATTCCGTTTTTGAAAGTAATGAATGACCTTCGAGAAAAAGGTCAGAGTGTGAAATGTATTATGTAACGTTGTGAGATTATCGAGTCATCTCTACATTTCGTTTGTAATTTCGTATAGTAATGTTTATGAGGAAATTTATTCTCCTTGTTTATGGTTGAATTTCAAGACTTTATTGTACTCGAAACGCGGTCAGATATTGGAAAAGAGAAATAAAGTCAAAGGTGTTCACAAAGATATAACATTTCTAAGATCTCATTACTCATGGACATATAAGGCAAGTGGGACAGGTGGGTGGGTGGCTGCATTTCAACTAAACTTCAACATTTCCACCATCTCATTACACACTGACATATTCGGGAGGTGGGTGACCGCGAAATCTGCAACGAGAGAGAGGAGGAGAGAGAGAGAGAGAGAGAGAGAGAGAGAGAGAGAGAGAGAGAGAGAGAGAGAGAGAGAGAGAGAGAGAGAGAGAGAGAGAGAGAGTGAGAGAGAGAGAGGAGAGAGAGAGAGAGAGAGAGAGAGAGAGAGAGAGAATGATATAATAGAGAGTATAATCTATAATAATATAAGCGAAAGTGTGTCTGTCTGTCTGTCTGTCTGTCTCTGTGTGTGTGTGTGTGTGTGTGTGTGGGTGTGTGTGGTATAGGTTCCGCCCCCGTGGCGCAACACCTCATATGGCACTTTTGGAATCAGGTTGACCAGGGGAAGGTCATAAGCCCACTTATGAGATGATCCGATCACTTTTTTTTTTTCTTTTTTTTTAGCAGCCTATTAGCGAGAATTGTGAAAACAAAAGTGGGGGTTGCGGAATTGAGGAAGCCTTGATGTAGGGTGATGGGTAATGGGTGAGTGAATGGGTGGGGGATGGGTAAGGGTGTGGGTGATGGGTGAGTGAATGGGTGGGGGGTGATGGGTTGGGGTGACGGGATGGGTGAGGGAATAGGGGGGGGTGATGGGTAATGGGTGAGTGAAAGGTGTGTGGTGATGGGTAATGGGTGAGTGAATGGGTGGGGGGTGATGGGTAATGGGTGAGTGAAAGGGTGTGTGGTGATGGGTAATGGGTGAGTGAATGGGTGGGGGTGATGGGTAATGGGTGAGTGAATGGGTGTGTGGTGATGGGTAATGGGTGAGTGAATGGGTGGGGGGTGAGTGAATGGGTGGGGGGTGAGTGAATGGGGGGGGGTGATGGGTAATGGGTGAGTGAATGGGTGTGTGGTGATGGGTAATGGGTGAGTGAATGGGTGGGGGGTGATGGGTAATGGGTGAGTGAATGGGTGTGTGGTGATGGGAAATGGGTGAGTGAATGGGTGGGGGGTGATGGGTAATGGGTGAGTGAATGGGTGTGTGGTGATGGGTAATGGGTGAGTGATGGGTGTGTGGGATGGGTAATGGGTGAGTGAATGGGTGGGGGGTGATGGGTAATGGGTGAGTGAATGGGTGGAGGGCGATGGGTAATGGGTGAGTGAATGGGTTGGGGGTGATGGGTAATGGGTGGGGGGTGATGGGTAATGGGTGAGTGAATGGGTGGGGGTGATGGGTAATGGGTGAGTGAATGGGTGGGGGGTGATGGTAATGGGTGAGTGAATGGGTGGGGGGTGATGGGTAATGGGTGAGTGAATGGGTGTGTGGTGATGGGTAATGGGTGAGTGAATGGGTTTGTGTGGTGATGGGTAATGGGTGAGTGAATGGGTGGGGGGTGATGGGTAATGGGTGAGTGAATGGGTGGGGGGTGATGGGTAATGGGTGAGTGAATGGGTGGGGGGTGATGGGTAATGGGTGAGTGAATGGGTGGGGGGAATACATACATTTCTACATCCATGATTTCAGGAAAGTTAGAAGGGGCTATCTGGAGAGTCCATGTTTGGTGGGCCGAAGGCCCACCAAACACAGGTGGTGGGCCAAAGGCCCACCAATAGCCCTCCGCAGGAGCTAGCCAAAAAGTCCGCCCGGAGGGCGGCTTTGCGGCTAGTAGAGAATAATAATAACAATAACAAAAATAATATAAAAAGAAGGATAAAACTTCACTTAGTTTTGTCCATTGTATAATCCATGTCTCTAGTAAGTAAGAAGCAATCTCTCTCTCTCTCTCTCTCTCTCTCTCTCTCTCTCTCTTCTCTCTATTTCTCTCTCTGCCTCTCTCTCATTCTCTCTCTCTCTCTCTCCTCTCTCTCTCTCTCCTCTCTCCTCTCCTTCTCTGTCTCTCTCTCTCTCTCTCTCTCTCTCTCTCTCTCTCTCTCTCTCTCTCTCTCTCTCTCTCTCTCTCTCTCTCTCTCTCTCTCTCTCTCTCTCTCTCTCTCCTATAAAATCCGTCTACATTCTTCTATATGTTGCCATGCTCTTAATCCAATACAAGGCGTTCCCAAGATATAGAAATATAAAACGACTTACTTAAATTTCATGGTTCATTGTTTTTCCTTCCACACAAATGTATTAATTTTATTTCTTTGACTGGACTTTTCTCTTGCTTACGTATACACATTTATATTTCTTACTGTTATCGGCAATCTAACGTGTCTCCACAAAAGGTAGTATTTAATCTTGAACCTCTGACGTTGTTTTTTATTACTACTACTTCAGCCATGGTGGAATATTATCTCTTGCTTAATAGTGTGAGGAGAGTTTCAATTAGGACACCGTGGCATATTACTCCTACGGGATATATCGTCTTTCTTGTGTCTCTCTCTCTTACCTCCCACGGACGTCTGGCTACCCTATACAAATCCCTGTCACTTCAGTATTACTCTCTGCGCACCTTTACACCCCCCCTAAGACTTTAATAAGTAAAATACAAGTCAAGTATTTAAGTAACCCTACCCTGACTACCCTATACAGATTCCTCTCGTCTAAACACTACTCTTCGTAACTCTTAACCCCTTGAGGCCCAGAACGTATTTTTCATTGTAATTTGGATACCATTAGACGATTTTAATAACTATGAGCAATATTTTAATAGATATAAACTGTTTAGTATCTTTGTCCACTAGTTAATTTGGTATATTCAGTCACTTTTTGTAATTGTATGGCTAACAACAGACGATTTTATATAGCAAAGGAAAGCTCTGGGCGTGAAGGGGTTAACACTCTTACTCTTAACACTCTTACTCTTAACACTCTTACTTTTAACACTTAACACTCTTACTCTTAACACTTAACACTCTTACTCTTAACAATCTTACTTTTAACACTTAACACTCTTACTTTTAACACTTAACACTCTTACTCTTAACAATCTTACTCCTAACACTTAACACTCTTACTCTTAACAATCTTACTCTTAACACTTAACACTCTTACTCTTAACAATCTTACTCTTAACACTTAACACTCTTACTCTTAACAATCTTACTCTTAACACTTAACACTCTTACTCTTAACACTCTTACTTTAACAATCTTTCTTTTAACACTCTAACTCTTAACACTCTTACTCTTAACACTCGTACTCTTAACACTTTTACTCTTAACACTTAACAATCTTTCTTTTAACACTAACTCTTAACACTCTTACTCTTAACACTCGTACTCTTACTCTTAACACTAAATACTCTTAACACTTAACACTCTTACTCTTAACAATCTTTCTTTTAACACACTAACTCTTAACACTCTACTCTTAACACTCTTACTCTTAACACTCTTTCTTTTAACACTCTTTCTCTTATCACTCTTACTCTTAACAATCCGCCCTAGCTAAGATTTTTCAGCCTGTAGTCCGTCGAGGTGATACAAGTATTTAGGTAACGTGTCTGATGAAGCGAGGACATTAAAATCATTGACTGACTATGAGAAATAAAGTTATAGCTTAATAAATTCGTAGAGAAAAGTCATATTCCTTCAAGCCCAAGCATTATTTTTGCACTTAATAGAAGGACAAGTCAAAGTCTTCCACTCATATAATGTTGTGCGAAGTTTCCAAAGCAGCAAAAAATAAAAAAGGAAAAGCATTTAACGTCTCGTGTGTATTGTGTGAGACGCTTTGAAATCTGATTATGTGTCAAGGAAATTTTGTTTTGCTTGGTGGATAAAAATAAACAGGATAACAGGACAACAGGATAAAAGCTTGAAATCAACAAAATGAGTTCCGCCATAAATACGGAACAATAAAAATACCGCCAAAAATAAGGAGCCGCTTAAATGAAAGTCATATAACCAATGTTTGTCCAGTGACCACAACTAGTAAGCCTTTTGTATATATGAGTAGGTGTTGGTGGCGAGACATAATCAGTAGTCTTATGTGTGTCATGTGTCCACTATTTAAGAGGGACCCGGCTTACCTTTCTCTCTCTCTCTTGGCATATCTAAGAGAGGAATTCACTATTCAATGCACGGGAAAAGAAAGGAATAGTCTAAAGGAAGAGAAATGAATAGGAATGTCTAATAGCGAGAAGGTTCTGAGGGAAGAATAACGACTGGACCTCGTAATTACTGCTTTAGTGTGGGGTTTTAAATGATGTGTGGACAGTGGAGGGGAAGGGAGTTACATGGGCCTCCTGTCTCTACCTCTCTCTCTCTCTCTCTCTCTCTCTCTCTCTCTCTCTCTCTCTCTCTCTCTCTCTCTCATTCCATAATAAATACCCTCTTTTTGCCTTCCCTCCTCCCTCTCTCTTATTCTCTCCCTCTCTCTCTGGCAATGGGCGGAGTCGTAAAGAATGAATATTTGTGTGTTCCTGAATTGGATGTTTGGCTTGATGGTCTTGGTCAGGCGATGATGGGCGCGTGTGGGACCGGGCAAGGGCGGGAAGGAGGTGGCGGGAAGGCATGTCAGGCGGGCTGGGCGGGAGGCGGGGTGGGTTTGCCCGCCTGCCGATTTGGTTTACAATTTCTCCATCACAAACGTCGCTCTTTATCAGTGTGTTTATTGTTGCATGCTTTTCTTAGTGGCGCAACCTTGGTTCACTTTTCCTCACAGGTGGAGACGCTGAGGTGCTGTAGATGTATTCAACTAAATATACCAGAAGGAAAGTCCAGAAGGATAGCATTTTGAAAGAACGGAAACTAGACGAGTGATTATTAAATGGACTAATAAATTAAGTAATAAATAGGTATGGGAAGGCGGTGAGATGAGGTTGTAATATGTTGTAATGTGTTGTAATATGTTGTTATGTGTTGTAATATGTTGTAATAGCTAACAACATACCAAGGAACTTCTCGAAAATACCCTCCTTGTGATTCCCACGCAAAGTTACCATTACCAGTCCAGGTTAACCACAAACACCTACCTTATCCGTAACTTAACGTAACCTAACCTGACGTGTTCAAGAGTAAAGTTCTCATCAAGAACAAAGAAATCAACATAAAACCACAATAAAAACGACAGCCACAAAATCGACCAAAACAACAAACAACACGCGGGCTTACGACATGACTTACATTTTATCGCAGTGGACCACCGCCCTGGGAGGCACCCTACGCCCCCTGACCCCCTGGCATGCCCCTAGACGCCCCTGAATCCCTGCATGACCGTGGAACGATGCCAAAACGAACAACAGTCCCTGGCCAATACAACAACCGATTCCTCACGTTTATTCTCCCGGCGCCATATTCCCGTTTTCTGTTAGAGTATGTGGCGTTTACTCTTGAACACGTCAGGTTAGGTTACGTTAGGTTACGGATAAGGTAGGTTGTGGTTAACTTAGATTGTTTACGGTAACTTTGCGTGGGAATCACAATGAGGGTATTTTCGAGAAGTTTCTTTGGTTAGTTTCGGAGCTACAGCCAAGCGTCTTCACTTAGAAACCACATAGTCGCATAGAGAACGGGAATATGCCTCCCGTAGACGCTGCCGAAGAAGCTGCCGATGTCTCTAGGTCTCTGTCTTTCTCTTGTTCCTCTCTCACATTCCTAAACACTCACTCTGCCCTCATAAATATACGTACGACATGTCCCTGTTTTGTATAATGCTTACATGAATACCCGATCGCTCTGTCGTCTCTTGCAACACACTAATTCCCTTTTTATGTCGTCATTCTGCGCTGTCGTGTAAACATTAGCGATGCAAGTGTTTTTATGCGCGAAATGAAAATATAAATAAGTTTTCTTCGCTTAAGGTTCTTTTTTTTTCTTTTTCTAAGTAAGTTCTTTATTTCTTTTTCTAAGTCAAAGTTCTTTATTTCTTTTTCTAAGTCTAAGTTTTCTTCGTATATTTGTGAAACCTTAACCTGCAGACACGAACCTCTAGTTGTACGGGTCGTTCAATTCTGTTTTTCACGTAATAAGTAGGAGGGGAAAGCCGTTTGTCTTCCTCCGTTTGATATAACAACGAGCACGTTAGGATAACTTATACGATCGAGAAAGCTGACGCCGCAATACTCTACCCCGACATCACTATATATGCACCAAGTGAAGAGAAATGTACGCTAGAAAAAGAAATATCATAAACCATCAAAAGGGTAATTCAAATTTATGTACTGAAATCTCTTTGACTCAAGATTTTCTGGGACAAGTTTTTCAGTTTCTATAATTGGGACGAGGTATTGCATTCACAGACTATAGTATATGCATGTCACAATGGTTACAGGGAGTTTCGTACACAAGTTGTTTCATACCCAGATTTTGTTAGTTGTTTCGTACACTAATTTTGAGTTTTTTCGTACATACCTGGCGTCATTTCGTAACTCTACTAATCAGGTTCAACTCTGAGCTGAGTGTACGAAACGACTAATGGTTACATATAGCCTATGAAACAACTTTTTGGTGTACGAATCTACTAGTGTACGAAACAATTTGTGTACGAACTGACTGTACCCCGTCACAATGATGCTAGATAATAAAGGCTGAGGAAGTCTTGGCTTGCTGGAGGGTTATAATGGCGTTGTGGTGCATGGAATGTCACCTTTATGATGCCAAAATGTTAATCGGTATGTATCAGTGTGAGGTTTATGGCCTTTGCTTCCCCGGAGAGAGAGAGAATGTGTGTGTGTTTGTATATATTTGTACCTTCAGACAACTTTCCCAGCTCCTCACTACAGCCTCTCCTAAAGACTGTCTACAGGGAGGAGAGAGAGAGAGAGAGAGAGAGAGAGAGAGAGAGAGAGAGAGAGAGAGAGAGAGAGAGAGAGAGAGAGAGAGAGAGAGAGAGAGAGAGAGAGAGAGAGAGGAGAGAGAGAGAGAGAGAGAGAGAGAGAGAGAGAGAGAGAGAGAAGAGAGAGAGAGAGAGAGGAGAGAGAGAGAGAGAGAGAGAGGAGAGAGAGAAGAGAGAGAGAGAGAGAGAGAGAGAGAAGAGAGAGAGAGAGAGAGAGAGAAGAGAGAGAGAGAGGAGGTAGAGAGAGAGAGGAGAGAAGAGAGAAGAGAGAGATGAGAGAGAGATGTAGAGAGAGAGAGAGAGAGAGAAGAGAGAGAGAGAGAGAGAGAGAGAGAGAGACAGAGAGAGAGAGAGAAGAGAGAGAGAGAGAGAGGAGAGAGAGAGAGTGAAAAGAGGGAGAGAGAGAGAGAGAGGAGAAGAGAGAGATGAGAGAGAGAGAAGAGAGAGAGAGACGGGGAGAGAGGAGAGAGAGAGAGAGAGAGGAGAGAGTAGAAGAGAGAGAGAAGAGAGAGAAGAGAATGGTGTGTGTGTTTGTATATATTTGTACCTTCAGACCACTTTCCCAGCCTCTCACTACAGCCCCTTCTAAAGACTGTCTACAGGAGAGAGAGAGAGAGAGATAATGTGTGTGTGTTTGTATATATTTGTACCTTCAGACCCCTATCCTAGCCCCTTACCATAAACAGCCCCTTCTAAAAACTATCTGCAGGAAGGGGGCGGTGACTTCTCAAGCCTATACCTCCATGACGGACAGAAACTACAGCAAATAATCCCCGCTAAACTGATGTTAGATAAATCCAAAGTCAAGGTTGACCTCCTTTCCCTGCAGCCTTGAGGACCGGCGAGGGACAGGCGGTGCGTAGTCATGGCTTGTTTTAAATACTTTCTTTGGCTATTAAACTATCCCTTAAACTATAAGAAAATACGAGTGTTGGATTAATTGTTTGTGTATGGGAGGGGACAGTGATGGAAAGTGACAGTGTTAGTGATATTAAAAGGGTGCTGGGAAGGACCTTATGTTTCTATCTGGTATGCAGTGGCAACCCTCCCTCGGCTGTTCCTTGCGCCTATATATACTGAGGGTAGTCAAGACTCGGAGCATCAGTTTCCACCAAGCACACACTCAAGATGAAGCTTGTAAGTAGCAGAAAGGGAAAGACACGCCGGTCACTAGGACTTGAGACCTTTGGGCTAATGGCTGGTTATGGGTTTTTGACGGAAGGGCGGCGGCCGGACTTCCCTCCCTTCTGCAGGATCGTGTGGTCCTTGGTACAAAATGGCCCAGATCTGAAGGAGGACTTTTGCTGCCTCGAATACCTCAGACGAACTCATTGCTTATAGCCATTCTAAGGCTTTCCCGACGCTCTCTGTTCGACAGTCATAATACTATATTGTGTGTCCTGACGGGAAACCTTTTATTAAGACATTTATCGTCAACTTAAAGAGAGGAAATTGATCGTAAGATTTAGACTTCTACCTCAAAAACGTACATACCAAAAAACAAAGAACAGCGATTTGATTATTTCAGATTTTCTTGTATTTACGCGACGCGAACTTCCTCACGCGATCTGCCTTTTGAAGTAGTAAAAGAAAAAAAATATTGACAATCATTCATACCAAGAAAAGAAATATAAATCTTGGTACTGTACATGCGCGCTGGAGATTCTGTATATACGATTTCTGGACCTTATTAACCATTCAGTATTCATTATACCCAGCCATTCCCTTTCATCTTATACTCTCTCTGAATTACAATGAGAAGCGGACTGTACGCTGTAGCTGTCACGAGTGTGTCCGTGTCCTCGTTGTCACATATTCACGGCGGCAGACACACGCGTGGTGGGTGACTTAAGTAGTTAATTAACATGGGTGACTTAATACATCCCATCGCGTAGGATCTATGGCGATAGGAGATATTAGACTGGACTATAGACATTCATGACGTAATGCAACGACTTCCACCACTACCATAACTGTAGGTAACACGGTAACCACCATGAAAATAATTACGAGTATGCTAAGGGCACCATTCATACACGCTAATTATCAGTTTTCTATAATTACATTATCACCACTGCCACCACTGACAACCTACCACCACCACAACACAGTTACTTCACCACTAATAACATAATTATCACCACTAACAATAATAATCATCACAACATCACCACTAGCACCACTATCACAAACACACTACTTTTACCACTATCACAAACACACTACTTTTACCACTATCACAAACACACTACTTTTACCACCACAAACAACATAATTACTAACAATAATAATAATCACAACATCTTCACTATCACCACTAACACCAACACACTGCCTTCACCACCACCACCAACAGCACCAATACCAATAATAACATCATCCCTATCACCACCACCACCACTACCACTACGTCTCTAGTGGGGTGGGTGGGGGAGGAGTCTCACCTAACCCAGTATACACCTCCTCAGTTATACCGCTAGCCAGGGGGTCTGAGCAAGGGTGGAGAGCATTCCTATTAAGAATATAGCCTTTGCCGGTTCATATCAGGTTGTGGCGTGGTTTTGCATCGCATGAATTCTGTGGAAAATGTTCAGTCGATTCACATTTGAAAACTTTTTATTATGGAAATCACTATTTTTTTGCTTTATCACTGAATTTACCGCCTTTTTTTTTTTTTTTTTTTTTTTGAATAGTCTTGAATTTCCTTAAATTGTCTTTTATAATAAATGCGTTTTGCCTTATGATTCACTTTTCCACCTTATTTCTTAGATACTATTGAGGAAATGATTGCAAGGCAAGGCAGAGGTCATAAACTAATCATAAGGAGTAAACATTTTTATTGCGTCCCTTTAAAGACCTCAAGTCAAGAGCCCTTAACCCTCTGTAAATCCTATAGCCCTAAATCCTCTTAAACTGTGTCCCTTCAAAGACCTGAAGTATAGGTCCCTAAACTCTCAGGTCCTCCTCGCCGCCGTCGTCGCCCTGGCCGCCGCCGCCCCTGACAAGCCGCGGGAGATCGTGCCCATCCTGAGGGACGACCGCGTCCATGAGACCGACGGGCGGTACAGCCTGGACCTGGAGACCGGCAACGGCATCGTCTGGTCTCAGTCTGGCTCCCCCGTGACTGGGGGCGCCATCGCTACCGCGGGACAGTACTCGTGAGTATCCATCCGTTCTACCTTGATTATATTCAAACATTGCTTAATTTTATGTATCTACCATTGTGTTTAACCTTCAGTGTCCGTTTTACCTTGATTTTATTCATATATTGTTCACTTGTACACACTAAGAAAAAATGGTGCAAAATGTGTCACAGATTTTGCACCTTCAATAAGGGTGCAACTGTGCACCTATAAGGGTGCACAGTTGCACCCCTAAGGGGGGTTGCACCTTAAGAGGTGCAACTATGCACCCTTATGGGTGCAACTTTGCACCTTTAAAGGTGCAAAATCGGTGACACATTTTGCACCTATAAAGGTGCAAAGTTGCACTTTTTTTTGTGTGTGTATGTATCTATACCATTGTATTTCACCGATGTCCTTAACTATTAATTCATGCATTACACTTTGCCACAGCTACACCGCCCCCGATGGTACTCTGGTGGTGATGAAGTTTGTGGCCGACGAGAACGGTTTCCAGCCCGAGTCTCCTCTGCTGCCCGTGGCTCCGGAGTTCCCTCACCCCATCCCTCAGTTCGTTTTGGACCAAATCGCCTTCGCAAGAGAGGAGGACGCCGCCCGCGAATACAAGTCATAGAAAACCAAGTCATAACTTTACAGTATTTGCCGCGACCATCCCTGATAAACGATACTCAAGAGCTTTGCCTTCACGATTACACTGTTAGCTCAGATTTGTTTATTTATTGATACTAGTATAAATAAATGTAAAATAGATAACAAGTGATTTTTTCTTCAGCATTACGAGTGTCCTATTGAGATTGGCGTGATAAAACAGTAGTTTATAAAGGAGAACGTTGAAAAAACTATGTGTATATAATGAATTAAGGATGAAATGCACAACAAAAATGCTTTGTTTACGCATCATCTGCTAACACAATACTCATAATATAAACAAACAGCTAACATTCCGTCACAAACCAATGATAAAAAGCATAACAAAAAACTGGTAGGAGTCCTTCATTCATCGAGAGAAAGTACAGACCACCAAAAAGTCCCCACAACAACGACTACGTTTTAGTTATTCATAGTAACATGATAGATCAATAAACCTTTCCTGGGAGGTCATCTGGCGCCTGTCGGTCTAGTCGTCGCCAGCTGTGTCTCATGCGACGTACCCTAGCCCAAGGCCAAAGGGAGTAGACAATAGTATCTTAATGGTAGACAGGGAATAGTATCTGAATCCCCTTGAGCTAAACACTCCTCTGTCCTTTATTCCAGTTGTGTGTGTCTCGTGCGACGTACCCTAAACACTGTAATATTAACACTCCTCTGTCCTCCCGGCGCTACTAACGGCGGGCAGATGAAACTCTCCACACAAATGACAAGACGCACCTACGTTTAGAAGCAGCGTTGTATGTCTCACCCTGAAGAAATAGAAAAGAAAAACAGATAGCAACAGCCCTACTGAGTCAAACGGGGCTGAATGCGTGGTTTGATGTACATTTCAGGGATTCAATAGAGTAACGTTGAACAAGGTATATATTTTTATGCCGTAATCAAATCTTTCGGACGATCCCGTGGACAATAAAAAGTGAAACAGCGATAAAAGTAGCGACGTCTCTCTCTCTCTCTCTCTCTCTCTCTCTCTCTCTCTCTCTCTCTCTCTCTCTCTCTCTCTCTCTCTCTCTCTCTCTCTCTCTCTCTCTCTCTCTCTCTCTCTCTCTCTCTATGTTGTTGGCTGCCTCACTTTAATGCTAAGAAAATGTGGGCATGTCATTTTCTTTCTTTGGAGTCTGTTTTGTTTCTTATCTCAGCTATGCCTCATGAGAAATAAACAAATATATGAGAGAGAGAGAGAGAGAGAGAGAGAGAGAGAGAGAGAGAGGAGAGAGAGAGAGAGAGAGAGAGAGAGAGGAGAGAGAGAGAGAGGAGAGAGAGAAGAGAGAGTAGAGAGAGGAGAGAGAGAGAGAGGAGAGAGAGAGAGAGAGAGAGAGAAGAGAGAGAGAGAGAGAGAGAGAGAGAGAGAGAGAGTGAGAAGAGGGAAGAGGAGAGCAGAGAGAGAGATAGAGGAGGAGAGACAGAGAGAGAGAGAGAGAGAGAGAGAGGAAGGAGAGGAGAGAGAGAAGAGAGGAGAAGAGAGAGAGAGAGAAGGGATGGGTATTTGTCCTTAACCCTAATGTGCAAGAAGTGGAGCATCTGCAAGAGGCCTGAATAAGTGTACGTTGGGCTACCTAAAATATGAATTCATGAAGACAAATTGAAATGCTGAGGTGTGCCTGACTGCACATCAAGACAACAACACGTGCCACGGGAGAAGCTACCCAATCAGAATGCCTTGGAGTACTAGGCGAGGCCTAACATGGACTCAGAGCAAGGGGATGGTGG
>JACEEZ010020103.1:815830-831433 GCA_016584305.1 Chionoecetes opilio
AAAGGGGTTTCTGTCTCTGAAGTTAAACTCTCTGAAAGTCCTCCTGAAAGTTCTCTGTCTCCGAAACAGCCCAAGCAGACGAATTTACAGGTTTTTAAAATAGTGTTTTTGCTCCGGAACAGTAAATATGATGACGTTTTCGTTTCCGTTTTTGTTCCGAGCAAAATTTCGTTTGTTTCGGTTTTCGTTTTTCGTTTCCCTTAAAACCTTTTCAAACCCCTGATATATATATATATATATATAAAATATTATAATATTATATATATATATATATAATATATATATATATATATATGTGTGTGTGCTTGCACCTTGCCTGGTCAAACTTTTCCGTCTTTGTCTATCCACCTTTCCTTCTTACTGGAAGTTTGCTCACATCCAACCTGTTCCTAAGAAGGCTGACCGTTCTAATCCTTCAAATTACCGTCCTATAGCTTTGACTTCCTGCCTTTCTAATGTTTTTGAATCTATACTTAATAAGAATATTCTTAAACATCTATCTGCTCAAAATCTTCTATCTGACGTCAGTACGGTTTCCGTAAAGGGCGATCTACTGGCGATCTTCTAGCTTTCCTACTGAATCTTGGTCATCTCCTTTAGGGTTTTCGTAAAATGTGTACAGGGATGATCTCAGTGCCAACCTTAGTGATACGGGTATCGGTTTGCCACATACACGATGGGTGCATCAACTCACTGAGCTATGCTGATGATATGGTACTGCTCGCACCCACTGGGGATGCGTTGCAGGCCCTTTATCAATGGGGTGTCAGGTGTATGCTGCCAAGCATGACATTGTCTAAAAACACCACTAAGACAGAGTGCATGGTAGTATCACCGGCACGCGCTCAGGTGAATTACCTAAAAACAGCATGGCTCGGTGGGTCTGCCCTCACTTTTGTGGATAGATTCGCATACTTAGGCCATGTTATATCCCACGACATGACTGATGATGATGATATCATCAAGCAGACCAACAAGCTTCTTGTCGTGGGAAATACTCTATAGAGGAAATTCTCCTACTATAGCAGAGAGGTGAAGATGGAGTTATTCAGGAGTCACTGCTACTCTATATACTGCTACTCGCTGTGGTCGCGGTACAAGGTGGCCATTATGAACCACCTTAAGGTCTGTCACAATGACATCCTTAAGTGGCTTCTGGGGCTGTCCAGGTGGTGGGAGCTCGTCCCTGGCTTTCGCTAGGAACGGGTATGAACAATCTGGATGTGATCCGGGCGACACTCCGTGTTCAGTTTAAGGAGTAGGGTGGAGCTCTCTACGAACTCCATCATCACCTCTGTCAGGCAAGCTCGGCCCTATGTATGTGGACCAATACAACAGCGGTGGCTGGGTCTGCTGTTTGTGCAGAATGTCGGGTAGCAAGGTGTCCATGTATGTTTTTTCTATGTACTTTGAGACTATGCCCCTAATGTGCCTGTACCCTTTTTCTTGTTTTTTGTTTTTTGCTCTAGTACTTAAGTTTACTCCTTGGCTTGTTCTTGTTGCTTTGTTTTTTGTCTGTATGCCTCCGGGCGAGAATAAAATTATTATTGTTATTATTATAACCATATAGGTTATGTTTGGAAAACAACATTCTGATATTTCCGATACATTAGCAGGATTTTTATATTTTTACGAAGCGAACTTCTTTGAGAAAAGTTTTATCAGTAAAATGTTATTCATGCCTCGATTATGGAAGTAAAAACAATTGAAATTTACCGTACAAATGCGGTACCTAAGCAGCATTTCATTTTTTTTGTGAGATACAAGATGATGATTAAATTTGAATTGGGCTGCATCTCAGAAAGTCTTCTTATTGTATCTACCCTTTCTTAAACTGTTTACGGGCCCTACTGATCAAAGATTTCACTCCTCCTGACTCACCTAACGACTTCGAGAGGCTTTCGGTGTGCTCGACCAAAGATGGTAATGGATACATCTCAGCAACTGAGCTAAAGCACGTCCTGATGACTATGGGAGAAAAACTTTCACAGGATGAGTGGACATCATGATTCGTGAAGGGAGACATAGATGGGATGGGCACATACACTATGAACATTTGTGACTATGATGACACAAAAGTAATAAAAACAAATGTCTCATATTATATTGTTGCAGTAAATCGCTTAAAGTCCCTAATATAATACATTACTACACTTAAGTCACAGAATTTATAATTTTTCATAATGGTATTAAGGGTTTTTTCTCTCTCTACCTCCCATGTTTATTTGTTTTAAGAGATACAACCCTCCCAAAAAATATTAATATGTGGCCAAAAGTTTCTTTAAATATTCGCATCCGGAAACCCTTCTGAATATAGCCGGCCCAAAGGACCAGATTTCAAGAGTGGGGACTCCCGGATAAAACACCAAATTTTGTTCAGGCATTCTACAGGGTCCTACTATAATTTTGAGAGGGGGACAAAGATCCAATTACTCAACCCTTATGAACCTTTTTGTGATAAGGGCTAATTTTCCTTAAAAAATCTTGATAAAATCAGTTCCCCTTTTTAATGGCAAAAGAAATTTTCCGTAATGCAATCACCCACTAGTTTTTATTTTTTCATCCCTTTTATCTTCAAGATCACATTTTTTTCAAATTTTCCAGGACAACCGTTCTATTACAAGGGAATTTAGGCTTACATGTATGACCATAAATACTTACGTACATGTATTATTTAAAGGGCAACAATGTCTTAATTTTTTTTTGTGTGTTGCAGTTTTGAAGACCCCCCGTCCTCTCTGTGAGGATTGGTCAGCGTGTCAGTCCCCAAAGAAACCTCGACCCATTTCGTTTCCCTTTAAATGCACATGGAGCGGACAATCGCCCCATTTTTGGGACTTTCCTGGAAAAAGTGCCCTCAGTTCAGATTCAACGCCTGCCAGTGCCTCTTGCATTTGGTGCGCCACAGACGGGGGATGAGTTGATCAGGAATCATCCAGGGGCAAATCGTCACGCCCAAATTCAACACACAAAACTGGCAAGGGCGAAACAGGGAGAGATGCACTCCGCCCAGAAACCGTGCCGTCGTCCACGCAATTTTTTCGACAAGACCAGCTGCATATTTTGCACCAAAAGAAGATGGACTCCTGCATGATTTTAAAAACCCTAGGGGCGAGACAATGTTAGGTCAATGGCCCGAGATCTTTTGGTTCGATTTGTTGACCGGGTTGAAGGTGCGGTGCCCCTCATTGCACGGGGCCCAAAGTACCATTTTCTTGTTTGGGTTTTGGCGGGGAAATCGTCCCCGGGCCCCCTGATCAGGAACGGGGAAAACCTACAGGATCCAGTAAACCAGACAAGAAAGCCCGGCAAGAGCTTTGCTGAGCTGGTCATTTTACATAGAGAATGAATGGAAGAACCATTGCTCTTCAAGTTTGCTTCCCTACGGCACTCTACAAAAGTCGTCTTGCTGACTTTGGCATCGGTGAAGTCAACAAAGTTCGCTTTAAAGAGCAAATCCTGAAGCACTTTCCTACACAAGGAAAAGTGAGGGAAAAAAAATTGCTACTTGTCTTTGAAAAGGGATGCAACAAAAAGCTGAAAAAGCCATGGAGACTGACCCATGAAGAAGATGCACAATTTTGGCAAAACTGCCAGATTGTGCGAGAGGACATCTTTCTTTTCCCGTGGGTTTTCAACTTCAGTGGGTCCTTTCCCCCCGACGGGCCCAAAAAATCTGTTCCCCCAACCTCAAAATATGGGGCCATGCTGATGAAAGGAGCTACTTTAAAAATCAGGAATGCCAGTTTTTCCGGCCTGTCTCACTGCCCCCCAGATCATTTCTCTTCACTCAAAAAGAGAGCCAGAAAGCGGCACAAGGCTTAAGGAAATTGTGAATGTGCCTGCAAAAGTCGCAGGTTGGGGCGGGAGATGTTTTTGCAAAACCACTTTGGGAAAAGCACCGAAATGTGCATGCAAATGGAGAAGTAAAAAATAATTAAATTATGATCATACCTGCATTTTGATCTGGTGTTTTAAAAAAGCATCATTCCCCAGCTGACAGGGAAAAACATATTGTTGGATAAGGCTTAATGAAAAACTTTATTTTCAAATGCCCTCAGTAGTTTAAACCATGATTTTGAATTGCAAGGAATGTTTTAATTCGTGTTCTGTAATTTAAAATACATGGCTTTCGCGAGTCCGCAGGGGGTTTTAAAGTCGAATAAAAAATTGAATTTATGTTTTTTTGACAGCCATATTTGGGAAAATTTTGTTCGGATTTAAATAATAAAAATGATAACTTGCATCCCAAAAAACATTTTCCTTATGCTATTCTTTTAAAAAAACCCTTTTTCCCTAATTTCCACTGCGGAAATGTCAAAATAAAAAAAGAACTTTCCCTTATAGCCTCTAGTGATGGACATTGTCTCCCTCTCAAATCATAGCTAGGAGCCTGTAAGTCCCGAAAAATTTTGGGTGTTTTTATCCGGCTGTCCCCTCTTTTCCTAACGCCGGACATATATTAAAATCTAATTTTCTGGCCTCCCAATCCATTTTCTAGGGAAGTTTATCTGTGTTTCTTCCCCTCTTGTAATCGTCGGAGGGAGCGTCGCCTCGCCCATCCTACGACCCAAATCCCGGGGATCGCATGCGGTGCTCTGCAAAACCATAGGGGGAGGCGGTAGCGAGTGGTTAGCTCACCGGGGTGGCGTTCTCAAAGACCCGATTTTTCGACCCCAAAGTGCGACCCTAAATCCCTTAAAATTTTATGCACCGTCGATAGCCAAAGAATACACCATGCTGTCCATCCTTCTACTTCGATTGCAGTGCATCTGAGGACACAGGGGCTGCTGCCCCTTTAAATTTTTCAGGCGTCACATTAAAATAGCCTGCCCACCACGGGCGGGGGTGAACCATCACAGCCCAAATTGACCTCTGGGGCCTCCATCTACACCGGGAGTCACTCCCTACATAGGCCAGATAAAAAAATGCGGGCCCTTTCCCATACCAAACCAAATTGGGCATATAAATACCTTCCCTAGCAACGACCCTTGTGGGCCCCCCTTTGGCCTCCCCATCCCGGATTGTCTCTTCAAATACAACCAGGTGAAGGATCTTTTTTAGGGTAACGTCCACTCCCAAAATAGCCGAATTGGCGCTGACAGACTATGCTTTAAATAGCCTCGATCCATTTTAAAACGGTGCAATCGCTATTTCAACAAATCCCCCAGAAATCCCCATATTCTGCAGACACTAATTACCTTGAAATTTTGTGCAGCGGGACGGGGGAGGATGGAGGCATACATTGCATTCAGAAGAACAGTGAGCAAAAAAATAAGGGTAGAAGATAAAAGAAAAGCACTTTGGGCGATGTTTTTAAAGATTAAACAGTCTCAGAGGAGGGATTGATGAGACGAAAAGTTTTTGACTAAACCCTTTTGGGAGACCTGCAGGGTGGATCCCCCAGACATTGGGGAACATATCAACAGGGGTGGATAAGGCACCTGCAAAAGCAAGCAACTGGGGGAGAAAAAAAAAAACACAGACCCCAGACCCAAATTTTCTTGAACTGTTTTAGCAAGAGATAATGTAAAATTTCCAGTTCGTTTTTTAGAAAAGGATAGCCCAAAAATTTTTCATTGTAGAGAAGGAGCATTTAGCGCCCTTGGAAGGGGGGAATTTACTGGTAGGTTTTGTCGAGTGATGGGTAAGAATTGGGTTTTTTGGGGCATTGAACAAAAAAAGGTTTTTTTGCCCCAATCAAATTATAGCAAGATCAGCAGTTAGGCGCTGGGTTTTATCTCTCTTGAATCATTAGGTCCTGTTGATTTTGGTAAAAAAAGGGTAAGAGGGGACTACGCTAAGCTGCGCGTGCTGCGGTGCCACCCCCGTGGCTTTAGCCCTTAGAGCCTGTGGGGGGTGAAAACCCGTTACCCCCGGGCCCGGGGCTAGTGGCCCCCGGGTTCCCTTTATTTTCCCCATTTTACCCCAGGTACCCATTTATCACCCCAAAAAGGAAAGTAAGAACAGCGGGGTGGGACTTGCCCTGGTCCGGGATCAAAACGGGCCCGCATTCGTGCCAGGCACGCTTACCACTGAAACCACGGAGGCAAAAGGGCCTTTGATTAACTCAAAAAAACCGTTGAAAAATGCGGGGTAAATCATCAGCGTAGGATAGATGGGGTTTTGTTTAGTTTTAGAAATCATTAAAAATAAAGAAAAGGGTTGGGGTGATAGGACGCCCCGGGGGACACCCTATTGATAGATTTAGGGAAGAAAAAATGTCCGTCTCAGTAGCGCAATAAAAGATTAAGGAAACTAAAGATGAAGGTACGAAGAGTATAACCGAATGAGGGTAGTTTGGAAATTAAGTTTTTGTGCCAGACTCTATAAAAAGCTTTTGATATTAAATGTTTAATATATTCTCTCTCTCTCTCTCTCCTCTCCTCTCTCTCTCTCTCTTCTTAATATATAATATATATATATATATATATAAAATATATATATATAAAATATATAATATATATGTTTTTTTTTTACGGGGAAAAGACCTCGTATTCTTGGGTTTTTTTATGTGCTGCAATTTTTTTCCAAGGCATTTGGCTCATCGGCTAAAATAGTTAAAAAATTTTCCCAAAATGGAAAAAGATAAAATCGTCTTAGAATTCCATTTTTACTGGGAAATTTGGGATCCCAAAGTTGAGAAAAAAAATTTTTGTTAAAACGGCTACCCAAAATTGTATATGTTATTGCTGAAAAATATAAATTTCACTTAAGCTCGTCGTCATTAAACTTTGTGAGCAATTTGAAAACGTGAAAAAATCATATAAGCAAATTTTTTATAGCTTTCCTTGATATATTCTTTTTCTGATAAAAAAATAACACAATGCATAAATTAATTACTAATAATTCCCCGGCCTTTTTTTTTCTTTTTTTCTCTCTCCTCTCTCTGTCTCCTCTCCCCTTTCCCTCTCTCTCTCTCTCTCTCTCTCCTCTCTCTCTCTCTCTCCTCCTTTAAAATTCTTAATAAAAAAGCGCAAGTGTGTGTGTGTGTGTGTGTGTGGTCTGTTGTTGTGTGTGTTGTGTGGGGTTTTTGTGGGGTGTGTGTGTGTTGTGTGATATAGGTTTCCCCCCCCCTGGGGGAAATCCCATCTATCCACTTTTTTTGGAACCAGCTGCCGGGGGAAAGGGTTTTTTAAAAGCCCATTTAGAATATCCGATCACTTTTTTTTTTTTTTTTTTAGCGCCTTTAGCGATAATTGTGAAAAAAAGTGGTTTGGAGAATTAGGAAACCTTGATGTGGGGTGAGGGGTAATGATGAGTGAATGGGTGGGGGATGGGTATGGTGTGGGTGAGGGGTGATGAGGGGTGGGGGGAGGGGGAAAATGGGTGAGTGAAGGGGTGGGGGGTGATGGGTAATGGTGGTGAAGGGGTGGGGGTGATTGGTAAGGGTGATGAAGGTTGGGGGTGATGTGAAGGGGTTGGCGTTAATACAAAATTTTCTACATCCATGATTTCGGGAAATTTAAAGGGGCTATCGGGAGAGCCCTGTTTTGGGGGGGCCGAAACACAGCCCCCGTTGGGCCCCCAAACACAGGTGGTGGGCCGAAGGCCCCCCATAGCCCACCGCAGGAGCAGCCCAAAGTCCGCCCGGAGGGGGGCTTTGGGGCTAGTAAAACCCATATTATCGTTAATATATACATATATTTATTCTAAAAGATCATAACAGATCTTATATAAAAAAATATTTCCAAAGATAACATATGTCTAATACTGTATACAGATTACTGGGGGGTCTGCTTCGAGACCCTTCGGGGGTCTAGAGTGAATGGAGAGCGGGCTTCCGAGTGGGCGGGTGCGGAGGTGCCAATGCGGGGGGTTGGGGGGTCTGCCGACGGGAGATCGTTTTTCAATTGCTTCCCGGCCAGGCGCCGGGTGGGGGGTGCGGATCTCACCTGGAATATGGTGTTATTATTGATTTAATTATTTATAACTTAAGGATGTGGTATTTGGATAGAACGGGCCGTTAATGTTAAAATGAAGGATGTATGGTTTATTTAACTTGAATACCCCTTTTAAAATGTATGGCGGGAAGGTGTTTTGGGACTAATTTACCTGCAATTCCCCCCTGAAATGTTTTAAATTTAAAGGATGTTTAAGAAATTTACCTGTAAATTCCCTTTGTTAATGTGGAAATGGAAAGGGTGTTGTTTGTTTAAACTTCTGTGTGTTGATGATTTAAAGGGTGCGGTTTTTTTCGGAAAAAAAAGCTAGCACTGGACAGATAAAAGTCAGCACGCTATTATTTAAATCTTTAAAATATACGAATAATAATTTATAAGTAAAAAAGTAAAGGAGTAAAGTACAAATGGTGAATACAGGTGAGTCAAGATTAAATCATTTAGAGGTCAGAGTAAATACGGTAAAATGGGGTCATTAGGGAGAATTTTATAAAACTTCCACTCTTCTAGTTACCAAAAATAAAAAAAATAATAAAAAATAGATAGTACATATCTTGGGATTACACTTTTTTCGTTTGCACTTTTTTAGTAAAATTCAAAAAATTTTTTCCCGTTTTTTAAAGGAAGGCCAAAGGGGAATCAAGGTGTTTCGGGGTATTAATAGAAGTTAAGTGGAAAGAAAAAAAGTTTGAGAGTAAGAGTCAATTTAGACCCTTCTGCACTAAAGTATAAAAGGAAATAATAAAAGTGTGTGTGTGTGAAAAAAGGGAAGAAGAGAGAGAGAGAGAGAGGAAGAAAGAGAGGAGAGAGAGGAAGAAGAGAGAGAGAGAAGAGGAGAGAGAGAGGAGAGAGGAGAGGGGAGAGAGAGAGAAGAAGAGAGAGAGGAGAAGAGAGAGAAGGGAGAGAAGTTAATAGGGAATGTATTTTTTAGGGGTTTCGTTATGAAAGACTGACTGATTTAAAAACATAATTTTTTTAGTGGGGAAAAAGGAAAGATTATGGACTGCCTTGTTGGGTGACAAAGAGAGAGAGAGAGAGAGAAGAAGGGGAAGAAGAGAGGAAGAGAGAGAGAGAGAGAGGGAGAGAGAGAGGCAGACGGAGCGGGCGAAGAGAAAGAGAGGAAAAAGAGAGGATGAGTTTTGTTATTCCTCCTCTCGTTATGATTTAATGATTAGCAAAGCATGACTCTTGCCAGGTCCTCCCAATTGTTGTATTTCTTGCCAGAAATTACTCAAAAAATTTTGGAAATTTTCCAGAAATATTCTCATTAAATTTTCTTTTCTTCGATAAAAAATTGAAAATGCCAAAAAAGGTAAAGTGTGAAACCCAAAAGTATATTTTGTGGTTTGTGCCCGGGAAACCCCTGCTGCCTTTTGTGCTCGATGTAACGCAAAACGAGATCTGGTAAAGGGGGGGGAGGAATGGGGGTAAAAAGGGTCAAGGCGAAGGGGGGGGGCAAGGGCGGGGGGGAAAAGGGAAAACGTATAAGGGGAAAATATATTTAAAAAATTTAATGTGAAAAACTGAACATCTAGGTAAAAAATTTTCTGCTTGCATTGCTTCGTTGGCATGAAGAAACCTACATGGGAAAATAGAAATTTTTTTGGTTTTTTTTTCCAAGCGAGCTGCAAAACCTGTGGTGTACGTGTACAAGGTGGGGGGATTACATAGGCCTACACATATATAGACACGGAGATGAACAGAGCTAAAACGCGTGCGGGCAAACGGAGTTATCCTGCGAAAAATGGCCACGTCAGCTTTTCCCTCGCTCGCACGACTCTATCAGCGCTCGCAGGGGCTCAATCATGCTCCATCACCGAGAGCAAGTCGGCAGTATCTATAACATAAAACGCTGTATGGCGCGCCGTAATTTCGAAACACCATTTTTTTTCTCCTAATATAATAAATTCCCAACCTTCCCCCCGCCGCTAGCATTTTTTATCCTATCTCGACCTGGTCCGAGCTAAACTCCGAACCAGAAGCTTCGAGCCAAATCAAGACCAAACCACATAAAACGAGCCCAAAACCCAAGACCAAGCCCACTAAAACGAGCCCAAAGAAAAAGACCAAGACCACATAAAACGGTCTCGAGACCAGACCCGTCCGAGACCTACAACCTGCTTCTCTTGCTATCTTCTCACCGTTTATTTTTTATGCTCCTGCTCTTTTGAAATTGCTAAATGCATGCCTCCCCCCCCTCTCCGGCCTCGCTACCAAGACTTTCTACTATTATCTCCCATTCGTCCTCTTCCCAATGCAAAAAGGGTTATCAGTATCTCTACTCTTTCTCATTTTTCTGGTAAAATCTGGAACCCTTTTTCCCGTTTCTATTTTTCCACCTTCCTACGAAATTAAAAACTTTTCAAAGTAGACTTCAAAAAACCTCCCCCAATAAAATTGGGGCCCCCCCCCCTTTTTTTTATTCTCTTCTGTCTTCTTTTTAGGGGCGGCACTAAAAGGGGGTTTGTGTTCCTCTTTTTTGTTGTGCCCCTGGCCAGTCCTTTGGATGTAAAAAAAAAAAAAAAAAATTTTCACGCACAAAAAGAAAACAGTTTGATGGTAGCCCCTAGAAACTTAAAAAAAAAAAACCCCTTTCCAAAGTTCTGGAACCCTGGAACCCAACCCTAAGGGATAATCAAAGGACTAAATCTAAATTTATCTAGACTAGTCGGAAAGGTTTTTCACTCCAAGAACCCTTCAAATTTAACCCGCTTTCTTGCACCTTTTTCATCGAAACTATTTAAAAAGAGGTTCTCAAAAATTTACTGGACGGGGGCGCACTAGATTTTTCCTTTGGGCTTTGGCGGCGCACAGTGCGCATAATTTTAATTTAAAATATTATAATATTATATTATTTATATATATTAAAATATATATAATATATATATATATATATTATATAATAATATATATATATATATATATATACGGAAGGACATAAGGAAATTGTGTAAAAAACTACTATGTTACAAAAATAACATACCCGTCGTGGGGGCACGGTGCCTGCCTGGGTTGATATCCACTCTTGTTAGGAGGGAAATTTGACAACCTCTCATTTCCTCTTTAAAAACCAGCAAATTTTTTCCTTTTTTTAGTTTTTATATTTTGAGGGGTGAGAATCCCATTCACACAGATATGGGTTGAAAAATTGCAAAGTATTTTCTGGGCCCCCTTTTTATATAGTGGGTGTTCGTTTTCCATTTGAATCCGAGTTTCTAATGTCATTCCAAATATTGCGTTTTAGTGTGCGGGCATTACGGATGTTGATTATTTTCCCCTTCTTCAAGGAGCTAAATTGTGGCTTGCTCAAAGGTATTGAAGAATGGATTTCCAGCCAGTCATAAATTTCAAAAATATTTTGGGAATTTTCACTAGTTTCCTTTCCCAGGGTTTCAAGGGGCTGCTTAATGATTTGGGAAAAATGTCTGTATATTTAGCTTCAGCGTCCTTTTTAAACATGTCAATCTGCCTTCACCACCCTTTCATTCCAAGCCTAATTTTTTTAACAGGCTTTCCTTTTGTCAGAAGATGTTTCCATATTTTTATTTCTTCCCTTTCAACTTTATTAACCCTTGTTCAGATTTCAAATATGTCTGCCAAATAGCATAATTTTGAAATCCAAATTTTCAGCAAGATTCGCGAAAATTTGTTTTTTCCTCAAGGTAAAGAAAAGGGGCATTTCCCCCTCACAGTTTCATGCACCCGGATAACTTTGCCTCTTGATAACACCGGACTTCTGTGTGGGGAGAAGACCTTTGTAGGAGATCCCTTTTTTCAAAAGCATGGAAAAAAGTCTTGACTGCTTTGGTCTGCTTTTAAGAAAATTTAAACCCTTTCACAACTCTCAAAACAAATTTAATTCTTTCCGAGTGTTTTAACAAAAAGAGCTTCACGGCAAAAAAACAATGGGGATAAACAAATTTTTGGGTTTTTCCTTTTTCTAAGGACACAAAACCCTTTTAAAACCCATTTCCATGGATGGACAGCCCCTTGCAAAAATTCACACATAATTTTTATGACAAGTCCTTTTCTTTTTAGTATTCTGTCACTGTAAAAATATCTCCTGTCCCGTGGTTTGCACCAGATCTTTCAGCATAAAAATGTTCATTATTTTGTTATCAGCAACTAAGGATAAATAGTTTAAAGAGGTTTTCCTCCAAATTCTGTTGATTCATTCGCTTTTAAAGCATACTTTTCCTTTCACGGTTTCACACACCTTTTTTCAAAATCGACGACATGTCCTTGATTCGTCTACCAAACTTCGTCTGAGAGGGGGGGTTTTTTTTACTTCCTTTTAAACCCCATCCCCAAAAATGTTTTCACCAAGCCAGCAAGCTGGAAGAAACATGACTCTGCAATTAAATAGGGTTTCATTTGTTTTGCTGCATGCCTGCCCTAAATAGCTTGCTTTCTGTGCCTTTTCTGCCACCGTCACCTTTTTCTCAACCCAACCTTTTTTTGTTTGTTTTCTTTCAAGAGTCTTTTTAAATAAACTATAGGCTTCTGAGAGAGGTGACATGTTTTTTTTGTTAATGTCTCTTTATTTTTATAGGATCATGATTCTTTGATAGCTAAATGCCGCAAACAAAACCCTTTTGGCTTTGGACCTTTCATCATCAAGCAAGTGACCCAAGTCCAAAATAACTGTCGTTAACAGGCGAAAGCTTACTGCGGTTACTTTTGCTGGCACGTGTCGTCGTTTTGACCACGCTCAGACCTGGATGACAAAACCACTTTTATCTGTCATTCTCTTTGTCCGCTCGGCCTGCCGACTAAAAGGGCCCTTTAAAAAAAAATGTCATTCACTTTCCAGCACGGACCTGTACGACTATGCTCATTTTTAACTGTCCTTCCCTTCTTCACTTTCCACACTGGGGCCCGGACAAGAGGCTCACTTTCAACAGTTATTACTGTTTTACTTCGCCTTCGGGGCCTTCGACACATTACGTTTGATTCTGATCAAATGCGACTTCACCGCTATTGCCTTCAGTACCTTTCGCTTTTTATGAGGTATTTTTCCATTTTTTTAAGTTTGGACCTCGTTAAACCCAACGTGATACTTACTGAGGCTCACGGCACACTGCCACGGGAGGTGCCTACCCAAAAGCTCTGCCTACGGTTTTTGCCAAATTTTACTGTTATTTTTTCGTCGGGGGTTTACGAAAACACGGCAAACAGTCATCTATAATAATATAAACGAAAGTGTGTCTGTGTGTGTTGTGTGTGTTGTTGTGTGTCCGCCCCCCAGGTGCCGCCCCCCGTGGCGAATCCCTCATATGGTAAGTTTTGGAACCGCTCGAGCAGGGGAATTTTAAGCCCCTTTTGAGCTGATCCCATCATTTTTCTTTTTTTTTTTTTACAGCCATTTCAGAATTGTGAAAAAAATTTGGGGTTGCGGAATTGAGGAAACCTTGATGTAGGGGGACGGTAATCTCTATCATAATAAAATAAACGAAAAGGGGTCTGTGGTTGTGTTGTGTGTCCGCTCCAGGGGCCGCCCCCCGTGGCGGAATCCCTCATATGGCACGTTTTTTGGAACCGGCTCGAGCAGGGGAAGGTTTTTTGCCCCTTTATGAGATGATCCGATCATTTTTTTCTTCTTTTTTTTACACCTATTCGAGAATTGTGAAAAAAAAAGTGGGTTGCGAGAATTGAGGAAACCTTTGGGAGGTGATGGGTGGTAACTCTATCTATAATAATCTAAAACGAAAGGGGGTCTTTTTGTGGTTTTGTGTCCGCTCCGGTGCCGCCCCTGTGGCGGAATCCCCTCATAGGGACAGTTTTGGAACCGCTCGGCAGGGGAAGGTTTTTAAGCCCCTTTTGAATGTATGATCACTTTTTTTTTATTTTTTTTTGCAGCCTTTAGCGAGAATTGTGAAAAAAAATGTGGGTTGCAGAAAGAGGAAACCTTAATGTAGGGGGATGGGGGGTAATCTCTATCTATAATAAATTAGCAAAGTGTGTCCTGTGGGTATGTGTTGTGTGTGTCCGCTCCAGGTGCCGCCCCTGTGGCGGGAAACCCCTCAATGGCACGGTTTTGGGAAACCCGGGTCGATAGGGGAAGGTGTTAAGCCATTTATTAGATATCCGAACACTTTTTTTTTTTTTTTTTTTGCAGCCATTAGCGAGAATTGTGAAAAAAAGTGGGTTTTCGAGAAATTTGGGGAAAACCCTTGTGTAGGGTTAGGGTGATGGGGAAAAGGGGGGTGAATTATGGGGGGATGGGGACTGGGGTGGGGTGATGGGTGAGTGAATGGGGGGGGGGTGATGGGGGATGGGGGAGGGGTAGATGGGGGGTGATGGGTAAGGGGGGAGTGAAAGGGTTTGGTGGGGGGTAAAGGGGGAATGAATGGGTGGGGGGGGGGGGAATGGGGGGTGAATGGGTGGGGGTGATGGGGAAAGGGTGAGTGAATGGGGTTGGGGGGGATGTGAATAGGTTTTGGGGTTAATCATCATTTCTACATCCATGTTTCAGGAAAGCTAGAAGGGGGTATCTGGAGAGTCTGTGTTTTTGGGGGGCCTTTTGGCCCACCAAACCGGTGGGGGGCCCTTTGGCCCCCCAAACACAGGTGGTGGGGCCGAGGCCCCCAAAAGCCCTCCGCAGGGGGCTAGCCAAAAGTCCGCCCGGAGGGCGGCCTTTTCGGCTATACTTGCTAAAGCCTACTGATTACGTAATTCTTTTTTCTATTCTCACCCTTTTTTCCCTTTTATATGTGCTAAAAAAAATTCAAACGAACGCGTGATAAACTAGTAATTGGTAACTCAGTAGCACCAGCAGGCTCCGGCTCCGCTGGCCAGTACGTGTACAAAACTCTTCAACACGTTTTGTGGTGGAAGCGGGAAGTATTTTTTTTAAAACATATAAAATTTTATTTATTCTCTATTTCTTACTTTTTCCCTTACCCAAAGTATTATAATATTTTAAAAGGAACCCTTTCATCTACCTGCCTAGTTACATATTACCCATTCATTTCGATTTTTCCCTTTCAATATAAAAACAAACGCGACTCAAGCGCAAAACACCCCTAAAAAAATCCCATAAACTATGAAAATTAAAAGCGGCGCACCCAGGGGATTCCCACGGGGCACAAATGCGCCGCGGGGCACCGTTTGTGAAACACTGCTATAGATTTTATATCATGGTCAAACGATATTTCTGGCAAAAGGGTTTTAAAACAATTCTAACTGAATTTTGGGCTGCTGATTACGAAAATGAACTCAATTTTTGTCTATCACATCAGGTTTTTGCTAATAGCTTTTTCATTTTTGATGAAAATACTCTCAGCCCATATATTGAAAGGGTTTCAAGATAAAAACACGTATTTTTATAATACATTTTGTATATTCTTTTAAACGGAATTACAAAAATTACGAAGTCCATGTACAATAAATCAAATATATGACAAATTGAAATAGAAAATATAAACAAAACATATTTGGTGCACAGATCAAAGGCAATAGCAGTTATGTGAATTTTTTTTTCTTGGGTGATCTCTGATGTACAGCTTCGGGGGTTTTCCCCTTTATCAAGCCCCCCAAAAATCCGCCATCATATTTGGGCCCACCGCCTTGATACCGTTTTTCCTTGTTTAATGTCCTGATGAAAAAGCTCCCTTGTTCCTCGCTCACATCCCCCAAGGGGTTTTCCGGAAACTTGTCCAAATGGCTGTTAAATTGAACCTTGGATACTCATTCTAACTCT
>JACEEZ010020105.1:0-14814 GCA_016584305.1 Chionoecetes opilio
TGGGGTGTTTCTAGGGCGTCTGGATACAGAGTTATATACACGTGTAAATTATGGGTCTGGCTATGTGTTACAAGGAAGGGAAGCTAGGGGAGAAAAAAAAAAAAAAAAAAAACCGGTACGTACTTTTTTAATGGCCCCTTTACGATTAAAATTAGTCAAGCTTGTTGGTCCTCCAATGAGGAGCTTTCAAAGCTAACGCCGCCAGATGTCTCTCGCGCTCTCACATCCTCTGCCCTTTGAGCCTGAATGATCTATCATTTACCGTAAATTATCGGTACTTCTTCGGGACATATCAGAATTACCCTTCAATACAACAACTGAAACAGTTTTTAGTAAAAAATGTAGTTTATCATTTTATTTGTCTGCATTTGATGAAAATATTGGCAAAACAATTGAATACATGAAAACTTAATCTTTAAAAATCGTCTTTTCATGAAAACACGCAAGTGCAAGCAGAATGAAGCTTCAGGAAATATCTACTTGTATGTAAGCATTCACTGAGTTCTCTTACGACGAAAATATAACCAAAACACAGTGTGGCGTTCAGCATCTCCACAGAAACCATCCCTCGCTCAGGATCTGTTATCATTCACTTTCCTGCTGTCACCACACGGCGAGGGACACTGCTCAGCTCCACCAGCGCCGCCGCTCCCTTAGTAGTATATAGACCCTTACCTCACGGCTCACATCCCTGATACTCCTAACCCCTCAACCCCAGAGGCTGTCATCCTAACTATCATCACCCGCTTATCTCATCACACTCTCTATCCTCTACTGGAATATTCGCGGCATCCGCTCCCACATAACGTTTCCCACATACAGAAGACTTTCATCTCCTTATTTCGTGCTCTGAGCTTCAAGTTATCTAGCTGCCTCCGAGAACATTTTCTTTTATTTACTCCCGTGCATATCCTGATTCTTAATTACGATTTTGTTTCCTTTTCTTGTCTTGTCCTTCAGAAAACAAACAACCCATGTTTCTCCAAACGTCATTTCTCCTCCCTCTACCGAACTCCTTGTATTTTTATTGTCTTTAAAGATTCCCGCACTGACTGGGTTAGTCTTCTTCCTCCAACAGATAAACCTGTTGACATAGGATAAACCAGCGGACATAGGGTGACCAGAGGGAGAGAATGTGGCGGCGGCGGAGCTCCCGCTTGTATTAGTAAACAAACATTTCAACTGTCTTGCATACAGGACTGTCGTTGAGGTGCCAAGCACTTGAATTACTTCTTGGTTAAATGTTCGTCGCAAGACAGACAGACAGACCTAAAACAGGTACTCAGTGAATGCTTACATACAAGTAGATATTTCCTGAAGCCTCATTCTGCTTGAACTTGCGTGTTTTCATGAAAAGACGATTTTTAAAGAATGAGTTTTCAAATATTCAATTGTTTTGTCAATATTTTCATCAAGTGCAGAAAAATAAAATGATAAACTACATTTTTTATTAAGAACTGTTTTAGTTGTTGTGTTGAAGGGTAATTCTGATATGTCCCGAAAAAGCACAGGGAATTTACGGTAAATGATAGATCATTCAGGCTGAAAGGCGAGGATGTGAAAGCGCGAGAGACAGGCTTGAGCGTGAGCTCAATATAATTTATAAATATGGTTTGAACACCGCTTCCTCTGATATGATGTGTGTGTATGTGTATGTGTTTGTGTGGTGTAAGCGGGATATCCTACGAGCTGCGTCTTCAGTAACGTACTACGTGTCCCCCCAGCCATGTACAGCTGGCCCTTGGGCATTTATTGCTACCGCTGCTGCTGCCAACAGTAGCTTTTAATGGCGTCCCAATCTTCGTTATGGCCAACGATTGCTCCAGTGGTCTTCTCGTGCCTGAAGGGAGCATGCGACCCATTAACACGATAAAAAATACCGAACACGTGAGTGAGACTCATAGGGGACACAACTGTTTATGTTGTGCTCCCCGATGAAGGGTTCCAGGGAGTAAGTATTGTGGCGGAGGATGGAAGCGGAAGAAAGCACAAAACATGGTTTCCCATTTTCACCTCAGCATGATCACTGCTTCGCCAAGAGTAAAGGAGTGGGGAGATGGAATGGGGGCGCTAATGTTCTATAAATTGAACTCTTTTCGCCTTTATATTTGCTGAGGTTTTGGGGGGTGCCGGAAGTCATGTACTACCGGAAATCAAAATCCTTGAGGAGACGAGGACGACAAAAGACCCCACCCAGGCGAGAGAATACTGAAGTTTGGATGTAAATGTGAGGGGTTGGGGTGTTGGTAAATATAAAGGATGTATGCAAGGAATTGAGTGAATGGAAATTCGAACTAGTTGGTGTGACTGAAACCCATTTAAGAGACGATGTACGAATGCATGATAGTGAGTATGAGATATTGGAAAAGGACAAAAAGAAACAAGAGAAACTAGGAGGAGGGTTGCCTTTCTTCATAGAAAGGAAGGAAACCTTAAAGTAGATGAGATAGACGTGGGTAATAGTGCTATGAGTGAGGATGTTCTGGCTGCTAGAGTAAATGTTTGGGTCAGAACGACAAGGAAAAAAAGTTTATAGTGATTGTGGTATACATGACGGTTGAAGGTGATAGAGCAGGGAGAGAAAAATAGAATGAAGTACAACATTATAAAGAAGATTTTTAGAGACCATGCCGGAGAGAGTGTGATGGTTTTGGGTGATATGAATGCACTCTGGGTATGCAAAAAAATAAAAAGAGAAAATAAATCAAAATGCAGAAATGCTTGCTAAATTTATAGATGAGTTTGGAGTTAGAAAACCTGAATAGACTGTGGCAGAGGGTCGAGTGACGTGGAATGCAAGAAACTAAGAGAGTGAAATTGATTATGTGTTGGTGAATGGCAAAATGCGAGAGAGTGTTGCTCGAATGTGGATAGATGAAAGGAAAAATTGATATTGGGGTCTGATCATAATATGCTTGTAGTGGCTGTATGATGTGGAATAAAAATGACCAAAGTAAGGACGGTAAAGAACAAATGGAGGTTGAGAGATGCAAATGGGAAGATTTTCAAGTGGGGTCTGAGTGAATGTGGGACAGAGAAAGAGTACAGGAGGTGAATGAGCTAAATGAGAGACTAACGGAAAAGGGTGAGGAGCGCTGCACTTAAAAAAATAGGTTTATTAGAACAAATGGAAGAAAGAAGTGAATAACCATGGTGAATGAGGATATTAGAGAGGAAAGGGAAAGGGAACGAAAAAGGTTAAACAAGAAATGTAGAGGGTTAAAGAAAAGGAGGCAAAAAAGTGAAGAAGCGGAGGATAAATACCAGAATCCCATGGACAGAATATGTGAAACAGCAGCGACTAACAAAACGAAAGATAATAGATGCGAAAGTTATGTGTGACAGGAGTAAGATCCGATCCCTGAAAGAGAAAGGACTTGCAGGTGGGCGTGAGTGGTACAGATTCATGAGAGGGGAAAGATGGCTGGGAATAAAGATGTGAAAAGCCTTGAAAGTAAATGCTGAATGTGTAACAGATGAGACAAAAATCAAAGAGGTTAAAAAAAATTTTTGGGGAGACATAGGAGGCGTGGGTGAAATCTTTGACGTAAGACCAGAATGTAAAACTTTTTGGGAAAAGAAAGATGGGGAAGAGTTGAATGAATGGATTAGCAGGGATGAAGTAGAGAAGTGTGTAAGGAGGCAAAAGAATAAAAAAGCAGCAGGCCCGGATGAAATACCATATGAGATGAAATAAGAATGGGGGTGAGGGTGGTGATTGACAGATGACTGACCTTTTTAACCGTGTGTGGGAAGAAGAAAGGGTGCCTAGAAAATGGAATGAATGTAAGTGACCCTATTGCATAAAGGAGGATACAAGAGTAAGAGTGAATTGAAGAACTATAGACCAAAACCCAATGAATACAGTAGGTAAAGTTTTTAGTGGGAGTGTTGAAGGGAAAAGGGTTTTGTAAATGGTTGGGGAGAGCTATGGTGTTTAGGTGAGGAGCAAAAAGGTTTTCGGTGGATAGGAGGGCAGAGGACAACATGTTTGTTGTGATGAAAAAATTGAAAAGAAGGAAAGGGAGGAAAAACACTGTACCTTGGGTTCCTAGACATTGAGAAGCCTATGATAGAGTAAACAGAGAAATGTTATGCAAGGTTTTGGAAAAGGTTTGGGGTTTAGCCAAAAGATAGTGAAAATAGTGAAAGCTGTATGAAGACACTAGAAACAAAATATAGGCTAGGTAATAGAGAAACAGAATGGGTGAGGAGTGAGGGGAGGTGTTAGGCAAGGATGCACTCTGTCCCCAAACCCTTGTTTAGTTTTGTATACTGAGGAACTGGCAGTAAGATGAAAGAATGGATGCAGGAGTGAGAGTAGGAATGACAAAATAAGCTTGTTAATGTATGCAGATGATATGGTAGTTATGAGTGAGTCGGCCGAGGAACTCCAGAGCCTGTTAGATGTGGTGAATGAATATGGGAGAGACTTTGGAGTAAAATTTAGCCGTGAGAAAAGTAAGGTGATGATAGTAAATATAACAGAGGATGACAAAAACGCTACTGGAGACTGGGAGAAAATGAATTAGAACAAACTGTGAATACAAGTACCTAGGGATGTGCATGAGTTCCAATGATGTGGAAAAGCAAAGGCTGAAAAGATCAGCCAGGCCAATCAGTGGGTTGGTCAACTTGGGAGTGTGGCAAGGATGATGGCAAGCAAGTATGATGTGTTGAGGGAAGTGTGGAAAGTGTGGCTGTCCCAAGCATTATGTATGGTATGGGGGGTGATTGCATGGAGTTTAGAGTGAAATAGAGATATTGGAAGTGGGACAAAATAAAGTAGCAAGAATGGCACTTAATGCACCCAGGTATGCAGCGACTGAAGGGTTTTAAAAGGTGACATGGGATTGAGTACATTTAGGAGAGACATTCGAAAGCAACACTCAGGTAAAGATCAGACTGGAACGAATGGAGGACACAAAATTGGCACGAAAAGTTTATTTGTGGGGTGAATGTAGCAGTAAATGGGGGAAGCGATGCCAAAAAATGGTAGAAAGAAGTGGATTGCGATTTTGGGGGATGTATCAACTGATAGATGGAAGACCGAATGTAATTGAATGGAAGATGTTGATGGTGATGAAAAAGGCCTTGAGTGGGGTGTGAGAAAGTGGGGAAAAATGAGATCGATAGAGTAGTGAAGTATGTGGGGCTGAGTAAGAGGAAAATGAGAAAGGAGCAAAAGAAAACACTAGAATGGTATAAGGAGAAAGAGGCACCAGCGTATGAAAGTGTTGTATGATGGAACCCGGGGTGGTGACCTTCTCTTCCAAGCCAGAACACAGTGCTTAGATGTAAATGCAAGGAACTATGGGGGGTCCGAGTCAGGCAGCAAAGTGTGCCAGATGTGTGCATGGGTGAGGATGAAACAGTGGAACATGTGATACTAGAATGTGAAAGTATAGCGGGGGGAGAATGGAAATGAGCGTGGTGGTTTTGACTGAAATGGGAGTGACATGAACGAGGTGGTTGAAAGGACAGGAAAAGGAATGGATGTTTTTACTGCTGGGACTGTGTTGAGACAAGTGGACGGATGATTGAGACAGTGAAAGAGTTTTTGGAAAGAATGTGGTATATGAGAAATAGACAATAGACTCTACAGCCCTAAAACAAGAACAAGAACAAGACTACAGGAGCACCGGTTTTAAAAGGCTGGCCTATGAAGAAAAGGCCACCTGTAACATCAAGATCAGATCAAGATCAAAATCAAGATATGGTAACGGCACATATGCTCGAGTCTTCGGCCTCAGTGTGGTGGTCACGGCTCTCAATATGGAGAACCCCACGCCAGGTGCCTCTTGCTGGTCCCGGAGGCTATCCCAGTTTCACAAACCCCTGCTCCTGAACCTTGCCAGAATCCCACCCCCCAAGGTCAAATGACATCACCGCCCACCACCACACATCACCAGAATCTACTACCCCAAGGCCAGTGACATCACCGCCACCACCACACATCAAACCCGAATCTACCACCCCAAGGCCAAGTGACATCACCGCCCACCATCACACATCACCCGAATCTACCACCCCAAGGCCAAGTGACATCACCGCCCTCAAACACACATCACCAGAATCTACCACCCCAAAGGGCCCAAAATTGACATCACCGCCCACCACCCACACATCACCCCCCCCAAACGGCTGGCAACTAGCACCTCGCCGCCCGCTGTCACGCCCACGTCCATGTCCCTACAGCTGACAGAGGGAGCAGTGAGGTGGTGGACTGGGGGTGGGCGTTTGGGGGTGGTGGTGGTGATGGTTTGGGGGTGGTGATGGCGATGGCGGGGGCGGGGGTGGTGACAGGATGGTGGGGTGTCAGATAAAAGCGAGGGAAGATCCCGTGGTGCGGCTGGTGCCACGTGAGTATGGTGTGGGGTGGTTTACAAGAACAGCAATGATAATGACAATGATACTGTTACTATCATCAATATCATTAAAGATGGTAATTTGATAATAATAATAATAAGAATAACAATGATAATAATGATGGTAGTAAAAAACATAATAATAACAATGATAATAATGATAATGATGTTAATAGATAATGCAATACTTCATCCGCAGCTATCATGAGGTGGCGTCTCCAAGCGGATGAGGTGCAGTGCCACAGCAACGTTAGCGTCAACAGCCTGTGCGAAACCTTTGATAACATAAGAACATAAGAAAATAAGGAAGCTACAAGAGGCAGTGCATTTTTTAAGCAAATATTATTGGGCGACATTCTTTGGATATCCAGAAAGGTAAAGGCCTACCTGTTAAAATATAGTTTTTTGGATACATCAACTTCACCCTTTTGTATGTTGTGTATAAATAAAGATCATATGCAGTAATAAGAATGCACTTCTGGATCTAACACACACAGATAAGATGAACCATTGTTGTTCTGTAGTACTGTAAGTAGGGTATTTATGCCAACACTATGTATGGCAACTCGCCCCTTGACCCAGCTTATAAATAGGGTTGTACGTACACGTGACCTGATGGGTGAGAATCTACCGATTTTTTTTGTCTCCTTAAATCGCTTTTTATGACTTTAATGCTCGTCCTGTATTGTTAGATGGATTTTATGAGAATATTCCTTATGGGGTGAAGAAACATGCAGTGATAAGATAATAAACTTTCGTTGAAATAGATAAGATATAAATAAACTTGTAGTAGATAAAGATGAGCAAGTTACTATTCACACACACACACACACACACACACACACACACACACACACACACACACACATACACACACACACGCACACACGCACACGCACACGCACACGCACACGCACACGCAGACACGCAGACACGCAGACACACAGCAATATAATCTGATCTGTTCATATATAACGGTGTGTCAGATAGGAAATTTAACAGAAAGCCGGACACACATACACGCACACACTCCTAGGGTACTCCGTAGTGTAGGGGTAGCAAGCTCGGTTCACAACCGAGAAGTCCCGGGTTCGATCCCTGGGCGGAGTGGAAACAAATGGGCTGTTTCCTTAAAAACCCGAGCCCCTATCCACCCAGCAGTGAATGGGTACCGGGTGTTAGCCAGGGGTTTGTGACCCGCCTCCCGGGGTGGTGGCTTCGCCCAGCACTAAGCACTAAGAATGAATGCTAAAAATATTTTTAAAAGGTTGATATGGAGACGGGGCCATACGAGCGTTGCTCAGGCCCTGTAATATACAACTAGATGAATACAACTAGATGAATACACACTCTCCCCCCTCTACACACACACACACACACACATATACGTACAATAGCTATGTTATCACCTTTAAATTTATGACATCCATTCATTTGTTACTGAAAGAATGTTAAAGTTCCCATGGACGTAATGGAGAGAAAAAAACAAAAACTGTTCCTCATTCTCGTCTAGCCAAAAAAACAAGAAAAAAGCGGTTCTGACTTCATGTTGCCGATGTTTCTGCCACTCAGTCACTCCAGCTTCAAAACACTCGAGCACCACTTCGATCCCTGCCCTTCGCCAACTCGCTGTCAGACCAACACTTAACCTCCAGCCGGCGAGGATTGCACCACTCGCCTCAAGTAAGGTTAGGCTCTCTCTATCACTGAGTGCCTGAAGGTTAGTTTTCATCACCGGAACACTGGGTGGTGGGTGGAACCTTAATCGTCTCGCTCGTGATTTCAAAAATAATTCGGCTGCCCTAGTGATGCTGTTTTGTCTTGACAGGGGTTTTGGTTCCCATTTACGAGTACTTAAAGAGACAAAATGATGACAAAAAGTTATTAATATTAGATGTCAATTCGGCCACACATTACTGTTATTTCATCATTTATATACCGAAAAAGGAACCCATCTAAGAGACGCTGCGAGAACGAGGAAATTACTCGGCAAAGTAAGCTGAAATTATGAATAGATACCCATGTAGGAGGAAATGCTTACAGCATAATGACAACAAAAGTAGGAGAGAAAATATGCTATTATTTTAGTGTTTGCCCATACTCCCCCTCTCCCACAAAACAAGCTTGGGGACCTGGGGGAATGCGGGATATTTGGCTGGGGTACAAAATATAGGTCGCAACTACATAGTTTTTGAGTTAGGGGTGTTGAAAAAATTCCCCTAGATCTAGGGAAAATTCATTGGATTTCTTCTGAGTCCAGAGACGTGTGAACCTGACGATCCTCACAGAATGATGACTCAAGTGTCGAAAACCCCCCCAACACCCCGCTAGGAGGTTAGGTTAAATTTGGTTTGGTTAGATTTGGGTAGGTTTGGTTAGATTTGGTTAGGTTAGATTTGGTTAGGTTAGGTTAGGTTAGGTTAGGTAAGGTTAGGTTTGGATAGGTTAGGATAGGTTAGATTTGGTTAGGTTATGTTCGGTTAGATTTGGCTAGGTTAGCTTAGGTTAGATTTTATTAGGTTAGGTTATCGGTGGGTCAAGCCCCAGGCTAGGTCATGTTGATTTTGGTTAGGCAAATTTCTCTAGACATAAGGAAATTACCCTAGATCTACGGAATTTTACCCCCCTACACAACTCTTTAATTACGTGTTTCCGACGCATAATTTGTTCCCTTCCCGAAAACCCCGCATTCCCATAGGTCCCCAAACTTGTTTGGGGGAGGTGGGAGAGTATGGGCAAGCACTAGAATTTTACCCCAAAAAACAGGACGTTGAAACTCTTCTTGTGGTCGGTAGTAACTCTTTTTATATATTTGCGAGATAGAATAGATTATAAAATAAAGCACCAATTACCATTTTAGAGTGTTCTTAACCGCTGGCAGATGATCGGATGGTTAGCAATGCATTTTGTTGTATATTCAGTTGTTGTATATGCAGTTGGCTGTGGTGGTTTAGGGAAACATTGGCAACTGTTGACTGAGCGGCTCTGCTGCTCGACTCACTGAACTTGACTGCTTCAGTTATTATAATTCATTATATCGGTGAGAGGCGACGCTCAGAGCCTCAGACACTGTTGTTGTGAGGGCTACGAACACATTTATTTCCATTGCACTAATACACTACTTTCGCCACTGCACTAATGTCTCTAGGCACAATATATTACGAATTTTAGCATAAATGGTATAAGCTCGCTTCGCTCGCTTGGACAATGAGTTAAGGCCGCGTCCCATACGTTAAGAGACGATCACAGCCGATCTTTTCAAAAAATTTGAATTTGCAAAAGATAGCCTGTGATCGAGTAGCATCGTGTAACAAAATCGGCTCGAATCGTGATGATCTGGAGTCGGACGTGTTGTGCGGCGATAGCTCCGTGGAGTCGGCCAGAAAATAGTGTATGCACTATTTTCTGGCCGACTGTTTTTGATGGTCGTGGAAAAAAATCGTTACATTTTGGACGTGTTGTTATCGTGTGGCGATCGGTGTACACTCGTGTAGCAATCGTTGTTGACGTGTAATAGTCGGCAAAAATGTTCGAAGAAGATTATAGTACGATCGACACGTCAACAGCACGACCATGGCACGGCAAAAGCACGACTACAAACAGGTAACCCAGTATGCCAGACGTTCACAGCACTTATGGCATCACGTCCATAACACGTCAAGCACCCGACATCAGGTCGACTCACACGGCAGCCACCGGTAAACGCACGTTTGCAACCCAAAAACACGACAAACTTTGGGGCGAACGAGTTTTTCTTTTTTTTTCCGTCAACGCCCCCACCCAAAAAACACGACATTGTTCGCCCACACCCGCACCTAAGGAACACACTTGTGAATGGGTGGGCCATACCATCTTTTGGATCATGGTGCAGAGGTACAGCACGATGCCACAGGTCCCACCGGCATGTACACTTTCGTAGCACGGCAAGCTTAGATTATGGACACGCGTCGATAACCACGACCCCCGGGTTCTGGGCAATCGTACGGGGTGGCGGTCACCCGCCCCCCCCACAAAAGGCTGCCGGACCAGCGGCGCCGTATCTCCAGAGTCTAGCACCCGCACGCAAAAACAAACCAAAAAACCCACCCACCCCCCCACCCCAGCACCACCCCCAAGAACGTAAGTATTCAAGAAGCCTCCCAAAACAGGGCCCCAAAGGGCAAAAAATCGCAGATCTCTTTGCTTCGGGGCCCTTTGGTGACGAGGGTGTTGTCGTTAGGATGACGATGGTGGTAAATCTGATGACAATACGTGACGCACGAAGGGGCGGCTACCGGCTCAACCCTCACCCAGCCACCCAAAGACCCAATATATACTAGACATGCTTCAGAACGGCCCCCGCCTAAATCAGCCCATCTATCCTGCCCCCCACGCTCACCACCCTTTGTAACACGCAACTGGCCGCGACGACGAGGAACCCAGATGCCTCATCATCCCCAATCCCCGTCAGCGCCCTCTTCCAACGACCCGGGACCATCGGGGGAGGTTAAAAAAATAAGAGGGGAAAAGCGAAATAACATCATACCGGAGGATAAGGAGGCTGGGTCGCAGAGTGGTATAGGGAGCAAATTTCCCTGTACAACAAAAGGATGAGGGAAGAAAGAAAAAAGAGGAAGGGTAGGACGTACAGGGAAAAGGCTGAAGAGTGGGCTAACAGTGAGTTAAATTTTTTTATTATTTTTTATTTTTTTCTATTTTATTTTTATTATTAATTTATATTTTATTTAATTTTCTAAATATATCTATAAAAATATAGGCGGAATGTTCTGTCTGTCTGTCGTCTGTTGTGGTTTTGGGGGTGTGTGTTGTGTGTTTTTTGGTATGGTTCCCCCCCCCCCGTGGGCAATCACCTATATGGCAATTTTTTGGAAAACCCGGGGGGACCCGGGGAAGGTTTTTAAACCCAATTATGAGATGATCCCCATCCCTTTTTTTTTTTCTTTTTTTTTTAGAGCCTATTAGCGGGTAATTTTTGAAAAAAAGGGGTTTTCAGAATTGAGGAAACCTTGGTGGGTGATGGGAATGGGGGAGGGGAAAGGGGGGGTGATGGGAATGGGGGTGGGGTGGGGGGGGGATGAATGGGGGGGGGGGTGATGGGGGTTTGGGGGTTTATGGGGGATGGGGGGGGGAATAGGTGGGGGTGATGGGGAAAGGTAAATATAACGAAAGTGTGTCTGTCTGGGCTGTGGTGTGGTGTGGGGTGTGTTGTTGTTGTGTCTGGTATAGGTTCCCCCCCCGTGGCGCAATCACCTCATATGGCACTTTTTGGAACCGGGTTGACCAGGGGAAGGGGTTTTAAGCCCAAATTATGAGTGACCGATCACTTTTTTTTTTTTTTTTTTTTAGCAGCCATTGCGAAAATTTTTGGAAAAAAAAGGGGTTGCGAGAATTGAGAAACCCTTTGATGTAGGGTGTGGGAAAGGGTGAGTGAAGGGTGGGGGGAGGGGGTAATGGGTGGGGGTGGGGGTTTATGAATGGGGAGGGGGTGATGGGTTGGGGGGTGGGGGGTGAGGGGTGAGGGAATAGGTGGGGGGGTGAGGGTAAAATGGGTGAGTGAAGGGGTTTTGGGGTGATGGTAAGGGTGATAAATTTGGGTGGGGGTGATGGGAAGGGGTGAGTGAATGGGTGGGGGGTGATGGGTAATGGGTGAGTGAATGGGGTGGGGGGGTACATACATTTTACATCCATGTTTCAGGAAAGTTAAAAGGGCTATCTGGAGAGCCGTGTTTGGGGGGCCCAAAGGCCCCCACCAATAGCCCTCCGGGGAAAAATAGCCAAAAAGTCCCCCCGGGGGCGGCTTTGCGGCTAGTTATAATATATATTATAAAATATATTTATATATTATATATATATATTTATATATATATATAATATATAATATTTATATTATATAATATATATTATAATATATATATATATTCTAATATTATATTTAGGACCCGTAGGTCCAATGAAAATTGAAATATAGATTATTTCGAATTTGGCAGGGTGTTTTTTTTATGTAAAAATTGAATTTTAAGGGTGGTTTTTCCGGTACAACTTTTTGGTTTTTGAGCACTCCTTTATGCAAAAAGGGATTATGTATTTATATGCAAAATATAGCTTAAATGCGATTCTCATAGTAAGAATTGCTCAAATGCAAAAATTAATATTTTAAAAATCGTCTTAGAATTCCTTTTTTAAGGGGGAAATTCCATGCCAAATTTGAAAAAAAGAATTTTTGTTATACGGCGTACCCAAACCAGGGTACCAAAATAGGGGGATTGGGTTCATGGGAGGAAGGGAAAAAAGACCAGGGCGATGGTGCCCGACAGTATAGGAAAGGGCCCAAGGTTGATCAGGGGGGAGCATGTGTCGTGGACAGGGGAGCCCATCGGGAAAGGGTTCTTTGGCACTTTGACAGAGGACCCGGTGCCCCTAGAAGCCTGCTTTCAAGTGGCTCGGGCTTCTATGATTTCGGGCATAAGACTCCACCGACTCACTGATCTACTGCAAGGTGCTCAATAGGGGGCCAACACGGGTGGAAGGGTGGTACTCACGCCCATTTGGAAAAAGGGATGCTGGGCTCCCAAGTCTTCTGGGAGTATTGCGTGGCCCCAAAAACGATTTGCCCCTGCGCCCCCTTATCACCACATCGACGGGCCTACCTCATCTGAACGGCTTCCGGGCCAGTTGCATTTGTGTCCGCGTGAATGAGATGCAGTAAACCAGGTTCAGAGGAGTGGCCGGGCGGTGAAGATCTCACGGAGATTTCCGGGGGTATACCTGGGAAAAATGTCCAAAGACCAGCAGGGCTCCTACCACGGTCCCGGCTGTGAACGGGGGGTTCTCCCGTTCCCAGCTGCAGGAGATCAAGGGGAAGTGTAAGATGATAAAGCCCAGGTTGTAATGTGGAAAAAAATGGACTACGCAAAAACGAACAAAGGGAAAACCAGCAAAGGGATGCCCCCCGTGGATTACCCTTACACGCCCCTGGTTCAAAACCCCGACTGAGGGCGGCCCCAAGCACACCCCCACCCTAGAGTGTGAGGTCCCCCCAAAAAGGTTCAAACAGCTGGACCCCCGCAGGACATTTCCCACTCGAATGTGCTCCCTTGCTGTGGCATTCAATGGGGGACCCGGGGTTTCCTGACCCAGTTTTTTTGGTGTGGGGGTCGGGAGGGTTGGGGGGACCCATTTGAAGGGGGCCCTTTCGCATGACACCCCAAACTGAACTTTCAGCCCCCAGCTTCAGACATGATCAGCTGGCAGCCTGGCCAGGGGGCAGAAACCGGCTTCACCTTTTCACTGTCCGGGGATCAGATCCGGAAGTCTGGTCAAGCCGTACGAGGTTCCGGAGCTTTCTATCCACATCAGGCACCAAAAGAGTATGAAGCAGGTGACAGAGGCCCGGGGGGCCTGTGGGGGGCAGCAGGTAGAGACGGTTCATCCGGGGGTCGGGCCCCCACCAGGAGCCAGGCCCCGCTTAGTCCCAAGAGGCATGATGGACAGTTCTAGGCCAAAGTAGAGGCTGTGACACTGTGATGTAGGCCTGATGAACCAACTGATCAGAAAGAGCTTACCACCTAGCATTTGGAACTCTTTTTTGGGGCATTGCAATACACAGGACCAACCGGACCCTGCGTCTCATTTAGTATTTTCGATATGGGTTAAATATAAAGTGCGATTTTGCATAGTAAAAAATTGCTCAAAAACAAAAAAGGGGGTAAAGAATAAAAACGTCTTAGAATTCCCTTTTACATAGGGGAATTGGCATGCCAAAATTGAGAAAAAAATTTTTTTTTATACGGCGTACCCAATTATTGTAATCGTATAGTATATTTATATAAAATTTAAATAAAAATATTTAAAAATTAAATAATATATATAATTTATTATATATTATATTATTTAAAAATATAATTATTAATATAAAATATATATAATATATATATATAATATATATAAAAAATTTTATATATATTTTTAAAATATTTATAATATATTTAAAAAATATATATTAATATTATATAAATTTATATTTTATATATATATTAATTTAAAATATTATTAATATATTATATATTTTTAAAATTTTATTTTAAAATATTTTTATTATATTTAAAATATATTTTTAAAATATAATATTTATTAATATATTAAAAATATATATTTATAAAAAAAAAAAAAAAAAAAAAAAAAAAAAAAAAAAAAAAAAAAAAAAAAAAAAAAAAAAAAATTTTTTTTTTTTTTTTTTTTTTTTTTTTTTTTTTTTTTTTTTTTTTTTTTTTTTTTTTTTTTTTTTTTTTTTTTTTATTTTTATATTAATTTAAATATATTTTTAATTATTTTTTTATATATAATAAATTTTTTATTATTTAATATTAATTTAATATTATATATTATATAAAATATAAAATATATTTAAAAAAATTTATTTTTTTTTAATAAAGGGGATTAAATAAAA
>JACEEZ010020106.1:0-5000 GCA_016584305.1 Chionoecetes opilio
CCAAAAAAATTGGGGTTTTTGCCTTTTTAAATTTTTAACCAACGGGGGGAATTTTTGGGGGAACCCCAAAACCAAAAAAAAAGGGAAAAAAAATTTGTAAAAATTTTAAAAAAGGGTTTTAAAAAAAAACGCTAGCGCCATTTTGAAAAATGGCTGCCAAGCCATCAGGGCTGAATTTGACAGGGGGCCCAATTTCCCAAAAATCTTTTTCAAAATTGATAGTCTACTAGTGTCCCAAAATTTGGGTGTTTTCCCCCAAAAAATGCAAATTGTTATAGTATATTTAGTTTAGGCGCCGTACTAAGTAGGAAAAAAAAGAGGAAAAGGGATAGAGCGGGGGCTGAAAATTACCCAAAAAAGGCAATGAATATGGAAAAACCGAGACCCCCGGGAGACTCTGGGTGGCCAGCTCTAACTCGTGAAAAAAAGCAGTTTTTCCTGGAAATCATGAAGGTATTTATTTTTGGGGGGGAGTAAGAAGTGAACTTTTTTTGAGGACATGGAAATTTTTTTAATTTGTAATATCATAAGCCCTTTAAAACACCGGAGCTTTTAGAATGAAAAATTCCAAATACACCTAGAATGCAGACGGCTTGGGGGGAAAGCCTGGGCACACCATTTTTTATTAGCAATAGCTGTAAAAAGTCTAAGCGTTGAATGATACTGAGAGAGGGAGAGAAGAGGGGAAGGGGGAGGGGAGGGGGAGAGGGGAGGGAGAGGGGGGGGAAGAGAGAAGAGAGAGAGAAGAGAGAGAGAGGAAGAAGAGAGAGAGGAAGAGAGAGAGAGGGAGAGAGAGAGGAGAGGAGAGAGGAGAGAGAGAGAGAGAGAGAGAGAGAGAGAGAGAGAGAGGATATAGTACCAAATAGAGTAATGCATAGATGAAGGAACAACATATCATGAAGGATGATTGAAGACATCATGCAGCATTAGGCATAGCTTAGACAAAGGAATGCTGATGAGAAGACTGCTGTGCACATGAAGAGGTTAGGTGCGCAGCGAGAGACTAATGGAGGAAGTTTGATTACAAATCCTATCATTAAATAGAGGCAGCGAATCGTCGTCAGCTGTGTGTGATGCAGGCTCGCTGCTGCCCATGGAGGTCCTACGAGTTAAACTCTACTTCCACACCAGTTCCAAGTGTTGGCAGCGACTCAGCGAGTGAGGAAAACGTATTATATGGCTTCTCAGCATCCCACTATTTTTAGTACGAAACTATTGTTTTCCGATATATTTTATTGTGCCTTGTAATAATCTGATAATTGTTTTTTGGGAAATAATAACTTTTTTCAGGGGGAGTCCTGCTAAGCATGGTGGTCTAGGGGGAAAGGGTCTTCCCTTAGCTTAGATTAGAAGGTAAGACATGGAGTTAGGTTTTGGATAAAGCTATATTCATAGATAAGATGAACTTTTCTTTGTAGAATTGCTTGTTTAGGGTGCGTTACCGTTTAAAAAAAATCGATTTTACCTAAAAACAAATATTTTGTTATTGGAAGGCACATCAAAATCTGTCGGAAAAAAGATCTAGTCAAAGAATGAGCGGGGTGCAGTGAAACCAGAATACAACAAACGAAGGAGAAGTTTGCACCTTCCTTTCCTCCATTTTTTTTTATTGACGAAGAATAAGAAGAATATATGCTAAAAATCCTAAAGATATTTCAGAGACATTTGTAATATCCTATTATCAAGTGTTCCAACTCTGAATCGATGGATTAGCATCATCAACGTAGAGCCAGGTATCTTTACTTTTAGCTTACGGTTATGGCTGTACGATATCATTCACTAAGTGATCAAATATCAGATCGGAGACTTAAAATTGGCCACTAAAATATATAAATGTTCATTGCTTGTCAAAGGTATAGAGATAACAGACCGAATAATAGTTTAAACCATTTTTTCAACTGCTATCAAAGGCAATCAAGTACTTTAAGTAACGCAGGCATGATTTTGTCTGATAATTTGAAACAAATCATGGAGTTTATCGCATTAGTTGACCGGTGGTTTGATGCAGTCAACTCAATTCATTTCGAAAGAGAATAAATAATGAGAAATTTTCGTTGATGAGACAGTTTCTAGTTTGATGTGCTCGTCAAAATGATAGATACTTTTTTCCAAACAACTTTTTGTGGAAGAAAATACTAGTTCATAAAGGGGAAAATTTTATATTCTTGAAAGGCACTAATAAAACGTTTTCTTTTTTAAAATTTTTTAAAACTTAATACTTTAAATAAAGCGGCTGATTTTGTTGATAAATTTTAAAAAATCTAGGTTTTTGCTTTGTTGAACCCCGGGGGGTTTGATGCAGTCAACTCAATTCATATCGAAAGAGAACAAATAATAGGAAATTTTCGTTGATGAGACCGATGAGATTGAATCAAAGAAGATTGAACAAAAATCTACTTGTAAACAAAGAAAAAATTTGGGCCGGCATTGTGTCACGCGGGTTAATATCTTTAAAAATTACACCGGCAGCGACGCCACTCTGCAAGATTTCAAAAATGTTTTTTACTTAATTGTGAGCGAAGTATTTGCATCCAATCACCATAGATATCAAAATTTTTTTCTAGGCTCCATTCTAGACACTCCCCCCCACCACCAACAAAACTACAAAAGTATTTTTCAACCCTCAACACACCCTTTCCCTTCTTCCCCCCCCCCCAACTATTCCAACCAACCCCCCTTTAACCCGTCCTCCCTTTTAAGTCATGCCTCTTTCCACAAAAATCAGCCTCCTGTCCCCCACAACACCATTCTGTGCTCTACCCCTTTCCCCAACTCCCTGTCTCACCTTCCTGCCCCCCACCATTTTCCCGTATCCTTCCCCCCTTTCCCCCCTCTTTTCCCCCTTTCCCAATTCCTAAACAACAAGGGGAATTTTTCTACTAGTAAACTATTTCCACTTTCTCGCGGAGGAGGAAAGAGGATGGGAAAGCATTTCCTTTAAATTTGAATTTGGGGTTTTGGGGTGTGTGTGTGTGTGGGGTGTGTGTGTGTGTTGTGTGTGTGTGTGTGTGTGGTTTGTGGGGTGTGTATACATTTTGGTCTTTCCCAGTGAAGAGAGAGAAGAGAGAAGAGAAGAGAGAAGAGGGAGAGAGAGAGAAGAGAGAGAGGAGAGAGAGAGAGAGAGAGAGAGAGAGAAGAGAAGAGAGAGAGAGAGAGAAGGGGGGAGAGAGAGAGAGAGAGAGAGAGGAGAGAGAGAGGGGAGAGAAAAAAGACAGATAAACAACACAAAGAAAGCAGACATACAGACAGACAACTGACTGTAAATGTACGTTGTCACAACAAGCACTGGTGGCCCAAAAATTAAAAACGTAAAAGATTTAGCAACAAAGTTCACATCCCCAAAAATGAGTGTTGGGGGCGTGGAGAGAAAGGGGGGAGAAGTTGTGGCCTAAAAGAACTGGGGACATAATGAGAACAAAGGTGACAAAAGTAAAAATTTCGAAAGGATCATGCTATACATAAAATTTTATGCAAAGTACAACCAAATTTCTAACATCTCAATATGTTATTCCCCCAAGCTATGTGTAGCTTTTCCAAAAAACAATATGAAGGAGAGCACTCGCCCAAAAGCAGACCCCCGGAAAAAGGCTCAAGTGGATGTCTTTTCCGAAAAATGGCCCCGGGAAAGCACACCAGGAAATGCACTGTATATTTTCCAAATTGTGAGCTGATGAAAATTTTCCTACAGTAGGGGCTACATATGTAATTTTATACTGCAAAGTATTCTAAAAAAACAAGAAAAAAAATGTTTAGTTAAAAATCTATAAAAACACTGGGAACAAATTTTTTTGATTTTGGTCTGACCTTGTTATTTGTAAATTTTTTGGGTGCTGAATCCAAACTGATCTCATTTTTTCTATCACGTCAAGGTTTTGAAATGAGGATTTGTTTCTTAAAAAAATAGAAAAAAAACTGTACTACATAAAAAGTGCTTATTTTATAAAAAAATTGCAATGTTAAAATACAATGAAAAAGAAAAAATAGGCATGAATAGAATGTTTTTTAACATTATCTGTTTTTAGAAAGGATAAGGCTATAATTGTTGCAGGTTAAGGGAAAAATTTACGTTTGTGCTTTGTCTGGGTTTCAATTGAGGACTATCGCGTTTTATCTCCAACAATAGTCGCCTCTATGAATCCATCTACCCCGGTAACGTTCTTCCCTAACCTTCAAATCTTGGTGAAATCGTTCACCTTGCTCGTCGCTAGCAGCACCAAGATTTTCCGGAAAGTTGGCAAGATGGCTATGCAAAAAATGTACTTTAATACTCATGTTGCAACCAAGCGCTTTGTAGCTCTCCAATAGTTTCTGAACAATTTCTGTGTAATTACTTACACATGTATTTCCAAGAAAGTTCTTGACGACGTCTTTGAATGATAGCCAAGCATTCTTTTCAAGGTCTGACATAGTACCGTTGAAATGTTCATCTTTGATGAGCTGTCGAATTTGTGGACCATCAAACACACCGGCCTTGATTTTTTCAATTGACAGTCCAGGAAATGCCAAGATGATGTACTTCAAACAGTCGCCATCAGTTGACAATGCTTTTACAAATTGTTTCATGAGACCTAGTTTTATGTGCAGAGGTGGGAATATTATTTTCTTCCTGTCAACAAGTGGCTCATGTACAATGTTAGGATCTCCAGGTTTAAGATCAGATCTCGGAGGCCAATTCGTCTGAACCCAATGCTTCTCTCGAGCTCTGCTATCCCACATACAGAGAAAGCAGGGATACTTTGTGTATCCACGTTGTTGACCAAGAAGGAAGGACACCATTTTAAGGTCAACACAGATGATCCAATTGTGTTTGTCATATTGCAATAACTCAATGACTCTCTTTACATCTCCATATTCTTCACGAAGACAGACCGAATGCCCAATAGGGACTGCGCCAAACAAATTGCCAAAACAAAAAAAGTTTTACTACAGCTCACAAGTGGAATTTTGCTTATCTGGAGGGTAAGCTGTGGAGAAAAAATTTGACGTGCTAGAAAAAAACT
>JACEEZ010020106.1:7500-25290 GCA_016584305.1 Chionoecetes opilio
TTTGATCTCCTGAGTTCGGAGGGGGAGAAGCCCCGCTTACGCCTGGACCAGCTGGTGGGAGCCCTTTTGGGTCAGGGCATTTTGACCAGGAATACTCCGGTATCTCCGGAGATCTTCACCGCTGGCATCCTCTAAACTCTGCGTTGTACTGCATCTCATTCACGCTGGACAGCAAGCACACGGCCCCCGTGAACCCAGTGTCAGATGAGGTGGGCCCGCGAGTGGTGAAAAGGGTGGCGCAGGGGAAACTCGTTTGTGTGCAACACGCAATACCCGAAGAGCTTGGCCCATATCTTCCCCAAAATGGGGTGGTACCACCCTTCCCCCCCGTGTTGGCCCCTATTGAGTCCCCTTTGCAGTAGATCAGTGAGTCGGTGGAGCGTATGTCCCAGCAGATATAGAGACCCTGAGCCAGTTTGAACGCGGGCTTCTAGGTGGCACCGGTCCTCTGGTAAAAGTGCCAAAAAGGTACCCTTTCCCGAGGTCCTCTGCACAGACAGATGCCCCTCCCTGATCAACCTTGGGTGCAGTTTCCCAAGCTGTCGGGCACCATCGCCCCCGGGCTTTTTCCTTTTTCCCTCGTAACCAATCCAACTATTTTTGTACCCTGGTGCTTTTCCCCCGGCCAAAGGGCCCCGGGGCCCATGCATGGCATCCTGCCTGGCCCCCCTCAGCTTTTTAGGTTCGCGACCCGGTACGACATGTCGGAGAGAGCTGGCCGCAGCGATAAAGGGCCTGGGGGAATCCAGAAGCAAGGCAGAAACAGCATGGGCGGAACGTCGAACCGGATGCTTTCCAGCGCTAGGTTCCGGATGGATTGTGTTTTTTCTTGCGTGGCCGTCCCAAATACGCACACAAGGGGTGCCGGGACCCCCGCCCCCCTGAGCAGTCGGGGTTTCCAGTATGGCAGCCCCCTGTTTCTCCGCCTCTTTCTCTGATGGCAGGGTGAACGACTCCTCCCTCCCCTCCTCAAATCTGGTGATCTTCGCTGGCCCGGAACATCTGCCCTGCAGCCAAGAGTCTGACCTTTTCATTTTTTTTTTCTTTTGCTTCTTCAGCTTTGCCTCCTTCCCAAATGCTTTCTCTTTGCGTTCATTGTCTAGCGTTATTTTGTCTACCCCCGTCATTTCATTTTCACTCTCCTCCCCCAATTTGATCCTTGGTAGTAAGCCATCCAGGTCTAAAGTAGGGCTTTGCTGGCCAGGGGGGAGTCACACTGCCCCTGTGCTCTCGCGTGGGACAGCTGGGGGGGTTTGGGGCAGTGGGAAATTTTGGCCTTTCAGAGGAAGATGTGTGAGGGCAGGCCTTTTGTCAAACAGCCTGTCCATATTCTTCCCACGATTCTTTACTGTTTTAGTTGCTCTGTCTCTCACCCCCTTACTAACCTTTTCCAAAAAATTTTCATCCTTTGGTCACGGACCGGCAATAACAACCACTGGGGGGCAAAATGGGCGTTTGTTTCTTCCCCTGGGGAAGCCCCCATGGGGGTTTTAAACCCTTTACAATGTCTCTCACTGGGTACCCCCCTTGTCAAAACCCTCCCGGATGCCGCGGTTTTGGGGAAGGATTCCCCTCTTCATCACGCCGCGATACGTAGGGACCTCACTCTCAGCAAAATCTCGTCCACGAAAAAAAGGCGGCCCAAATTGGATCCGAGCTCTGTTAGTTGCGGGCTTCGACCACTTTGGGTTTTCAAGGAAGCCATCCTGAAAAAGACGATCAAGAATGAGATAGGGGCAAAAGAAGCCGTTACTTTAAACGGGGGTAAGCAGTTTTTTTATATTTAAAAATAAAAGCCTTTTTGATGAAAAAGTGCTCAACCAAAAGTTTAAGAGCAAAACCACCCTTAAAATTCAATTTTACTAAGAAAACCTAAATTTGAAAAATCTATATTTCACTTTTCATAGGGCCTACGGGGACCCTAAAAAGCATTCCGGTAAAGTCCTTTTAATTACTATCGTTGGGGGTTTGGGGGCCCATTAGGGCGGGAAGGGGTGCGGGAAGGTGCTTGAGTGCCCTTTCATGCAGACACACCAACCACCCACCATTGGTCGTCCTCCCCCACCTCCGCCGTCCCCCCTGAGCCCCCGGTACTCCCCATTATAATGCAAATCACTCGTAGGTGATGGAGGTGTTGGGGAAAAAATTTAAAGGAATAGTAAGAAAACTGAGTAGGTAAAAGATGGAAAAATATTTTATTAGAACCTTTGGGGGGGGGGGGGTAGCAGATGGTTGCGTCACCGTGTGGCGTTCTCGAAACCCGATTCGATCCCCAGTGGACCATAAACCCCTTAAAATATATCTGCACCCTGAGTTTTGCAGCCCAAAATACCAATGCCCTGTCCCCTTAAATCTACCTCGATTGCGAGGCATCGGAGGACACAGGGGGGCGGCAGAGCCTTTTAATCACAGGCGTCACTATAAAAATCCGCCTGCCCCCACGGGGGGGGCCTACATCCAGTCCTCAAGTGAACCCTAGGGCCCCACCATCCCACCCTGGGGGGTGGGAAACCTAAACCCGGGGGAAAAAAAAAAAAAAAAGGGGGGGGGGGGGNTCAATTCGAAGAGAACAAATAATGAGAAATTTTCGTTGATGAGACAGTTTCTAGTTTGATGTGCTCGTCAAAATGATAGATACTTTTTTCCAAACAACTTTTTGTGGAAGAAAATACTAGTTCATCAGAGGTAAATTATATTCTTGAAAGGCACTTATCAAACTGTTTTCTGATTTATAAATTTCTATAACCTCAAGTACATCCTAACAAGAAGATTGAACAAAAATCTACTTGTAAACAAAGAAAACTTGGACTCGGGCATAATGTGTCACTGCGGGTTAATATCTATAAATTTGACACCCGGGCAGCGACTGCCACTCTGCAAGTAATTACAAATAGTGTTTCATACTTAATATGTGAGCGAAGTATATTGCATCACAATCACCATAGATATCAATATTATTTTCTAGGCTCCATTCTAGACATCTCCCCCACCACCACCACCACCAACAACAACAACTACAATAGTATTTTTCTTAACTTCCTCAACACACTTTCCTTCTCCTCCCCCGCAACTACTTCCACACCAACCCTCCTTAACCCGTCACTCCACTTTCAAGGTCATGCCTCTCTTCCACAAACATCAGCCTCCTGTCCACCACAACACCATGTCATGTGCATCTACCCTGTCTCCCGAACTCCCTGTCCTCACCTTCCTCGCCATCCACCCTTACCTGTATCTCTTCCTCCCTTCCTCACTCCTTTCCCCTTCCGAATTGCCTAAACAACAAGGGTGCATTATTCTACTATGTAAACTATTTCCACTATTCTCGCGGAGGAGGAAATGAGGATGGGAAGAGCATTTCCTTAATTAGAATTGGTGTGTGTGTGTGTGTGTGTGTGTGTGTGTGTGTGTGTGTGTGTGTGTGTGTGTGTGTGTGTGTGTGTGTGTGTGTGTGTGTGTGTGTGTGTGTGTGTGTGTGTGTGTGTGTGTGTGTGTGTGTGTGTGTGTGTGTGTGTGTGTGTGTGTGTGTGTGTGTGTGTGTGTGTGTGTGTGTGTGTGTGTGTGTGTGTGTGTGTGTGTGTGTGTGTGTGTGTGTGTGTGTGTGTGTGTGTGTGTGTGTTGTGTTGTGTGTGTGTGTGTGTGTGTGTGTGTGTGTGTGTGTGTGTGTGTGTGTGTGTGTGTGTGTGTGTGTGTGTGTGGTGTGTGTGTGTGTGTGTGTGTGTGTGTGTGTGTGTGTGTGTGTGTGTGTGTGTGTGTGTGTGTGTGTGTGTGTGTGTGTGGTGTGTGTGTGTGTGTGTGTGTGTGGTGCGTGCGTGCGTGCGTGCGTGCGTGCGTGCGTGCGTGCGTGCGTGCGTGCGTGCGGTGCGTGCGTGCGTGCGTGCGTGCGGTGCGTGTGTGTGTGTGTGTGTGTGTGTGTGTGTGTGTGTGTGTGTGTGTGTGTGTGTGTGTGTGTGTGTGTGTGTGTATACAGTTATGGTCTTGCCCAGAGAGAGAGAGAGAGAGAGAGAGAGAGAGAGAGAGAGAGAGAGAGAGAGAGAGAGAGAGAGAGAGAGAGAGAGAGAGAGAGAGAGAGAGAGAGAGAGAGAGAGAGAGAGAGAGAGAGAGAGAGAGAGAGAGAGAGAGAGAGAGAATGAAAGACAGATAAACAAACACAAAGAAAGACAGACATACAGACAGACAGACTGACTGTAACATGTACAGTTGTACACACACAAGCACTGGTGGCCAAAATTACACCACGTAAGAGACTTGTAGCAGACAAAGTTCACATCCCTAAAAGTGAGTGTTGTGGGTGCGTGGGAGGAGAAGGAGGGGAGAAGTGTGGCCTAACAAGAACATGGGAGATATAATGAGAACAAATGGTAACAACGTAAATTGCGAAAGTGATGCATGCTATACATAAACATTCATAGCAGAATGTACAACACAATTTACTAGACAGCTCAATAGTGTTATTCCCACAGAGCTATGTGTATGCTTATTCCAAATTCACATATGAGAGGAGAGCCACTCGCCAACAGCAGACCCTCGGAAAAATGGCTGAAATGCATGTCTTGCCGAAACTGGCCACGCGAGGAATGCACACCAGGAACTGCACTGTATATTTGCCAAAATTGTGAGTCTGATGAATAATGTTCCTATCAGTAGGGGTTACATATGTAATTATTATACTGCAAAGCCATTCATAAAAACACAAGAAAAAAGAAATGTTTAGTTAATACATAAGTAATAAGTGCGTGTCATAGGAGCGTGCTGTATTTTCCGGCAGCCTATCCCGCCCCCTCGAGGCTCTATCGCTTTTTGCTTCCCTCACGGGGCGGCGGGCGTGTTTGGTTCATGCCTTGCTTCCGATCAATCTGTTGAGCCGCTCAGGTATTTGTGGGTCCAGGTGCAGGACAGGTGTGACCGGCAGGTGCATGGCAGGTGTGACCGGCAGGTGCATGACAGGTGTGACCGGCAGGTGTCACTCACAGAACAGACGCACACAGGCGTGGGCATTGCAACACACCCGCCCGTATAGTACTGCAGATAGGTGAAATATTTGGAAGAATTGTGGGTTTGGTGAAACAAGCATGAAATTTGGCAGACAATTAAAAAAGGTACTTGGGAAGATATTTGGCTAAAGGGCCATTCCAGATTCATTCCATGAGCGGAGTGCCTGCCATTTTACAAAATGGCTGCCAAAATATCTTCTCGAATGTTGTATCCGCCATAGCAATGGTGCTCTGTGCACTCTTTTATGTTTTTCCTCTACTTTTTTTTTCTCTCTAGTTTTTTCTACTCTAGTGGCATATGTAATTGTTTTGGGTGCAATAGATGTGGTATTAGTCACAAGATAATTAGAATAAAATACATTTTTAATATTGTTTGGAGCCAGAAGGCTCACATGATGGCTTGTGAATTATGGCCTTGGATTCAGGAATGCAGGTTTTTGTTAGACTGTGATGTTCATTTAATATAGACTCCAGCTAATTTAATCACTTTCACACATTTTGACCATATTCTTCTGCTTTCAGGTGTGACAATGGCCAAAGTTTACAAGGTGGTGGATCCCTTACAGCCCGGGACATCAACACAGGGTCTAGAAACTGACTGGAGCAAGTGCGTTTTTTGTCAGGAAGACACGTCAGAGGTGCTTCACTGTCCAGCCGAGTCTACACGTGCCACACAGGGAGCAGGGTACAAGACAATTGCTGAGCTTCTTGTAGGTTTTGACAGGATTGGCTGTTTGCCCACATCAATCAATCTTTCAAGGCTTGATGATGGGAATGGCATTCAAGAAACACTACAGCGGCACAAGGCCAAGTGGCACGACTCATGTAGGCTCCTCTATAACATAACAAAACTACAGCGTGCAGAAAAGCGTAAGAAACCCCCAGGAGATGCTGCTGATGAATCTGCTGATAGCTCAAAGAAGTTCACCCGCAAGAGTGCTGGTAAGAAAAGTGCTTCCGCCGAAACATGCTTCTTCTGTGACAAACCTGCACCAGATGGGGAGTCTTTGACTCGAAAAGCATCAACATTTGGGCTTGATATCAATGTCAGGAAGGCTGCAATGAAATTGCAGGACAAATCCCTACTGGCCAAACTGAGTGCAGGAGACTTGATTGCACAAGAAGCCCGGTACCATCTGCCATGCTTGCTCTCTTTGTACAACAGAGCTAGAGAAACAAAAACATATGAAGAGTCTGGTGTGGACAAAATGAATCATGGCCTTGCATTTGCTGAGCTGGTATCTTATATTGAAGATACTCGCATGGACAGTCTAGTTCAACGGTCGGCAAACTGCGGCTCCGGAGCCGCATGCGGCTCTTTCAAGAGACCTGTGCGGCTTCTGCCACCTATTTAAAAATGTCCAAATTATCGTTAAAAAAAAAGATAAAATACTGGCATAGATAGCCGTAGTACAATAATGTATGTGACCTTGGTATTATATTGGGATGGGATGAATATTGGGATGACAAATTAGGATAAATATTGGGATGAATTATTGTACTTATTAACTAGTACTTGTTTGTAATGTCCATTCATAATTTACAATGCGGCTCCATCAGCACTGCTTTTCTGACAAGTTTGAAGAAACTGGCTCTTCTCGAATTCTGGGTTGCCGACCTCTGGACTCTAGTTGCACCCATCTTCAAACTCAGCGACCTGGTCGATCTGTACACAACAAGGCTAGAACAACTTGGAACTGATGTTGCAGGACGCGTCCACTCCACTGACCTCAAATAGAGAGTACTGGCCTACTTTCCAGACATGGAAGCTCACAAGCAAGGCCGAGATGTAGTCGTCATTTCACACGAAGATGTTGGACAAGCACTGAGGCAAGCATGTGAGCATGATGCTGATGGTGATGCTGTTCATCTTGCCAGGGCTGCGAACATAGTGAGGAGAGACATGTTCAAGATGAAAAACCAGTTTGGTGGTTCCTTTGAACCCAACAGCCAGGAAGAAGCAGGGGCAAGAAGACTGCATGGGACACCTGGACCACCTATGGAGACGTCACACCAGCATTCTGCGCCTTGGGTGCCATGCCAGACCCACGTGCCATTGACGAGTGAATGCAACCACTGGAGCGATTTGTGGTCCTGCTGTACGATCGCACCAGCACAGAGGAGAGTGTGAACCAGGCAAGGAAACAGCTGTTCAGCAAGAAAGGCAGAGCTATTGATGGTCTGCCTCCTACACAGGCTGCACTCATCCAACACACCAAGAGAGCTGTCTACCAGGCTGGTCACTGTTGGGCCCAAATGATGACCCCTGCTCCAGAGCTTCCGTCACCAAGTGAATGGGGCTGGAACAAGAAGCCTGGTGGTGGATGGAGTATAACCTGGAAGACCCTACCAGAAGCATCAGAAGCTTGCAGGGAACTCTTGCGATGTGGCTGCAAGAACGGCTGCAGAGGACGCTGCAAATGCCAGAAGGCGGCTCTTCATTGTACAGCTCTTTGTCAGTACGGTGGACAGTGCTCTGAGTGACGCGGCTCACAGAGAACAGTTCATTACTGTTTGGACACAATTTCCATCCTATTGACTTGCAATTAGACTATAATAAGCTATTGTGTGTACCTCTGCTACCTACAAAAACAGAAGAAATAATTCTGGGTTGTTTGACGCACTTGACGAAGTGGTCCTGATTTCAAAATCGTAACATGACGTAAAAATGATAATTCTTATTTTTTAGCTCAAACTAGTCATTATTTGCCATTTCAACTGTTATGTGGACAGTAAAATTACTGATGTATGATTTATAATACAAAGGAAAAACATTCCCACCCCTAGAATTGATTTAACCTACAATATCAAAGAATTTCAAATAAGCGATGGCGGCCATCTTGAAAATGGCCGCCATTTTTGTAACAGGTCGAATCTGAAATGGCCCTAAATCTAAAAATCACCACTGAGGCATAGTCTACCTGCGGACCAAATGCCATGCTTGTTTCATCAAACCCACAATACTTTCACCTATCTGCAGTACGTATGGCTCGGTGGTCTAAAGCGTGCTTGTTTATTCTGAGGTCGTGCATTCAATCCCCGTTCGCTCATAGGGATTTTTTACTGACAAATATGGGCTGCCACTATCCCCCTTGAGCAAGGGGATGGGTGCGTGTGTGTGGTGTGTGAGTTCTCGGGTATATCCAAAAACCGATCTCTATAAGTTCTAAGCTCTTTCTGGGAGGTTAACAGCTGGAGAACGCGTGTCCACCGCGTGACAGGCCGTAGGTGAATAACACACACACACACACACACACACACACACACACACACACACGCACACGCACACGCACACGCACACGCACACACACACACACACACACACACAAGTTGGTCCGGACATCAAGCTGGGTAGATATGAGTAAAGCAATATCCTGTTATGTAATTTGTTTGTTTATTTCAGATGAGAAAAAAAATTAAATGATAATGATATTGATAGTACCAAAGCTAATTATGCTAATGACGTTAAGATGAAGAAGAGATGGCAAGATATGATAATATTATTACCACGACCACCACCATCTAGTCAGTGGGCCACATCAGTCATCGCTTTCCTGGTTCCTAATCTTTTCATCTTTTACGCTTAAAAGATGAAAGGCAAAAAATGGGAATTATTCCTGGTTCCCCATGGTTCAAAGACAATACATCCCCTTCCATCCACACCCCTCGGCAATATTTTTTTTTTTTTTTTTTTTTTTTTTTTACATCTACGTTGCCTATAGCGCGTGTAGGCTTCCCACCTCCAGGGGTGGGATGGTAGGCCCTGGAGGCTCACTTGAGGACTGCGATGGTAGGCCTTCGTCCGTGGTGGCGCAGGCAGGATTTTTATAGTGACGCCTGTGATTAGAGGCTCATGCCGCCCCCCTGTGTCCTCCGATGCACTCGCAATCGAAGGTAGAGTTAATGGACAGGGCATGTGGGTATTCTTAGGCGGTGCAGAACTTGACGGTGCAGATATATTTTAAGTGGATTTATGGGTCTCACTCGGGATCGAACTCGAGTCTTCGAGAACGCCACACGGTGACGCTAACCACTCTGCTACCGCCTCCCCCAAACGTTCTAAATATAATGGTTCTTCCATCTTTTACCTACATCACTGTTTTCTTCCACTATTCCTTAATTCTTTCCAACACCTCCATCACCTCATCGACGTGATTTGCATCATAATAGGGAGTACCGAGGGCTGCAGGTGGGACGAGGCGGAGGTCGGGGAGGACGACCAATGCGTGGGTGGTTTGGCGTGTCATGCAAAGGTATAAGTCATAGTACAAGCACCTCTATATAGTCACGCACTTCTATTATAGTCAAGCACCTCTCCCCCAGCCTTCCCGTCTCTACATGGGCACCCTAACCCAACGTATAGTAATTAAAGGACTGTTACCAGGAAAGCTTAAGTGAGAGCGAGGCGTGTGGGGATAGGGACGAAGTTTTGGGAGGAAGTAAGAGGGAGGGAGATGAGAGGGAACACTGTGGGAAATGAGTATTAGGAGATAATGAGATAAGAGTCTGGGACGAGGGGAAGGATAATAGTAAGGAAGTTGATAATGTTGAGAGAAAATATCGTTCAAACAAGACGGAGTCATTGTGTGTGTGTGTGTGTGTGTATGTGTGTGTGTGTCTGTGTGTGTGTGTGTGTGTGTGTGTGTGTATTATTCGATCATCACAGTTGATGATCGAATCATCCATTGTGAATCATCGATTGATCACGCGCTGGACTCGCGACCACCAGCTATCACCCTCCCGGTACGGAGCGTGTAGGTCATAGAGAACGATCTTGGAACATGGGTGAGACCTCACACACAAAACATAACCCATTCCCTTGTTGATGAGGGACAGTAACTGCAATCTTTTTTCAATGAAAATGAAATCCTTGAGCGGAACACGAACGTGGGACCACTAGAGTGACGCGTTTATTTAATGTGCTTTACTGGGAGAGAGAGAGAGAGAGAGAGAGAGAGAGAGAGAGAGAGAGAGAGAGAGAGAGAGAGAGAGAGAGAGAGAGATTATGGTAGACTAGCCTCAAAGCCGCCCTGTAGGCGGACTCTTTGGCTAGCTCCTACGGAGGGCTATTGGTGGGCCGAAGGGCCCACCATCTGTGTTTGGTGGGCCCAAGGCCCACCAAACACAGACTCTCCAGATAGCCCCTTCTAACTTTCCTGAAATCATGGATGTAAAAATGTATGTATTAACGCCAACCCATTCACATCACCCCCAACCCATTCACATCACCCCCAACCCATTCACTCACCCATTACCCATCACCCCCACCCATTCACTCACCCATTACCCATCACCTCCCACCCATTCACTCACCCAGTACCCATCACCACACACCCATTCACTCACCCATTACCCATCACCCCCCACCTATTCCCTCACCCATCACCCATCACCCCCACCCATTCACTCACCCATTACCCATCACCCTCCACCCATTCACTCACCCATTACCCATCACCCCACACCCATTCACTCACCCATTACCCATCAACACACACCCATTCACTCACCCATTACCCATCAACACACACCCATTCACTCACCCATCACCCCACACCCATTACCCATCACCCCACCCATTCACTCACCCATTACCCATCACCCTACATCAAGGTATCCTCAATTCTCGCAACCCACTTTTTTTCACAATTCTCGCTAAAATAATAGGCTACTAAAAAAAAAAAAGAAAAAAAAAAGTGATCGGATCATCTCACCCTCCACCCATTCACTCACCCATTACCCATCATCCCCCACCCATTCACTCACCCATTACCCATCACCACACACCCATTCACTCACCCATTACCCATCACCCCCCACCCATTCAGTCACCCATCACCCCACACCCATTACTCATCACCCCACCCATTCACTCACCCATTACCCATCACCCTACATCAAGGTTTCCTCAATTCTCGCAACCCACTTTTTTCACAACTATCGCTAATAGGCTGCTAAAAAAAAAAAGGAAAAAAAAAAGTGATCGGATCATCTCATGAGTGGGCTTTAAACCTTCCCCTGGTCAACCTGGTTCCAAAACTGTGGTATATGATGGGATTCCGCCACGGGGGGCGGAACCTATACCACACACACACACACACACACACACACACACACACACACACACACACACACACACACACACACACACACACACACACACACAGACAAACACACACACACACACACACACACTTTCGCTTATATTATTATAGATGATACAAGTTTAAAACTATTTACTAAAAATATAGATTTGACACACAAAAATGTATAGGGCAGACAAAGAACAAATCAGATGAACAAAAATACATGCAGAAAAATAAGCTCAGTGAAGAAATACTGATACATCTCAGGCTAAACGTATCTTCCTTTCCCCTGTTCTTAAATTCAAATACCCCCAATTCCACTTTTCATTCCCTCCTACATCACCTCCTTACGCAACTCACCTTTCCTTGCTCTATCCTCCTATTCATCCACTGTTCTTGATACATAATAACAAACACGTTATTTTTTAACCTAACAACCCTTCTTTCCTATCTACATTATTTACCCCTCTTGCACACACACACTTTCTGCATCAACTTTTTCTTTATTTTTTGCTTCATCTTTCCTTCCCTCATTCCTCCTCTTACCCAGCACTTCATCTCATAACTCCACAAACTTCCTATGCTTTATCCAGGATATTTGTTTTCATTTCAAAACATTCCTTTCTTAATTCTCGTTTCCCACTCCTACTCCAATTTGTCTTTAAAATTAAATTTTCTTTCCCATACTTCTACTTCAGGAGTGAGGCAAGGGTGCATCCTCGCCCCATCACTTTTCAACACTTGTATGAACTGGGTATTGGACAAAGTTCTAGATCAAAATGATTGTGGAGCATCCCTCGGCAACACCAAGATCACTGATCTTGTCTTTGCCGATGGTGCAGTAATCTTTGCTGAGTCGCTGGAGGTCCTGGTGATGGCTCTTGAGGCGCTGCACGAGGAGGCAAAGCCTTTGGGACTTGAGGTCTCCTGGCTTAAGACCAAGGTCCAGGTGTTTGGAGGCTTACTAGATGAAACAGTACAGTCTGTTTATGCGTGCGGCGAGGACATTGAGATCTTGGAAAGTTTTACATACCTTGGTAGCGCAGTCCATAATGACGGCGGGTCACGTCAAGAAGTCTCACGGCGGATTGGCATAGCCCACGGTGTTATGGACTCGCTCAGCAGGAATATTTGGCGTTGTCGGTACCTGTGCAGGAGGGCAAAGATCCGAATCTTCTAGTCACTTGTGATCCCTGTCTTACTCTAGGGTTGTGAGACATGGATACTAAATAGCGACTTGAAGAGACGAATTGATGCCTTTGGTAATAAGTGTCTTCGCAGAATCATGGGGTATCGCTGGCATGATTACGTGTCAAATCAGCGATTGCACCGTGAGACTGAATCGAGGCCTATTACCTGCATAGTCCGTCAGCGCCAACTTCGGCTATATGGGCATGTGACACGCTACCCTGAAACCGATCCTTCCCATAGTGTTGTATCTGTAAGAGACAATCCGGCGTGGAGGAGGCCAAGGGGGCGCCCACAAGGCTTGTGGCTGGGGCAAGTTGATGGTTGTTTTCGAGAGCTGCTTGGTATGGGAAAGGAGCATGCATGGGGACTCGCGCGTGGTGACCCCCGGGAGTGGCGTCGTAGGGTGGGCGAGGCGACGCGCCCTCCGGCGTATGCCCCCCGTATGCCCCCAATGATTGATTGATTGATACTTCTACTCGTCCTCACCTCCTCCTCCTCCATTTCTTCTCCTCGTCACAATTGAATCTCTTCTTCCCTCATTACCTACCTTACCTACCTACCAAATGCAAATGAACTAAAGAAAAAAGTCAGAGAAAATAAGATGATAAGATAATTAGAGAGAGAGAGAGAGAGAGAGAGAGAGAGAGAGAGAGAGAGAGAGAGAGAGAGAGAGAGAGAGAGAGAGAGAGAGAGAGAGAGAGAGAGAGAGAGAGAGAGGAGAGAGAGAGAGAGAGAGAGAGAGAAGACACGGTCGTATGAAATCAAAGTGAATAGAAGGATAAATAAATAAGTCTACAAATTTGAAGAAATGGGAATTGAATAAGCTGAGAGGAATAATAAGTAGAAAATAATAACCTGAAGTAATGAATGTGTGGGAAGAGTATGAAGGAGTAACAGGTATATAAAGACGAATGAAGATACGGAAAGATGAAACGAGAAACCAATAAAAGTAAAAAGGGAAGACCTCGAAAGCTGGCGTAAAATACAAAGGAAAATCATGACTTCACATAACAATGGAAAATATTGAAGAATAAGAGAAGAAAAAAGGGTAAACACACGTTAATGATACGAAGAAAACACCAGAAATACAGAAAGATGACACCGAACAGAGAAAATAAATGTAATGAAAAGGAATAGAGATAAAAGAAACGTGTTAAATATGATAAAAAGATCAGTGACAAAGTATAATGAAAAAAATATATGAAAAATGCATTAAACAAAAAAGAATGGGTGCGTTGAAGGTGACGATAAAAAAAGGAAAGAAGACTTAAGAGGACAAGGATGAGAAATTCCAAGCCGCAAGGAAATAATATAATATAAATTCAAAAGAAAATAAAAACCAGTGCTTTTACCTTGGGGTTATGACAAAGAGGAAAGAAGGGAGGGATGGACGGGCGGCAGGAGGGAGGGAGGGAGAGAGGGAAGGAAAAAAAAGAGGGAAAATTCATAATAATGAAGTGAAAGTGAGGAGAAAGTGGTTAAACGTGTGAGTGAGAAGGAAGATGAGGAGAAGTAAGACGATAAAACTGAAATGAAATGGAGAGAGAGAGAGAGAGAGAGAGAGAGAGAGAGGAAGAGAGAGAGAGAGAGAGAGAGAGAGAGAGAGAGAGAGAGAGAGAGAGAGAGAGAGAGAGAGAGAGAGAGAGAGAGAGAGAGAGAGAGAGAGAGAGAGGAGAGAGAGAGAGAGAGAGAGAGAGAGAAGAGAGGAAAAAAAAAATAAGATTTTCATCCTATCTAGACACTTTGCAAGTACCAACTACAAGGTTATTGACTATACAAAGCGCCGCCACGTCAGCACGAACTAGGCGGACTCGAACCGCTGACCGAATGCACAGGGACGCTGCACATTGCGAGCTCACGTCTCTACCAACCTTGCCACCCTGACGGGCAGAGAGAGAGAGAGAGGAGAGAGAGAGAGAAGAGAGAGAGAGAGAGAGGAGAGAGAGAGAGAGAGAGAGAGAGAGAAAAAAAAAATAAGATTTTCATCCTATCTAGACACTTTGCAAGTACCAACTACAAGGTTATTGACTATACAAAGCGCCGCCACGTCAGCACGAACTAGGCGGACTCGAACCGCTGACCGAATGCACAGGGACGCTGCACATTGCGAGCTCACGTCTCTACCAACCTTGCCACCCTGACGGGCAGAGAGAGAGAGAGAGAGAGAGAGAGAGAGAGAGAGAGAGAGAGAGAGAGAGAGAGAGAGAGAGAGTGTGTGTGTGTGTTCGCAACAATAACAAAGGAAGCAATTACTAGAAACTGCTGGCCCGGAATGACACAAAAGACCAATAAACAGGCGCCTTAACAAAGCGATGGACTTTTCTGTACCCAGCCACTCCTGCCCCGCCCTTTGCCCTGCCCCTCCACTGCCTCTGTACCCTGCCATCCATTCTGTCCTCACACCCTGCCTCTCTATCCTGCACACTGTTTTCCCGCATATCCTATCCCCTACATCAGTGGTTCGCAACTGGTGGTCCATGGACCACTGGTGGTCCATAATAACTTTTTTAGTGGTCCACAGGACGTTCACGATATTTGGAAATGAACTGAAATATATATGAAACCAAAATGTTAGCTATCTAATATTATTTTATATCTGAAAATCCCATTTACTTTATATTTACAGGATATATACTTATAACCAACCCTTTACCTACCTTTAAAATCGACCCTTTTTCATCATATCTCTAAAGTAAAAAAGGAGATGGTCCATGATTCTTTTTTCAATTGGGCTAGTGGTCCATGGCTTGAAACGAGTTGAGAACCACTGCCCTACATTTTGCCCCTACCTCCTATAGCTGTACCCTGCGACCTATCCCTAACCCCACACCAAAAATAGGGCGGGTCATACTTAGGTGCTATCATGAATCTGAATGAAATTCTCTCATGCGGGGTGTCTAAATTATGTATTTTTATATAAGGAATTCAAATATGAGCTTATGTTTTGGATAGAACATCTCTAACCTACATCATTTTGTACTTCAAATTTTTCTATTTTACCCTTTGCAGCCCCTGTATATAATATTATAAGACATAAGGCAAATCATGTATATTGATAAAGCCAAATAAATTTACATATTTGTTAATATGTCAATCGCATGTATATCACTGAATACAATTATAAAGATTATTCTCCTGACTTCTTGAACTTTGCCAGGTTGCACAAGTCCTGTTTTGGCTCATTTTTGGACATCAGCCTCCTGCTGGTTTCCTGATCCCTGATCCCTCCATTCCTCTTTTCATGTGAAAAGTACTTAGCAGAAGCCTCAGTCACCATTTTAATAACCCTCTCAATGCTTTATGTGTGGCAAGGCCAGTTGAGCACTTCCATGGGTGTGTTGACGAAGTTTTTCACCTCGGACGTGCTTAGAGAGCAGGTGAGAGGTGGCTCTGACACATCTTCTGACCAGCTGATCAGGTCAACTATGCTGGAAGCATCACAATTAATGTCAGGTGTCCTTCTGGTCCTATCAGAGGAGTCTCCTAGCTGAGTATCTGGGTCCCCATCTCCCCTGATGGCCAGGATTCTTTCCACCCCCCAAATCCTCTCCGTCTGATCCTCAGAGCACAGCATTGTTTGGAGGATGACTTCACTGTAGGCATAGCAAGCAAATAGTTTCACAGTTGGCATCACAATGTCCAACACCTCCTTCCTCTGTGACTTAAGGCAGTCCAGTTGAAAGAGGATGTGCCTAGGCCCTTCAATCCAACAGTGTTTGACTTTCACGTTGAACCAACATGGATAATACACTCCAATGATGAGTTCCAGAATAAAGTGCAGATTCTTCAGGTTCTACCCTTTAAGTCCATGTTGTTGTTTCACCCAGAGCCTGAGAAGTCTATTAGCTGTTGTGGGCCAGCTGCTGCGGTTTACTGGTCCTATCTCCAACAGAGCCAGCCCTACTGGAAGCACTCCATCCCTGACTGCACAGACAATTGTATAGCCATAGTGTTGATCAGTTGAGAGATCTTGAATGACCTTGTCAGGCAGCTTGTTCGGTGGAGGGTCAACGAAGATACGGGTGAAGTTTGGATTTATCTCAAAGTCTGTAGCAGAATCAAGGAGCTTTCCTATTGGCCCGGATTTTTTTTTCTGACAGAGTAGGGCCATCAAGGCTAACAATCAAATGGCACAGGGGAAGTACACCAGTATGTACGTTGCCCACCAACCAGACCAGTTTTCTCCCCAGATGCAGATCCAGCTTCCGCATTACTCCAGCTTTCACACCAGTGTTGACATATGTAGAGTCTCCTCCAATGGCCAACAAGGTCTTATCAAAACCCCTCTCTTTCAGCCAAGCAAACATGACCTTAGCAATTTTCTTCGCATGTGACTCCTCTTTAGTTGCTTTCTCCGGGATAAAGTGAAACAGATAGTAGCTCCAGGGTTCACTAACAGCATTATGCCAAACTGTATGCTAATTTTAATTAAGTAGAATTTTACCTATTTTTCTTTAAATATTTAGATGTCTTATATATTTTATGAAGTAGTTAGAACAATACTGTATGAGAGAAAATGTGAGCAGCCATGACAGAAAAATTGAAGAGGCATATGTTGGGGTAACTACAATAACAACTTGATCACCAATTTAATAATAAGCAACTACAAATTGATGTATGTTAGGTTTATCAGAATTAAACTTTTTCTTCAGATTTGTGTTCTACACACCAAAATACGTTATTTGAACACCCCTCTCCATTAATTGAAAAAAAATATATAGTATGACCCGCCCTACCACACCATGCTCCCCCCAGTAACTCCCAACCCTGTCCCTACACCAGGGGTGTGCAACCCTTGTGAACAGAGGGCCACGAGTCATGACTCTGTGCCTTGGAGGGCCGCACGTCCATACTACATGCTAGTTACCAGGGTACTGGTACTGCACCAGGGTAGGTTCCGGGTACACAGATCCAGATCGTTCACCATACGTTACACTGGTAGCATGATAGTATACTTAAGTAACTAACCACATGCCTGTGAATGAAATACGAAAAAAATTAATTTTGCAGGATGTACACAACAATAGAATATTCATTCACACCTTCGCTAACTAGAAGTTGGTATCTTTGTGTCATTTACACAGGTATTAGACCTGACTGATATGCGACGCTCTCTCTCTCTCTCTCTCTCTCTCTCTCTCTCTCTCTCTCCGTCTCTCATCTCTCTCTCTCTCTCCCTCTCTCCTCTCCTCTCTCTCTCCTCAATTATTCTATCTACTATATATATATAATAATCATAATATCATACTATATATAATATATAATATATATATATATAATAAAATCTATAATATATAATATATAATATTATTATATATAATATTATTAATATTTATATATAAATAATATATTATATACTAATATATATATATATATATATATAGACATATATATATATATGATATATATATATATATATTATATATATATTTTTTTATCTTATACATAAAATTTTTTTTTTTTTTTTTTTCCCCCCTTTTTTTTTTCTTTTTTTTAATAAAAATAAATAAAAAATTTTT
>JACEEZ010020106.1:28290-38290 GCA_016584305.1 Chionoecetes opilio
ATTGGTGGGCCTTCGGCCCACCAAACACAAACTCTCCAGATAGCCCTTTCTAACTTTCCTGAAATCATGGATGTAAATGTATGTATTAACGCCAACCCATTCACATCATAGCCCCTTCTAACTTTCCTGAAGGCAAAGCCGCCCTCCGGGCGGACCTTTTGGCTAGCTCCTGCGGAGGGCTATTGGTGGGCCATCGGCCCACCACCTGTGTTTGGTGGGCCGAAGGCCCACCGAACACAGACTCTCCAGATAGACCCATTACCCACCACCTCGGCCCACCAAACACAGACTCTCCAGATAGCCCCTTCTAACTTTCCTGAAATGTATGTATTCCCCCCACCCATTCACTCACCCATTACCCATCACCCCCCACCCATTCACTCACCCATTACCCATCACCACACACCCATTCACTCACCCATTACCCATCACCACACCCATTCACTCACCCATTACCCATCACCCCCCACCTATTCCCTCACCCATCACCCATCACCCCCCACCCATTCACTCACCCATCACCCCACACCCATTACCCATCACCCCACCCATTCACTCACCTATTACCCATCACCCTACATCAAGGTTTCCTCAATTCTCGCAACCCACTTTTTTTTCTTCACAGTTCTCGCTAATAGGCTGCTAAAAAAAAAAAAAAAAAGTGATCGGATCATCCTATAAGTGGGCTTAAAACCTTCCCCTGGTCAACCTGATTCCAAAACTGTGACATATGATGGGATTCCGCCACAGGGGGCGGCACCTATCGCGGACAGACAGACAGACAGACAGACACACACACACACACACACACACACACACACACACACACACACACACACACACACACACACCACACACACTTTCGCTTATATTATTATAGATATAGATACAATATCTCTCTCTCTCTCTCTCTCTCTCTCTCTCTCTCTCTCTCTCTCTCTCTCTCTCTCTCTCTCTCTCTCTCTCTCTCTCTCTCTCTCTCTCTCTCTGTGGCCGAACCGAAGTTTTAGGATTATATGATTAATTTTAGGTAAATATAAGACTTAGTCTTAATTCTTAGGCTACTTCCCGAGGGCCGCACTATATGTTACTAATACGTATCTAGAGGATCGGGCCGCATTAAAAGACTTAGAGGGCCGCAGGTAGCACAGGCTTGCCCTACACAATGCAATCTGGCTTCTCAATACATACGTACTTACCACTCCTTACCATTACACTCTGCCGGCCACCCTACATCCCTCACTCTACACTCTGTCACAACACACACATGCAACTATTCATATACTATGCTAGTCGCCTCACTACATATTCCAGAGATATCTTCATCGGCCTGCCTTTCTCTCACGATTTACTGTGGTATCCTTCCTACAAGTAAGCCTCCTCACTCTATTACTAACAGTATCTTAGCTATACTGCCCACCACCGCCACCCAGCATACTCGTCCTCTCTAAATCCTCTATTCACAACTACATCTCTCTCCAGCATCCTCTCCCGGCAACCATTCTCCTACCCAACAATTCCACCTCCATTTACTGCAACTAATCTCCGTCCATCGCATCCTCCCCTCCCTCTCACTAAAACCACCACCATCAACAGCTTCCTCGATAAGTAGCAATACCCTTAATCATAGTCCGTTTCTGAGCCAATTACTTCTAATCGCTTTATGTTTTAGTCTCAGCGTCGCCCGAATAGCCGGTAATTCTCGGAAAAAGAAACGGATGAGGGAAACTGGTGCGTGTTTGGGACAGCAAGGAATACGATGGAAGCGAGGAAACTAATTAATAATTTGCCTTTGTTTTGTTTTCCGAGCATAGGGTGGTTATGGTATGGGGTATAGGTGAAGGGGTATATATAGGGGGAAGGTATAGGGGGGGGGGGGGCAGCTCTGAAGGGGTAGGAATGTACGTACGTAGTATTTGTAACAGTGTGGCTGGTGAGGCAAACATGATTGGAGAAACTGAGGTGAAGAACGTTGAAGGAGAAGAATGGCTGAATAAGACATGACGAATGAATGGAAGGATGTATGAAGGAGAAAAGGCAAGATAAAGGAGTGAAAAAAAAAATGGAAAAGTGATCATAAGGAGGCGTTAAAAAATACTGCTTCATTTACATGAGGGCCATTTGGCGCGAGGCTGAGGGACAAGGGGACTAAGTGGACCAAACAGTAAAGGGTGACGATAAATAAAGATGATAAATTGTACAAAATATCAATGAGAAAGTAAATATAGATGAGAAGAGGAAAGAGAAAATAAAGGGAAGAAGAGACAAGATAAAGAATAAAGAATAGAGAATAGAGAGAAAACCAGCTTCGTGTATAGCGCGCTAATAAATAGACAAACACGAAAACACAGACAGCATAAAAGACAGTAGATAAATATGAGAAGTAGAAGGAGAACGTAAAAGGGAGGAAGTTAAATATAGACCAGGATGAAACAAGAGAAAGTAAGAGTAAAAGAAGATTGAAAATAATACCGCAAATTAGGAATGGACGGACAGAGGCAGGGAGGGAAGGAGCGAGGCCACGGAAGGAGTCTCGATTCGAAAGATGGGTGTTGCTGGTAAGGCTCGTGTAATACGGCCTACGGCCTTTTTGGCCGTGTCACACGAGCGATATTTTCCGGCGTCTTTTGGTATTTTGCTACCAAAAGATGCCCGTAGTGGTGGCAAAAAGTGCGTGTGTTGTCACCACTGAACTCTATATGAACGAATGTTTTTATAGAGCTCAGTGGTTCTCACACGGCGTTTCGGCTACGAGCATCTTCCTACCAGAGTAGCGACGATCATATTCTTCTATCTTAGCTACTCTGCTTCTACTGGCATCTATATAATGTCCTTCCCTCTTCACATTTCCATTGATAACCATAAATAAACCACTCAAAACCTTACTTGTATTCCTAAAACAAGTAAAAATAACACATATAATTATTATCCCCGTTTCTATAGTAAAAACACACGCAGCCTATTATAAATTTCTGTTTTTATCAACATTTTCCGTCATAACTTCTCATCAACAAATCAAAACTAAACTATATATCTAAATCATACGTAAAATAAATATAAATAACACGCATGTACCACATCATACACGTGTCTTGTACGTAGAGAGAGTAAAAACCTATTTATTTATCCTACCCTACTCTGCCAAACACTTCATTTTTCTTTTCTCATGTACATCATATTACTATTACTATACAAAATGATACAGCTATATTCTCTAAATACAGCATTTATTTTCCTTAAACATATCACATAGAGATGCTACAGCATCTCTTGACCACCCAAGATTGGTTATTTATCTTTATTTCACTGAAATGTGTAGTTCGTACAAGTCTTGCGTGGCGTCGGCTGCTCCGAGATGTAAACAAAGATGCCGGTACTGGTGGCAAAAGAACGAACATGCGCGACTCCGCGTTTGCTACCAAGAGATGTAACAGGCATCAAATGGTAGCAAAATACCAAAAGATGCCGGAAAAAGTGTCCGTGTGACACGGCCTGTTGTAACAATTCTTACTTACCTTATCTATGAGATAGATTTAAAGTGACGTAAAAATTACTGCTTCGTTTACAGGAGGGCCACTTAGCGAGAGGCTGAGGGACAAGGGGACTAAGAGGACCAAACAGTAAAGGGTGACGCTTCAAGAGGACGACAAAAACACCACCACAGACGAGGCAACTATTTTCTGTTGTGGGAAAGAGACAAGGCACCAGGAGACATGGAGACATGGACGAAAAATATATCACATAACAAAGAGCGAGTAGATTAAGATGGAAAAAAAAACAGGCGCCAATGAATAAGGATGAATGCTCTTACAAAATATTAATGCAAGTAAATATAGAAGAGAAGAGGAAGGCGAACATAAAGGGAGGAAGGGAGAGGATAGAGGAGAAGGAATCGAGATGAGACAAGCTTCGTGTATAGCGCCCTAATAGACAAATACAACAACATATACAACAAAACATACGGTAGATAAATATGAGAAGTGGAATGATAATTCAAAAGGGAGGAAGATAAAAGTAGAGAAAGATGAAACTAGAGAAAACCAGAGTAAACGAATATTGGACAAAAAAGTAGCAAATTAGGAATGGACGGACAGAGGGAAGGAAGAAAGGAGCTCTCTCTCTCTCTCTCTCTCTCTCTCTCTCTCTCTCTCTCTCTCTCCTCTCTCTCTCTCTCTCTCTCTCTCTCTCTCTCAACGTGTCCTCGGGGGCAACATCTCGCTTCCACCCACAGCTCAGCTCAGCTCCCTTTGGGGCAAAACTATTCTCTTTGTAGCTTTACTGGGGGTCATTCTCTCCTAATGGACCCGCCTCGCTCACATTCATACACACACACACACACACACACACACACACACACACACACACACACACACACACACACACACACATACACACGCACACACACACATGCACGCACGGACGCACGCACATACACATACACACGCGCGTACGCACACACACACACACACACAAACAAACACACCATACTAAACACATACACACACATACTACACACACACACACACACATGGCACAACACACACACACACACACACACACACACACACACACACACACACACACACACACACACACACACACACACATCACACACACACACACACACACACACACACACACTGCACACCTGCACACATAAATATCGGTAATAATGAGCTCCAAGCTCGCACCGGGAGGGTGAAACTGGCGATCGCGAGTCCGGCTCGCGTGGACAAGACCATGGGTAAATAACACACACACTTACTGTAAATACCCAGCACACCTACACCCCCACCCCCACACACACACGCATCCCCCCTCCACACACACACACATATGTACACACACGATTTGAATAAGACACTTGTAATTTAAAAAAACAAGTGTAGGTGTGGTAAAATTCAATTCATTATTCCTTAGATCCTTAGGTGAGGAAGAAAATGATAAATATTATCCGAAAATCATGTAGCAAGAGATAATATAATTAACGTATGTCTACAATAAGAGATAGTTAGTAAGGGGTAAAGTTTGAGAGGCAGAGTTTTATCTTATCAAAAGTTTTTGTCTGAGGGAATTTCTCGTCCCGGCTTTTTTTTCCTTGTCCTTATTCCCTTCCTTTATTTGTATTCTCTATTCATCCCTATTTCGTACTTGTTTCCCATTTTACTCTCTCTCTCTCTCTCTCTCTCTCTCTCTCTCTCTCTCTCTCTCTCTCTCTCTCTCTCTCTCCTCTCTCTCTCTCTCTCTCTCTCTCTCTCTCTCTCTCTCTCTCTTTAACACACAGTACACTCCTCCAACACACACCTACACACACACACATACACACACACACACACACACACGTTTTCTCCTTCCCCTTGCGTGTGTGTCTTTGCCTTCTGGGGTTCGCTTCAGAGGAAAGTTTCGTCACTCTATGACAACATTAGTCATCTTGATCAATGGGAGATACGCCGTGGGGTGTGTTGATCCTCATAACATTCCTGGCTATCTTTCAGACAAGCTCCACACAGCCGCCCTTCCCATTCTGAACCACTCTTAACGATCACCGCCAACTAAACCATGTGGCCCTCTCCTTTTTCTCACTGGATTCCGTATACAATTACATTCCAATATGATTCCCTGACTACTCACATGACGATCTTATTGCCTTAAGAGAACATTTTATTTACATATTTGATGTAGTAATATGGTTCTCTCTCTCTCTCTCTCCTCTCTCCTCTCTCTCTCCTCTCCTCTCTCTCTCTCTCTCTCTCTCTCTCTTCTCTCTCTCTCTCTCGCTCGCTCGCTCGCTCTCTCTCTCTCTCTCTCCTCTCTCTCTCTCTCTCTCTCTCTCTCTCTCTCTCTCTCTCTCTCTCTCTCTCTCTCTCTCTCTCTCTCTCTCTCTCTCTCTCTCTCTCTCTCTCTCACACACCACTACACAAATAATACCGGTACAGTTCCTCAGGTACACAGGTACACAGGGTCTTTGTGTCTTTGTCCACAGGACTTAAATGCAGAAAGTGAAACCACCCATAACATTAATTTCATGTTCGATAGACTCTCAAGCTACTTATTGAATTAAACTCTCCGTAAACTATTTCCTCCAATCCATTACTTCACATCGCAATACTTCATCTAATTTCTCTCCACATCACTGCCTCCACGAACATTGTTACTCTCCTAAACACTGCACGCCTCCTCCTCCTGCGCCTCCTCCATCCATTCCCCTCCTCCCGTCACATTGCAGCCCTGCCCTGCTCCTCAGCCCATTCCTGCCGTCACCGTATGAACGTGCCTATTTAAATTTTAACTGCCTAAGCTTGTGTTATTTAGCCATGGTCTTGATTATGCGATGGACTGGCGATCGCCAGCTATTACCCTCCCAGAAAGAACTCAAGTGTTCATAAAGACTGTTCTATCATGGGTCAGGCTGAAACCTCACGCACCAGCGGCACCATACACACCCCGTCCCCTTGTTCAAGTAGGAGAGTAACCGCTATATTTAACAGTGAAAATGCCCAAGGCTTGAGCGGGAATCGATCCTATACACGTCAAGTGACAAACCAAGATTATACTGAACCATCCGGGCAGTGTGTGTAATTCACCCACAGCCTGATCACGCGCTAGACACGCGACCCCAGCTGTTTCCCTCCCGGACAGACCTTAGAGCTTGTAGAGACCGATCTTAGGTAGAGACCGATCTTTAGGTAAAGCTGGGATCTCAGACATCACACACACACATCCCACCCCCGTGCTCAAGGGGGACAGTAACTGCTTGCATTGTTAGCAAAAATTCTTAGTAGCTTAAACGGGCCATGAACTCGCGTTCAGGTGAACGCCAGACGTAGATTTATCCAAAAGACCACGCTAGTAGTTGCACGCAAGCAATTGTGTGTGTGTGTGTGTGTGTGTGTGTGTGTGTGTGTGTGTGTGTGTGTGTGTGTGTGTGTGTGTGTGTGTGTGTGTGTGTGTGTGTGTGTGTGTGAGGAATTTTTCAAATTAAGAGCAAAACAACTTTTTTGAGGCTAGTGTGAGTCTTATTTTCGACTACAATTTGGCCATATCAAACAACGGCAATCAGTATATCAACTTCCGCCTCAATGAGCCGCTGACGAAGTGAAAACTTTGCTTTCTCGTTGTAATTCGCTTCAGTTTGGCAAAGAATGGACAAATTAGAGCTGACGTAGATTTGGGCAGTACGCTGAGCGATGCATTTCAAAATATCTCCCAGACAGTTGATCAATAAGATATATATTTGATACAGTCTTCTGTATACATGTGTTATCAATTTGTCTGACTTATTTGTCTATCAAATACACAGCCATTCAATGCATGCTTTGATACACATCACAAAACAGTCATTGCAACAACTCCTTTCCCTCCTTCCTCCTCGTGGCCTTCCCTCCCAAACACTAACGCAGCGAGGCACTCAAACATTGCCTGTCAGTGTAAAGTAAGTCTGTTTTTATGTGTAGTTTGGTGAATGTTTGCCGCGTCCCATCACCGACAGGCCGCAAGATGAGGAAAAGTTTCTGTTAGTGCCAGACGAGGGAAAGGAGGAAGCGAGAGTGAAGGAGGAGGAAACAAGGATGGAAGGAAGTGGACGAGCTGAAGGAATTGATGGGAGGAAAGGAGAGTTGGAATGGAGAAGAGAGAGAGAGAGAGAGAGAGAGAGAGAGAGAGAGAGAGAGAGAGAGAGAGAGAGAGAGAGAGAGAGAGAGAGAGAGAGAGAGAGAGAGAGAGAGAGGCACAGACATACATACACATAGACATATGAACAATCAAACAGAGACGGAAAGACATACACAGAGACATAGACCACTATATCTATGCGGTTCAGTTTTGGTCTCCATATTACAGGATGGATATAGCCTTGTTAGAAACAGTGCAGAGAAAATGATACAAGGGATGCGTAACTTTAGTTATGAGAAGAGATTGAAGTTATCAAAATTACACTCACTCGAGAGACGCAGAGTAAGGGGCGATCTGATAGAAGTTTTTAAGTGGATAAAGGGATTTAATAAAGGAGAGGTAGGAAAAGTTCTTACGGCTTTTAACCAGGGTAGAACAAGAAGTAACGGATTCAAGCTGTAAAAGCGTAGATTTAGAAAGGAAATAGGGAATAACTGGTTCACAAGTAGGGTGGTGAATGAATGGAATGGTCTCAGTAGACAAGTAGTTAGTGCGGAGTCATTAGGGAGCTTTAAAGAGGGGCTGGATAGATTCATGGATGGGGATGAAAGGTGGATGTAGGAAGTATTAGGTGACAGGAACTACCACGTGTAGGCCTCGCGGCCTCTTGTAGCTTCCTTATTTTCTTATGTTCTTATATCTCTGGACTGTTCACGCGCCAATGTTTTGAAATTGCCAGGCTGCAAGCTGGCCTGCGGCCCGCCCTCCAAAGAGATATAGTGGTCTATGGACTATCATATAGACTGGTTTATCAGTATATATGATATACCGTAATCTTCGTAAATGTTTGTTCTATAATATTATCAAATAAAAAACAGTAAAACACGCTAAAGAAATGCCATTACGAGACTCTGATTCAATTCAACTCTTTGCCACTTAAAACTTTGCGTGTCAACTTTTATCATGAAGGGCATCAATAGAAGCGCAAATTTATTAGCTTTCCATTGCTATGTTTTGTTTTCTGATAAATGAATTAGAACCATGCATAAATTAGCATTAAATAAATAAATAAAATCATCAATCGGGTAATTTTCCCGATTGAAGAGGTTATTTATTTAGTTAACGCTAATTTATACATGGTACTAATTCATATATCAGAAAAATAAATATATAAGTAAATAAATAACATCATCAATCGGGAAAATTACCCGATTGATGATTTTATTTATTTATTTAACGCAAATTTATGCATGGTTCTAATTCATTTATCCGAAAACAAAATATATCAATGGAAAGCTAATAAACTTGCGCTTCTATTGATACCCTTCATGATAAAAGTTGACGCGCAAAGTTTTAAATGGCGAAGAGTTGAAGTGAATATTAAGTTCATGCATATTTCTTCAGAGTCTCGTAATGGCATTTCTTTAGCGTGTTTTACTGTTTTTTATTTGATAATATTATAGAACAAACATTTACGAAGACTACAGTATATCATATATACTGATAAACCAGTCTACATGATCCGTATGTGTATATATTATATATATATATATATATATATATATATATATATATATATATATATATATATATATATATATATATATATATATATATATATATATATATATATATATATATATATATATATATATAATAATAAAGCGAAAGTGTATCGTCTGTCTGTCTGTCTGTGTGTGTGTGTGTGTGTGTGTGTGATATAGGTTCCGCCCCCGTGGCGCAAACACCTCATATGGCACATTTTTGGAATCAGGTTGACCAGGGGAAGGTCATAAGCCCACTTATGAGATGATCCGATCACTTTTTTTTTCTTTTTTTTGCAGCCTATTAGCGGAATTGTGAAAACAAAAGTGGGTTGCGAGAATTGAGGAAGCCTTGATGTAGGGTGATGGGTAATGGGTGAGTGAATGGGTGGGGTGATGGGTAATGGGTGTGGGGTGATGGGTGAGTGAATGGGTGGGGGTGATGGGTTGGGGGTGACGGGTGATGGGTGAGGGAATAGGTGGGGGGTGATGGGTAATGGGTGAGTGAATGGGTGTGTGGTGATGGGTAATGGGTGAGTGAATGGGTGGGGGGTGATGGGTAATGGGTGAGTGAATGGGTGTGTGGTGATGGGTAATGGGTGAGTGAATGGGTGGGGGGTGATGGGTAATGGGTGAGTGAATGGGTATGTGGTGATGGGTAATGGGTAAGTGAATGGGTGGGGGGTGAGTGAATGGGTGGGGGGTGATGGGTAATGGGTGAGTGAATGGGTGGGGGGTGATGGGTAATGGGTGAGTGAATGGTGTGGGGGTGATGGGTAATGGGTGAGTGAATGGGTGTGTGGTGATGGGTAATGGGTGAGTGAATGGGTGGGGGGTGATGGGTA
>JACEEZ010020106.1:43290-45558 GCA_016584305.1 Chionoecetes opilio
CGCAAAGTCGAAAGTCGCAAACGTTTTGAAAACGTCGGACTAAGCAAAGTCGCACCGCCAAATTTTTTCCGCGACTTTTTGCCCCGACTTTAAACAGGAACAAAGACGACTTTTTTTAAAGAAATTGCCGCGGCATCAGCGCGGCATTCGGAATGCGGCAAAGTCGTATGGCACTGGAGGAGAAGATGGGCCAGGAGGACGTAGAGGAGGAGGAGGAGGACCTGCAGATATTAGTTTAGAATGTGTTTGAACAAAAAAATGAATAAATATATGTTTCTCTGCCTTATAAAAGCATGTTTCTGTTATTGCGCTAAAGTTTACTTTGTAATTTAGCGGAGTCGCACCGGGAAAAATAAGTCGCAGTCGCAAAGTCGCAAGTCGCACTGGGGGGGCCAAAAATAGAGTCGCAGAGTCGCAGTCGCACCAGGTCCGGCGGCAAAGTCGCAAAGCCAAAGTCGCACCTGAAAAAATTAAAGTCGCGCCCAGCTCTGGATATTTCCGACCGTCGTATCTTGACGGGTGGGATAGTCAAGAATTGTTTTAAAGTGCCCGGCCAGTGGAGATCTGTGCAGATGTACCAACACAAGCGAGTCCGAAACGGCATCAGTATTTTGACTGTTTTACACATATCTAATTCGAAGTTCCTTCTCTTTGCATGCATGAAGGTAATATTTACCCATACACCCGCCCTGAAGCATTCCTCTTCAGTATTTAATATAATTTTGTAGGACACATTTGGTCGAATGCTTTAAAGTTTTCCAATAACCCTCATTATAACGCCATGAATAATGTAAAACCCTTATATTTTCTTTTGCATAAACCTATGTTGACCATGACAACACTTAATTGTAGCTGGTTTGGCAGGGCATAATGGAAAATAAGTCTAGCCTGACACCCCATGACCCGCAGCACGGGAGCTGACGGGAGGTTCCCAGACGGCCACCAGATGTCAGGTAAGTCTACTCTTCAAGCGTATTGACTGCCTCGCTCTACTTTCTTTCCCTCTCTAACTGCCTCACAATCCGTGCCTGAAGTCACACCACACCCCTTCCCCACCTCCACACCCCTGGACGAGAAGACTCTTTTTGTGCTGTACAGGGGTGACCTAAATAAACATTGGAAGGAAGGTTCTTTGTGACGAGAAAGAGGCAAGGTGGAAACTGTGAGAGGAGAAAGGAAGAAAATGGTGAAAATATATAGTAACTAAGAAAATATTGCCAACTGACCTGTAGACCAGGACGGGAACTGCAGCAACTGTGATCAAAAAGGAAAATAAATCCGTCAGAAGTGTAAGAATTAATAGTTGTAGAAAACAAATATAATTAATTATAATATTGATAATAATTATGTTAATGATGCTTATAATAAAAGCAACTATGATGATAATTATATTAATAACAATAATGAGAGTAATGATAGTAACAATAATTATTGATAATCTTTTTTGTAATAATAATAATAATAATAACAATTATTATTACTAAAATAATGATAATAATGATAATAATCCTACTATAATTTATGAAATATCCGTTTGTCTGTTTGTGTCCGCACAGCTAAGGCTCCACCATTTATGTACCTACTAGCCGCAAAGCCGCCCTCCGGGCGGACTTTTTGGCTAGCTCCTGCGGAGGGCTATTGGTGGGCCTTCGGCCCACCAAACACAGACTCTCCAGATAGCCCCTTCTAACTTTCCTGAAATTATGGATGTAGAAATGTATGTATTAACGCCAACCCATTCACATCACCCCCAACCCATTCACTCACCCATTACTCATCACCCCCCACCTATTCCCTCACCCATCACCCATCACCCCCAACCCATCACCCCCCACCCATTCACTCACCCATCACCCCCACACCCATTTACCCCTCACCCCACCCATTCACTACCCCCCTTACCCATCACCCCTACATAAAGGTTTCCTCAATTCTCGCAACCCACTTTTTTTTTAACAATTCTCGCTAATAGGCTGCTAAAACAATATAAAAAAAAGTGATCGGATCATCCTATAAGTGGGCTTAAGATCTTCCCCTGGTCGACCCGGTTCCAAAACTGTGCCATATGATGGGATTGGGACTTTGGGGCAGCACCTTTCGCGGAACCAGACAACGACAGACCCTTCCTTATTTACCTGTCGACAAAAAAAATCGAAGTATGGTTCTGGACTAAATGAGCTGATTATAGGAAACGAACCCCGCTGAACTCGAATCTGATGTCAATTAACCTTCACGTCCAGTTTTTGAGAACCAACGCATTCAAAAAAA
>JACEEZ010020106.1:48585-82544 GCA_016584305.1 Chionoecetes opilio
CTGCCGATGCTCATAGAGAGTGAGCCTGCTTGAGAAAATGTTGGGGTTTCCGCGCTTCTAACGAACGCTGTATAAGTGGTCGCCTGGGGCCGTTTATAGCTCATTCGAAAGCTCTCGTCGTGCTCCAGATGGAAAAAATCGTAGTTTATTCGATTTCTCAATTCCAATATTTGAAAACGATCGTCAAAGTTTAGTACTGAGAGACACCCATCTGGTTGTGTGCGCACGCTTAGTTGTGTCTGAAACGTCGGCTTCAACATTTCACATGGAAAAGGAGAGAAACAAGTAGAAAATGCATCAGGGTAGCCCTGAAGACATGAAAAAGGGAAGATGACTCTTGCGGGTGATGTTTTGTAGATCAAGAAGTGTCAAGAAGAAGGAAAACAAGGCTAGTGTGGACATGGGAAAGATTACGAAAGAATAGAAACAAGGTGGCAAAGATGCCTTTGGACATGAGAAAGATTTGGAAAGGAAAGAAACTAGGTGTCACTCAACATTTGTCCTACCACGAGTGGTATCAGTCGGCAAAGGACAAATGTTGAGTGACACCTAGTTTCTTTCCTTTCCAAATCTTTCTCATGTCCAAAGGCATCTTTGCCACCTTGTTTCTATTCTTTCGCAAATCTTTCCCATGTCCACACTAGCCTTGTTTCCCTTCTTCTTGACACTTCTTGATCTACAAAACAACACCCGCAAGAATCATCTTCCCTTTTTCATGTCTTCAGGGCTACCCTGAAGCATTTTCTACTTGTGCAAGAATGCTCGTCAAGTCCTGGCTGGTGGATATTTCCGACCGTCGTATCTTGACGGGTGGGATAGTCAAGAATTGTTTTCAAGTGCCCGGCCAGTGGAGATCTGTGTAGACGTACCAACACCAGCGAGTCCAAGACGGCATCAGTATTTTGACTGTTTTACACATATCTAATTCCTTTTACTAGTCTAATTTATCATTTCTGCCATTAAAATAATAGCTTAGTTAGTGTTTGCCACTTGTTTGAGGCGTTGGTGTAGAAAAAATGGGACCGAGTGATGCGTGTGAGTACATTTGAACGTCCCGCCACCACTGCTCCACACAATGGCTGACCTCCACCTCCACCGCCGCCCGGCTTACTCACAAGTTAACACACCCATATACGGCCTCCTGGACCTGATTTTACCTTAATTATGACACGTGTGCATTCACAATGTATGTATGTTACTCTCGGTTATGTTGAAAACTCACCTGTAATGGTCTGGGAAGAAATATGATGGAATAAGGGCAGAGCGGGATGCATGAGTGGATTGAGTGGTGCATGTTGAAAGCAACCAGTGGACTCAAATCTCGACGCGTTGCGTTGTCCTCTGTTGATTCTTGCTTGTCGCCGCGCGATGCAACGGGTCAAGGAAATGTCTTGCATATGGCCCGATGGCAGTGGTGGTGGTGGTGGTAAGGATGGCGGTCGTTGTGGCGTCGTAAACTAGATACCAATATTTTGTTATGCCGCTACAGTTATATGAAGAGTTAGTAAGTAAAAACGGTGATGATGGTGTGAGTGGTGTAGGAATGGTGTGGTCGGTGGTGGAATAGTGATAATGGTTGGTGGAGTTGGTGTTTGAGAAGAAAGGTGTCCGTACTGGTGATGGTGATGCTGTATTCAAATCACATGCCTCGCCCTCTTATGCACTTATCGCCCCTTTTTGTTACTCTAAGACTTCTCCTTTCTATCCTGTTTCCCTAGTAATGTACTCTCCTTCTCCTCCATTCTTCTTCTTCTTCTTCTTCTATATATCCTCCTCCTCCTCCTCCTTCCTCCATTTCGGTAGGCTGCTTTGTAAACAGGTTTCTCTCCTTAGGTCTAAGAACGCGGCGAAGTCAACGCCATAAATTCTATATAAATGCACGTAGTCTGTGTAACTTATTTGAAGAATTACTAGAAGCGCTCCCAACAAAAGACCATTCCCACATTCATTGGTGTTACAGAGTGGCGGCTGGACACATCAAATAAGGACTTGATCACAGCATTCAATTTGCCTGGATTATGTACAGTATTCTTTTGTGAAAGGGAGAACAGAATCGGTCGAGATGTAATCTTTTATATTCACAACACTCGCCATCCAACTTAATCAAGTAAATACAGAGACTATCACCAACGTGGACACAGTTTATATTGAAATGAACAATAAATCTAGTAAGGTACTCGTTGGATTAATTTACAGAACATCGTAGCAATCACTAGAAATTAAGTCACTAGAAATGTACTTTATCCGAATCAATCTTCGAAACAAGTTCTCGGTTGTGGTGTAGTTATATTAGGAGACTTTGATAATTACCTTGTCGGTGACAGGATAGGGAGATCCGCTAAACTCTCATACAGGTACACGACTTTACTACAGAGAGTGATTTACAACACATTAACAAACTGATGGGAGATAGTAGCATCCTTGCCCTTCTCTTTTCGAGTCTAGTCATAAGAGTGAAAGTGGCGCCAATTTTGGATCTAGTAATCATCGAATAATCTCGTTTGATATCGATGTGAAAAAAGACGAAGTAAAAGCTAGAAAGGAAGAGGTACCAATTACCACAGAGCGAATTAAATTAATTCTCCGATCGATTCTAAGCAACGCTGACTGCAACGGAGACAAACACTGATCAGTCATGACAGATCTTCACCTCAATAGTGAACGGCACTATTAACTTAGGCGTTTCCAAGCGTTACATCTCGGCTCAGCGACGAACAACAAACCAAAGTAGTGGAATAATGCATTTAAAATAGTCTTTCTTAACAAACGCGCCCACAGTAAATATATATCATTACTCAATCAAACTGACAAATAAGTGGTAACATAATCCACCGCGAAACTAAGAAGATGATGAAACGTAGCAAAAAGAACCTTGTAGAACAAATTACGCAAGCGAGTAGATCTATCCTAAAGAATTATATACATAGATATGTGAAGAAAAAAATACTTGTAGTATGAGACCACTAGCAAAATATCATGATAATCACACGAAGGACGAAAATAAAATAGCAACAATCCATGATAACTATTTCCTATCAGAGAGAGGACCTATCAGTATTCACTGACAAGGATTGTTTATTAGATCAACCAGTAGAGGTTAGAAGAACTGCGAAAACCTTATATTGCATACATTTGGCAGAGTGTGGCATGTTGCACACAGTATAACAGATTAACGTAACTAAACTGCAGGCCAGATAATATCTCCAAGAAATTTGAAACAATTCAAGCATCAGCTCAGCAAACTGCCATCGATCATATTCAACAAATACTTAAAAAATGGTAAAGTATGCCTGTCTGTTTGTTTGCTTGTCCATTTAGTTGACCGTCTCGCTGTTATTTCTTTCACATTTTCTAACTGCCTCACATTCCGTGCCTGAGTCACACCACCCGCCCTCCCTTCCCCACCTCCACACCCCTGGACGAGAATACTCTTCTTTGGCTGTACAGCCAAAGAAGAGTCTTCTCTTGTTGGTTGTACTTTACCTAAGTAACGAGTGGAGGGAAGGCTCCGTGGGACGAGAGAAAGGGAAGGTGGACACTGGGAGAGGAGAAAGGAAGAAGAACATGTAGGTGAAAATATATATTATGATTAATAAAATATAGCCAACTGACCTGTATGTCAAGACGGGAACTGCAGCAACTGTGATAAAAAAGGAAAATAAACTCGTCAGAAGTGTAAGAATTAATAGTTGTAGTAATGAAATATAATTAATGGTAATATTGATACTAATTATGCTAATGATGCTTATAATGATAGTAAATATGATGATAATAATATTAATAACAATACTACTACTACTACTAATAATAATAACGATAATATTTGATAATATTTTGATAGTGATAATTATAATGATAATAATGATAATGATAATAATGATAATGATAATAATGATAATAATAACAATGATAATGATAACAATAACGATAATGATATTAATAATAATAATGAATAGTGATAATACGTAATAATAAGTAATAATATTTTAATGATAATAACAATAATAATAATAATGATAATAATAATAATCTAACTATAATTTATTAGATATCCGTCTGTCTGTTTCGGTCTGTCTGTCTGTCCGCACAGCTCCACCATTCCTGTACCTATTCAAACCAAACCTTTAGGAATGGTTAAGGTCATATGACCCATGGGATGTTTTCAAATTATGTGCGAACAGGTTTACTCAATTTTTTTTTTGAACAGCAAAAACAATGTGAATGTTGCAGAACGCAATTTGAACTATAAAATTACACCATATCTTTCAAAATATCATTTACAACACGGGTAAAGTATCAAGGACGAGTGAACAGATAATAACAAAGGAGCGACAAAGAGAGAGAGAGAGAGAGAGAGAGAGAGAGAGAGAGAGAGAGAGAGAGAGAGAGAGAGAGAGAGAGAGAGAGAGAGAGAGAGACCAATAAATTAAAAAGTTACTATGAATTTACAGCTATATATTTCCTCGTATTTCTCTCTCTCTCTTCTCTCTCTCTCTCTCTCTCTCTCTCTCTCTTCCTCTCTCCTCTCTCCTACACACATATATATATATATATATATATATATATATATATATATATATATATATATATATATATATATATATTAATATATATATTATATATATATTTAAAATATATATATATATTATATATATATATATTATATACTATATATTACTAGCCGCAAAGCCGCCCTTCGGGCGGACTTTTTGGCTAGCTCCTGCGGAGGGCTATTTGGTGGCCCACCACCTGTGTTTGGTGGGCCGAAGGCCCACCAAACACAGACTCTCCAGATAGCCCCTTCTAACTTTCCTGAAATCATGGATGTAGAAATGTATGTATTAACGCCAACCCATTCACATCACCCCCAACCCATTACCCATCACCCCCACCCATTCACTCACCCATTACCATCATCCCCCACCCATTCACTCACCCATTACCCATCACCACACACCCATTCACTCACCCATTACCATCACCCCCCATCTATTCCCTCACCCATCACCCATCACCCCCCACCCATTACCCATCACCCCACCCGTTCACTCACCCATTACCCATCACCCTACATCAAGGTTTCCTCAATTCTCGCAACCCACGTTTTTTCACAATTATCGCTAATAGGCTGCTAAAAAAAAAAAAAAAAAAAAGTGATCGGATCATCTCATAAGTGGGCTTAAAACCTTCCCCTGGTCAACCTGGTTCCAAAAATGTGGTATATGATGGGATTCCGCCACGGGGTGCGGAACCTATACCACACACACACACACACACACACACAGACACACACCACACACACACTTTCGCTTATATTATTACTAGCCACAAAGCCGCCCTCCGGGCGCCTTTTGGCTAGCTCCTGCGGAGGGCTATGGTGGGCCTTCGGCCCACCAAACAGACTCTCCAGATAGCCCCTTCTAACTTTCCTGAAATCATGGATGTAGAAATGTATGTATTAACGCCAACCCATTCACATCACCCCCAACCCATTCACTCACCCATTACCCATCACCCCCCACCCGTTCACTCACCCATTACCCATCACCCCCCACCCATTCACTCACCCATTACCCATCACCATACACCCATTCACTCACCCATTACCCATCACCCCCATCTATTCCCTCACCCATCACCCCCCACCCATTCACTCTTCCATCACCCCACACCCATTACCCATCACCCCACCCATTCACTCACCCATTACCCATCACCCTACATCAAGGCTTCCTCAATTCTCGCAACCCACTTTTTTCACAATTATCGCTAATAGGCTGCTAAAAAAAAAGAAGAAAAAGTGATCGGATCATCTCATAAGTGGGCTTAAAACCTTCCCCTGACCAACCTGATTCCAAAAATGTGGTATATGATGGGATTCCGCCACGGGGGACGGAACCTATACACACCACACACACACAACACACACCAGACATACACACACCACACACACACTTTCGCTTTATTAATATACTAGCCGCAAAGCCGCCCTCCGGGCGGACTTTTGGCTAGCTCCTGCGGAGGGCTATTGGTGGGCCTTCGGCCCACCACCTGTGTTTGGTGGGCCTTCGGCCCACCAAACATGGACTCTCCAGATAGCCCCTTCTAACTTTCCTGAAATCATGGATGTAGAAATGTATGTATTCCCCCCACCCATTCACTCACCCATTACCCATCACCCCCCACCCATTCACTCACCCATTACCCATCACCCCCCACCCATTCACTCACCCATTACCCATCACCCCCCACCCATTCACTCACCCATTACCCATCACCACACACCATTCACTCACCCATTACCCATCACCCCCCACCCATTCACTCACCCATTACCCATCACCCCCCACCCATTCACTCACCCATTACCCATCACCACACACCCATTCACTCACCCATTACCCATCACCCCCCACCTATTCCCTCACCCATCACCCATCACCCCCAACCATCACCCCCCACCCATTCACTCACCCATCACCCCACACCCATTACCATCACCCCACCATTCACTCACCCATTACCCATCACCCTACATCAAGGCTTCCTCAATTCTCGCAACCCACTTTTGTTTTCACAATTCTCGCTAATAGGCTGCTAAAAAAAAAAAAAAAAAGTGATCGGATCATCTCATAAGTAGGCTTATGACCTTCCCCTGGTCAACCCGGTTCCAAAAATGTGCCATATGAGTTGTTTGCGCCACGGGGGGCGGAACCTATACCACACACACACACAGACAGACAGACACACTTTCGCTTTTTATTATTATATATATATATATATATATATATATATATATTATATAAAATATATATATATAATAATATATATATATATATATATATATGTCTGTGTGGGGTGTCAGAGGTGGGCACTTCCGCAAACATTTCCGCAAACCGCATCTTCCGCAAATTGCGGAAGTCCGAATTCGTTTGCAGATTTGCGGAAGTGTAAATTTTTGCGGATTTGCGTTTGCGGAAACACTTCCGCAAAAGCAGATATGTCTGCAAACTCTCAATTTTGAACAAGATTCCTGCGCGGCTACGCGCACCGTCCAGAGAACGCTACTTGCCCACCAGTGACTCTTCCTTCCTCTGTGATCAAACGGATTTTTTGATGGCCACAGCAATCCTGTACTCTGGGACTGAGAGTGCTGTGAAGTGTGGAGGAGGTGTACCCAGCTTCTTTCCTGTTAATAAAGGAGTGAGGCAAGGGTCCGTCCTTGCTCCATCACTTTTCAACACTTGTATGGACTGGGTATTGGGCAAAGTTGTGGATCAAAGTGATTGTGGAGCATCCTTGGCAACATCAAGATCACTGATCTTGTTTTTGCCGATGATGCAGTAATCTTTGCTGAGTCGCTGGAGGTCCTGGTGATTTGCTCTCGAGGCGCTGCACGAGGAGGCAAAGCCTTTGGGACTTGAGGTATCTTGGCTCAAGATCAAGGTCCAGCTGTTTGGAGGCATACTATATGAAGCAGTACAGTCTGTTCATGCGTGCGGAGAGGACATTGAGATCTTGGAAAGTTTTACATACCTTGTAATGTGTCCCACTTTTTGTTTTAAAATTGTTGTTTTACGGCTTACCCCAATATCTATTGTAATATCAATGGACCCTACCCATAACTATGTCACGATTTGTTTACATCGGTGCATTGTGGGGATAAGGCGGGGTCGCCGCGAGTGGACCTACGAAGGGAAAACTACGGCGATGGAAGAATTTAGAGTTATTTTACGCGAAATTGATATTCCAGGTGCTATATTACAGTGCTCTGTTCTCGCTGACAACACTATAGAGAAGACCTGAGGTAATGGCTGATGTGCAGAGGCTTTTAAACCAAGAAAACAGAGTCATTACAGAGCCTCGTCAAAAGGTAAGCAACTGGTAGGTACGTAATGTGTCCCTACCACTTGCTTACTTCTTAATAAGACTCTGCTGTGACTGTTTTCCTGGTTTAGAAGCCTTTGCACATCAACCATCACCTCAGGTCTTCTCTATGTTGTCAGCGAGCACGGAAATATAGCACCTGGAATATCAATTTCGCCCAAAACAACTTGAAATTTTTTCATCGTCGTAGTTAGTCTTCTCTTTGTAGGTTGTACATATTCATGGTTATGATAGTATTAAAATAACTTATTAATTGAGTTCCTTTTGTTGTCTTTCCTCATAATAAGTAGTGGTACATCATGGTTTAAGTGTTACTTGACGAGCCAATGAATACTCTTGAGTCTGTACCAACATCACCAACCTTTGCTTTGATTTATCTTATTGCTCCATCCATAAACAAGCTGCATAACCACTGTGACATTATCCATCCTTGCCTCATGATATACCTGGTACTGTCGTCTACCGATATTTTTCTCCCTACACATATCGGGAAAACTCGCTAACGGTAATGGCTAGGTTAGATTTTGCTTTGATTTATCTCATTACTCCATCCACAAACAAGTTGCATAACCACGGTGACATTACCCATCCTTGCCTCATGGTACCTGGTACTCTCGTCTACCCAAATGCTCGTCCCTACATAAATCGGGGAAAACTCGCCGACGGTAATAGTTAGGTTAGGGGTCGTTTTCAGAGACACAGACAATTTTTTCTTGGCCTACAATAGGTGCTTGTTTTAATGGAGATAGTTTTTTTTTGCGCAAACCCATTAAAAAAACTATCTCCATTAAAACAAGCACCTATTGTAGGCCAAGAAAAAATTGTCTGTGTCTCTGAAAACGACCCCTAACCTAACTATTACCGTCGGCGAGTTTTCCCCGATTTATGTAGGGACGAGCATTTGGGTAGACGAGAGTACCAGGTACCATGAGGCAAGGATGGGTAATGTCACCGTGGTTATGCAACTTGTTTGTGGATGGAGTAATGAGATAAATCAAAGCAAAATCTAACCTAGCCATTACCGTTAGCGAGTTTTCCCGATATGTGTAGGGAGAAAAATATCGGTAGACGACAGTACCAGGTATATCATGAGGCAAGGATGGATAATGTCACAGTGGTTATGCAGCTTGTTTATGGATGGAGCAATAAGATAAATCAAAGCAAAGGTTGGTGATGTTGGTACAGACTCAAGAGTATTCATTGGCTCGTCAAGTAACACTTAAACCATGATGTACCACTACTTATTATGAGGAAAGACAACAAAAGGAACTCAATTAATAAGGTATTTTAATACTATCATAACCATGAATATGTACAACCTACAAAGAGAAGACTAACTACGACGATGAAAAAATTTCAAGTTGTTTTGGGCGAAATTGATTTTCCAGGTGCTATATTTCCGTGCTCGCTGACAACATAGAGAAGACCTGAGGTGATGGTTGATGTGCAAAGGCTTCTAAACCAGGAAAACAGTCACAGCAGAGTCTCATTAAGAAGTAAGCAAGTGGTAGGGACACATTACGTACCTACCAGTTGCTTACCTTTTGACGAGGCTCTGTTATGACTCTGTTTTCTTGGTTTAAAAGCCTCTGCACATCAGCCATTACCTCAGGTCTTCTCTATAGTGTTGTCAGCGAGAACAGAGCACTGTAATATAGCACCTGGAATATCAATTTCGCGCAAAATAACTCGAAATTTTTCCATCGCCGTAGTTTTCCCTTCGTAGGTCCACCCGCGGCGACTCCGCCTTATCCCCACAATGCACCGATGTAAACAAATCGTGACGTAGTTATGTCTGGGGCCCATTGCATGAAGACATTGGTCATTGAAGGTATCTAAATGGAGTGGTATACTACTAATGTTATATGATAACAAATGCATATTGGAAGGTATAGGATTGTCATTTAACTCAAAATCACCACAAAAATAATAGTTACATACAGGTTCTTTCAAGCCATGGAAAGCAAGATAGTTATCTAATGCAGTCCCATCATCGTTGAATGTAAATGGGTGATATATAAGATTTTTGATAACACTTAAAGGAAATCTATGTTCTTTTTCTACCTTAAGGTATTGATTAATTTTGCATCATTTAATTCACGAAATGGTAGATGTATTTGGTCTATTGACATTGTTGAGGCAATTTAACTACTTACATATTTATGTCTGACGTTTAAGTGTCTTACCGGACCATACTTTTCGCTTTGGGTAAGGACATAAGTACATAGGGAGAGAGGAGGGAAATAATGAGGTACCATGAAGAGGAGGAGGTGAGGAGGGAAGTGAACGCCATAGATTTAAAGACGAAAAAAAAAGAAAAAAGGAAAGGTAGAAGAGACTACGGTGAGAAGGGAAGGGTATGCATGGCGCAAGGTGTGTTTGAGAGGAGGATTACATAGGAATAACAGACACCAGGAGACCTATTGGTCCATGACGAGGGTATACTGCTGAACTATATACACTAACTATCAACTATTGTAAAAAACAGTGGAAAAGGATACCATGTCCTTAAAAGAAGATAGGAACACGGAAGTTCATAGTGCAGACAAAATTAGGGTATTGAAATATACTAACTACAACTACCACTACCACTACAACTAATCGATCCGGGGGACTAAATATGAATTCGCAGGGCACTATCAATACCCATTTACTTACAGTGCGCGTCAAGTCTGTTTTAAATGTATTATTGTGCTGGCTTCGACAACATTTGCTGGTAACTTGTTCCATCGATCAACGACTCTCACATTGAAATAATTTTTACGGAGATCAGTGATGCAACGTTGACCGTTTAGTTTTAAACCATTATTTCTTGTTGTCACTTGAGTTGAAAGCTCGAATAGGTTCTCTTGATTAATGACATCAAATCCTTTTAGGATCTTAAAGGTTCTATCAAGTCCCCACGGATTGTACGATCCTTTAAGGAAAACATATTAAGTTTCCGCAGTCTCTCTTCATAAGATGAATTTCGCAGAGATGGAATTTGTTTGGTTGCTTTCTTTGCATGATTCCAATTTTGCTTGGTCTTTTACGAAACAGGGCGACCAAAATTGGACGGCATATTCCAAGTGTGGCCTAACCAAGGACGTGTATAATTGTGTCATTACTTTCGGAGTCTTCTGTTCAAAATTGCGTTTAATAAAGCCCAACATCATATTCGCCTTTTTACTGGCAGCTAGGCAATGCGGACTGGTTTTAAGATCATTACTGATGATGGACAACCTAAATCCTTTTCTTGCTGTACTTCAGTTAACGATTTATTTTGCATTTGATAGTTATATTTGAGGTTATCGTTGCCTATATGCATACTTTACATTTATCGGAATTGAATTTTAATAGCCATTATCACTCCAGTCTGATAGTTTGTCGAGGTCACTTTGTATGAGTTCGCAGTTTCTCTAGTATATGCTTTACCGCTAATTTGGTGTCGTCTGCAAATTTCGATATTTTAGATACAAGTCCGCAGTCCAGATCGTTGATATATATCAGAAAAAGAGTGGGACCCAAGACCGAGCCCTGAGGCACCCCACTAGTAACATCTAACCAATCAGATGTTTCACCATTTATTACTACCCGTTGTTTACGATTTGAAAGCCAATCGCCAATCCATGAACATAGTTGCTCTCCCAAGCCATGTCCCCTTAGCTTGGTCAAAAGTCGCTTATGGAGAACTGTATCAAAGGCTTTCTGAAAATCAAGGTATATTACATCCGAGGGAATTTTAGCGTCCCAGTTTGAATAAATGACATTAAAAAAATCCAGTAGGTTTGTTAAGCAGGATCTCTTATTTCGAAATCCATGCTGCGAGTTTAATATTGAGTTATTTTCATCGAGAAAAGACACTATTTTATCCCGCAATATTTTCTCAAATAGTTTAACAATCACAGACGTTAGACTAATTGGCGATAATTACTTGCGAGGCTCTTACTCCCTTTCTTGAATATCGGTGTAACATTAGCTAATTTCCACATACTAGGAACATCTTTGTCATTAGCGATTTATTGAGGATAATCTTTAGTGGAAGCGAAAGTGACTGTGACATTCGCGAAGTAATCGCGGCGAAATTTCGTCCACCCCACGGATTTTGCGGGTCAAGTTTCTGCAAATACTTTGATACTTCGTCTACTGTTATCTCTCCTATTTCCAATCTATCACTTTCGAGTCACGCATACATGTTTACTGGTTCTGGTAATGGAGCTTGTCTTCTTTAATAAATACCGCATTAAAGTAAGCATTGAGTACGACTGCCATGCTCTTATTATCATTACAAGATGTTATTTTATCTTTCAGTGGCCCAATACTAGTTTTGACGTTTTTCTTACTGCGAAAGTATTGAAAGAACCTTTTCGGGTTTGATTTGGATTCCTTTGCAATTTTTTCTTCATACTCGCGCTTTTTAGTCTTAATTAATCCCTTGCAACGTCGTTTTACGTCATTGTATTCTCTATAATCGCCGTCCGCATTTGATCGCTTGTAAACTTTATACGCTCGAGAAGGCAGGTGGCGAGGTGAGGCAGAGGGGATAAGGGAGGATGGGACAGTGGGAGAGTCTTCTTCTTCATCCGACGTTTGTCCTGCTGCCAAACCGTCGTCCTTCACCCTACATCCCGGACACAGGAATGTAAATAAAAACCTTACACGACACTATAAAGAAGTACAATTTATGAACAATTTATGATTATGAAATTCTAGAACTAATTTATGAAGTCCGTTTGGGTGTTGGCTTATTCGGGGATATCCCTGTCCGCGTTCTGCCAAATATTGTTCTTGGCCAAGTATCGGATTACGTAGACCCTTAGCGATAAAGATAACTAACCCTCACTCTGACACTCTCCCTCACTCCCTCCTCCCGGCAGGAGCTGATGGGGGCAATCCACCCACCTTTCTCTGTCTGTCTGTCTGTCTGTCTGTCTCCATCTCAACATTTTGTGTTTTGTCTTTGCCTGTTCGAGCCACTGTTCTGGAAGGTGCAATAAAAAATAATAGGACCTCTATTGGCCTTTTCCTCTAAGAAGTACTTATTCACATTGTAAATCAGTTCCTTCTCCCGACTATGGACAACACGCGAGCGTGTAGGCGTAGCTTTCCCAAAGCCATATTAACAAGTCTGCCAAAGTCCGACCTGAAATTCATTCTCTCGCGTCATGACGTCACCGCGAGTCCACAGTAGGTAGGAGCTGCCATTCGGCATGTATCATAATGTATCTTACAGCATCTAATGGTTAGCTAAAGTATTACAGAATATTTTGGAGTACGCAAAAAAAAAATCTTTCATCTACGACATCCATCACCGAATAAAGTAGTGTGGTGATGAATGAGAGAAACTTTTTGAAATTTGGGGGCTTTTTTTTGTGTATAAAAGCTTGGTCACTTCGTCCCTCAAAAAATGATGCTGCAGTTATTATTTTGTTAAAAAAATCTGTATAAAGGGCCTTAATGCGTTTTTATTGATAATAAATTAAAAGCATTTTTGTTTTTGGCTTTATCTTCCCCGGGAGCTTCTCCGCTTTTAAAAATCACGAGTCTCGGGGACTGACGGCGGGTGGGGACTTCACACTCTCTAAGTCACGTCACACCTGCACACTTGACCTTTCACGAATACTCTGCATGACATAAGTGTTTATTTTTCCCCTTCCTCTTTATTTAAATGCATAGCATTAGTCCGTGAGAAGGATCAGTTTTGTTACTCTTGAGAGCAGGACAGAGACAGAGACAGGACAGAGACAAAAGGGAAGAGAGAGAGAGGGAGGAGAGAAGAGAGAGAGAGAGAAGAGAGAGAGAGGAGAGAGAGAGAGGAGGGGGAGAGGAGAGGAGAGGAAAAGCGAGAGCGAGGGAGAAAAGGAAGAGAGAAAAAGGAGAGAGAGGAGAGGGGAGAGAGAGGGGAGAAAGAGAAAGAAAAGAGGAGAGAGGAGAGAAGAAAAGGAGAGAAAAGTTCTAGCTAGCAAAAAAAGCTGGGGACGCCCCTTTTGCTTGTCCCGCTGTTGCCGCGTAGGGGGGAAAAGCAAAAGTTTTTTCCCATCTAAATGCACCTCTCCCACCACACGGCTGAACAGACGGTGCCCTTAACCTGCGGCCATGCTTCACACTGTGCGTTTTCGGAGAAATATATGAGAAATATATGAAGCAAGGGACAAGGGCGGTTTGCATTTTCCCCGTATTCGGGAACAGTATTGGGTTTTACTCTAGAACACATAATTTGGGTTTTAGGGTTTACGTAATAAATCAATCTTTGGGGGCATCCCCGGGGGGGCGCTCGCCCGCCCACCCTACCCCACTCCCGGGGGTCACTAACGCGCGAGTTCCCATGCAGTCCTTTCCCCCTACCAAGCAGCCTTTGACAAGAAACATCAAAATTGCCCAGCCACGAGCCCCGTGGGGCCCCCCTTGGGCCCCCTCCACGCCGGATTGTTTTTTACAGCCCCAAACCCATGGGAAGGATCGGTTTAGGGTACGTGCCCCATGCCCAAAAGCCGAAGTTTCGCTGAGGCTAGCAGGAAAAGGGCTCGATTTAGTCTCACGGTCAATCGGAATTGACACGAATATCCCCCGATACCCCCGATTTTTGCGAAAACCCTTATTCCCCAAAAGGTTGATTTGTCTCTTAATCAATATTTAGTGTCCATGTCTCACCCATAGGTAACAGGATCACAAACGATTTGAGATCCGGATCTTTTTTCCCCCCTGCACAGGGAACCCACAACGCCCAAATCCCGCTAGCGAGTCCATAAAACCCTGGGGAGCCAACCGCCCTAATAGTCATAAGCCCCAAAACCCCAATTTTGGGGTATCGGGACCAAAAAGGGGTGACTAATTTTCTGGTTTTTTAGCTTGCTACATGTCCCTTTGTTTAGTTTTTTTATATGATAGCCCTTGACATGGTAGCTTAATGGTCCCTTATCCTTTTGAATAGAAACCCCACCCAAATTTAGAAAATTTTTTAAAAAAGTTTAAATTTTGGGGGCAGGAAACCTAAAGTCACTAAAATGAAAATATAATTGTCAATTTTTACAAGTCCTGTAAAAAAACATAAGCATGCCCTGGGCTTGTAAATTACATTTGGCAATTAATTCCCCCAATTCATCTGCGTCAAGATCGGAATTTTTTTTGGGTACCGCTTTCTTCAATAGCCTTGTTTTTGGCATGTCTGTAACCTGCAATGTCCGACATTCAGGCCATTGCTGAGGCATGCAAGGGGGTGATGACCGCACACCTTGCGGAAAGAGCTCATAACAGCATTGGTGTGGGGAGCCTCGACCAGTTTCAGCAGCTTGCCGTTTCCCCATCGTCATCCCCAAAGGGGNCTTTTGCAAACTTTTTCACATATGCTGATAGCTCTAAAAAAAAGAAAAAAAAGTGATCGGATCATCTCATACGTGGGCTTAAAACCTTCCCCTGGTCAACCTGGTTCCAAAATGTGGTATATGATGGGATTCCGCCACGGGGTGCGGAACCTATACCACACACACACACACACAGTCACACACACACACACACACTTTCCCTTATATTATACTAGCCGCAAAGCCGCCCTCCGGGCGGCCCTCCTTCGGCCCACCAAACAGACTCTCCAGATAGCCCCTTCTAACTTTCCTGAAATCATGGATGTAGAAATGTATGTATTAACGCCAACCCATTCACATCACCCCCAACCCATTCACTCACCCATTACCCATCACCCCCACCCATTCACTCACCCATTACCATCACCCCCCACCCATTCACTCACCCATTACCCATCACCACACCCATTCACTCACCCATTACCCATCACCCCCCTCTATTCCCTCACCCATCACCCCCCACCCATTCACTCTTCCATCACCCCACACCCATTACCCATCACCCCACCCATTCACTCACCCATTACCCATCACCCTACATCAAGGCTTCCTCAATTCTCGCAACCCACTTTTTTCACAATTATCGCTAATAGGCTGCTAAAAAAAACGAAAAAAAGAAGTGATCGGATCATCTCATAAGTGGGCTTAAAACCTTCCCCTGACCAACCTGATTCCAAAAATGTGGTATATGATGGGATTCCGCCACGGGGGGCGGAACCTATACCACACACACACACACACACACAGACATACACACACATACACACACACGCTTTCGCTTTTATTAATATATATATATATCTGTGTGTGTGTGTGTCAGAGGTGGGCACTTCCGCAAACATTTCCGCAAACCGCATCTTCCGCAAATTGCGGAAGTCCGAATTCGTTTGCAGATTTGCGGAAGTGTAAATTTTTGCGGATTTGCGTTTGCGGAAACACTTCCGCAAAAGCAAATATGTCTGCAAACTCTCAATTTTGAACAAGATTCCTGCGCGGCTACGCGCACCGTCCAGAGAACGCTACTTGCCCACCAGTGACTCTTCCTTCCTCTGTGATCAAACGGATTTTTTGATGGCCACAGCAATCCTGTACTCTGGGACTGAGAGTGCTGTGAAGTGTGGGGGAGGTGTATCCAGCTTCTTTCCTGTTAATAAAGGAGTGAGGCAAGGGTCCGTCCTTGCTCCATCACTTTTCAACACTTGTATGGACTGGGTATTGGGCAAAGTTGTGGATCAAAGTGATTGTGGAGCATCCTTGGCAACATGTGACTGATCTTGTTTTTGCCGATGATGCAGTAATCTTTGCTGAGTCGCTGGAGGTCCTGGTGATGGCTCTCGAGGCGCTGCACGAGGAGGCAAAGCCTTTGGGACTTGAGGTATCTTGGCTCAAGATCAAGGTCCAGCTGTTTGGAGGCATACTATATGAAGCAGTACAGTCTGTTCATGCGTGCGGAGAGGACATTGAGATCTTGGAAAGTTTTACATACCTTGGTAGCGCAGGGTTTTTTTTTTTTTTTTTTTTGCTTTCTCTTAAGAAAGAAGCACGGGCTAAATAGAAATCCCGTCAGAGTGATCGGTATTTCTAAATGTTAACGGGGGAGAGGATAGGAGGAAACAAGGGCAGCGAGCGTAGGTAAAGGTGAGGAGGCAACGACACGTGCAGCCCGTACATAATCCGGCTCTGGGAAGGCAGGGATCAGATGGCGAAGTGAGTGGGATGCTGGGCAGTGGAACAGGTAGTGCTCAAGGGGATTTTGTGGCTCTGCGAAACAGTGAGGACAGGGGGCAGGGGCGTCACCAAGTATTTGGGTGGAGCAATGGAAGCCGAGCCTTAAACGGACCAGCTGTCGTACTACAGGTGGAGTGAACCGGGAAAGGTGGAGGTGAGGCGTTTGTCTGGTGGCTGTGATGTTCCATGTGGCAGAAAGAGAGCCATGCTCCACAGCGTCGTTGAGAAGAAGTTGGGAGGCCTGAAGAGCAGCTCAGTTGACAGAAGACTTTATTTGGGCGTAACTGGGGAGGAGGGGAAAGGTAACTTCCGGCACTGTGCTGGCTCTGCGTGCTGCCTCGTCTGCTCGTTCGTTACCAGATACACCGACATGGCTTGGCACCCAATGAAGGAAAACATCTGAGTTTAGGCGATACAATGTCCATAATGACGGCGGGCCACGTCAAGAAGTCTTACGGCGGATTGGCATAGCCCACGGTGTTATAGACTCGCTCAGCAGGAGTATTAGCTTTGTCGGTACCTGTGCAGGAGGACAAAGATCCGGATCTTCATATCACTTGTAATCCCTGTCTTACTCTATGGTTATGAGACATGGACACTAAATAGCGACTTGAAGAGGATAATCGATGCCTTTGGTAATAAGTGTCTTCGCAGAATCATGGGGTATCGCTGGGATGAATACGTGTCAAATCAGCGATTGCACCTTGAGACTGAATCGACGCCTATTACCTGCATAGTTCGTCAGCGCCAACTTTGGCTATATGGGCATGTGGCACGCTACACTGAAAACGTATACCCTCGCTATCCTTCCCATCGGGTTGTGTCTTTAAGAGAAAATCCGGCGTGGAGGAGGCCAAGAGGGCGCCCACAAGGCTCGTGGCTGGGGCAATTTGAGGGTTGCTGTCGAAAGTTGCTTTTATGGGAAAGGAGCCTGCACGGGGACTCGCTTTGTATTGAACCCCGGGGAGTGTCGTCGTAGGGTGGGCGAGGCGACGCGCCCCCCTGCGTATGCCCCCAATGATTGTTTGACAGCAATCCACTTTCTTTCAACCTGCTGGGTTCGCCTTCTCAACTCTGAGAAGGTAGATGCCGTGAAATCAAGACTGCTGTTCGAGATCACGGAGCAGGCTGTCTTGGATACCTCAGAAGGCAGCAGCCCAGATGAAGACGAAAAGGATGACTTTTTTTCTGAACCCGATTACTTAAATTTTTTACTATATTATATTACAAATGTAATATTTTTTCCCAGCTTGTTTCTCCATGCACCTGGGTATTTGGTTTTTCGTCAAGTACAACACGGCCATACCCAGCTCTGCAGCTATGGAGACTTTTTTCTCCCAGGGGTCAGACATCATGAAGGCCAAGAGAGCGAGTATATGACCTCCGATAATTTTGAGATATTGGTCTTCATGAAGGGGAACATGGAAAATGCTCAGTTGGGAAATATCACCAGAGGACTTTGAATGAGGAGTCTAAGGTTAAGGATCTGATATCTTATCAATGAAATATAGTTTGGAGTGTATTTACTTTATTATTATTGCCCCTTAGTGTGCACTTAAGTTGATATATTGAGTGAGTGGTCACAATGAGGGAAATTAAAATGTGAGCTCTAACATCTGTGGGGCGCTGCGAGCTAAGTATTAAAAAAAATACTAAATATATATATATATATATATATATATATATATATATATAATATATATAATATATATATATATATATATAATAATAATATATATATTAATATATATATATATTATATATATATAATATATATATATATATATATATTTATATATATATTTAATATATATTTATATATATATATATCAATAATTATTGCCATAAGTGATTTAGTATTTAATATATAATTTACTACCACAAAGTTATTTACCTCCTTTTTGCAATATATGCAGAGAAAATATAACGTAAATTTTTTTGCGGTTTGCGGACTTTGCGGTTGCGGAAGTGTGAACTTCAAAAAATTGCGGACTTGCGGTTGCGGACATAAGAATTGGGGTTTGCGGATTTTCGTTTGCGGAAAATGGATTTTCGTTTGCGGTGCCCACCTCTGGTGTGTGTGTTGTGTGTGTGTGTGTGTTTTTGTGTGTTTGTGTGTGTGTGTGTGTGTGTGTTGTGTGGGGTGTGTGTGTGTGTGTGTGTGTGTGTCTGTGTGTGGTATGTGTGTTGTGTGTGTGTGTGTGTGTGTGTGTGGTGTGTGGTGTGTGTGGGGTGTGTGTGTGTGTGTGTTGTGCGTGAGTTATAAATTATTTGGGTTCATAAAGCTAATTCATCGCGTTGTAAAAGAGTTTGACGAAACTTCATTCGACTTGTCGAAAGAAAAGAAGTGTGTGGGAGGGAAATAAAATTGAAAACAGCTTCGCTGCTTTAAATTTTTTTCCTTCCCCCCCCGCCTCCTGCAGGAGTGAAATTATCGTCACTTAAAATTTTGCAGCGGATATAAATTCTGCTCAACACACGAAAAAAAAAAAAAACCCAACCCCCGGCCCAAAAATTTAACCCATAAAAAGATATTGGAAAATTCCCCAAAAAAAGGTGAAAAAAAATATTGGAAATTTTAAATTAAACAAATGCAATAACCGAAAACAACCAAAATCATAATAAAGGGAAAAAAATTTTTTTCCATTTAAAAAAAAAAAATCATCACTTTTAAACGCCCCCAAACTTTTCATAAATTTAAACCTTTGTTTTTTTAGCTAACCCCTTACCCACCAAAAACCGCCACATCACCGCCACAAAAAACCTCCACACAAAACCAGAGGTCCTTCCTGTCCTTTCCAACTACATTTAACAAAGGCCCTTTAAAAACACCTATCGCAAAACACCCCCAGGATCCGCAACACACTCCCTTAAATTTTCCCAGAAAACCCCCAGTTTTTCCACTATGGTACGCAGGGGTAAAAAAAAAAAAAATTAATAAATTTAAAAAAAAAAAAAAATGTTTTCCCCATAGCCCCCTTTCCCAAAAATGCCATTTTTTCAGAGTCCTCGCAGCCTTCACTCAGTCAATTTTCACGCACACCCTCAACCCGCAGTGCCCACCCCACCCATGTAAGGGAGGGGAATAAAAGTCAACCTCACTGCATCCAACTTAAAACATTGGCTAAGCTTAAGTACACTTCGTAGGTAAAAACAGAGAAAAAAAGGAAGGATCAAACACCTACCAAACTAAATTTCCCATCATCCTTTTAGGGAAAACTGGTAATAAACCGACTTTTGAGACTTTATTCTCTCCTAGACATCTTCATGACGTTAAAAAAAAAGTGTGTTGAAATGCAAATTAAAAACCTTGTGAGGGTTTCATTACATGGACGAGTTTCATTGTAACTTCATGGCGACCATCCTCCCCCCCGGCGGTCGGGAGAGAAATTTGAAGATTACCGACCAAAAAGGGGGCGTTTGTGGGGTTGGACCGAGCTGGGGGGGAGTGACGAGAAGGAGGGGGTGAATTTGTGGGAAAGGAGGAAGGTGGGAAGGGAGTTAAGGGAAAGAGGGGTGGGTGTTAAGGATAAAGAAAGGGGTGAAGTGTGGGGGGTGGACGTTAACGATGGCATGCATTCGGGGTGTAGAGGGGCGATGTAAAGATGGTCCGTTGGGGTACTGAAGGAGGTGATGATGGGGTGAAAAAGGGGGGTACCATAACTTGTAGTGATGTGATAAGGATGGGGAAGCCGGGGGAAAGGGTAACTATGGTAACCCGGGGTACAAGCCCTGTTCCGGGGTAACGGGAATCACCCCCACGGCTCTTGGGCTAATGCCACAGGATGAGCCCCGAATGCCCCCATATAGCGTATCTCCCCCTATACCTTCCTTACTCTGTTAAAAAGGCATGTTGGGAAAAAAACTGTTTAGTTTTGTTGCTACTAGTTTTTCGAAAATTTTACTAAAATTGGTAAATTGAAACGCCTATAATTGGTTGTAAGGGTGTCGCCTTTTTTATATATGGGTATTACTTTTGCAATCTTTAAAAGCAATGAAACCCTTTTTTAAAAACTTTTTTTATAAAATGTGCAAGAAATGGAGAGCCTCTTTACAAAATTCTTTTAAAAATTTTAAAATTATTTCGTCGTGACCTGGTACGATTCTTGATCCTTAATTATGGTCGACTTCTGTGGCTGTTGTTGGATTAAGATAGAGAGATACTCAACAGGTTCTGGGAAAGGAAAAATTTCTGATGAAAAAAAGTTGGATTTTTGAGCAAGGTGTTTGCCCTGTTTTCAAAAAATATTTGTTTAATTTTCCCCCGCTAGTCCTCCCTATTTTTTCAAATATGTCTTGAAAAAGTGATGGAAGGGGGTGGTTCTGACTTTTATTTCTTTCCCGTGAAGTTTTTTTAAAATATTCCCGGTCTTCTTGGTATTCCCTGCCCTTTTCTTTGAGTTTGTCTTTGAAGTGATTTTCTTTAGCTGATCTTATTATTGCTGAAATTTCTATACCTCTTGAAAGTAGTTTCATAAGTAAGGGGCCATTTGGCATAGAGTTTTTGCAATCTATTGCGTTGTTTGATTGAGGTTTTAATACCTGACGTTTTGTATGGTTTGCCATAGTGTTTTTCTTTTATTGTGATTTGCTTGACAGGAAAGTTAGTGTTATATAGATTTGTAAAAAAAATTATGTAAGTTTCAAATGCATCATTTACGCTTTTGCCATCTATTTCCGTAAGCCAACTATATTGTGATAGTTCTGTTTTGAATGAGTTGACAGCTTCATTAGTAAATATTTTTTTTTTTATTTTGATGTGTGAGCAATTATCATTTTGTTGAGGGATGAAAAAAGAACTGAAGACTGGGAAGTGGTCGCTTATTGAAGTGTGTATGATGCCACTACACTGATAATTTTGCATGTTATTGGTCCAAATGTGATCAATTAACGTCGCTGAGGTATTTGTCACTCTTGTAGGTTTAGTAATTACAGGAAAGAATGAATAAGTATAGAATAATTGTAATAATTCATTTACGCTTTTGTCAGTATGCTTAAGGAGATTTATGTTCAGGTCTCCCATTAAGTAAGTAGGAAGGTTGTGATTTGGAACTGTAGATTCTAAAAGTTGTTCAAGGGTTGACATGAAATCCTGAATGCTTGCATTACGTGGTCTATAGAGAATGCCAACCAAAAACTTAACATAATTTTCAATGCACTGTACGAATAAGGTTTCTATGTGTGGGAGTTGTAGAGAGATATCTAGATGAATTACCCCTTTGAATTTTTTCTTAATATAAAAAGCCACGCCACCGCCTTTAGTAGATTTGTTATTGAAATATGTATTATATCCATTTAAATAGTATAGAGAAGAAATCTCGTCATTTAAGCGTGTTTCACAAAAACCAAGGATATCTATTAGGGTACGCCGTAGGTCCAATGAAAAGTGAAATATAGATTATTTCGAATTTGGCAGGGTGTTTTCTTATGTACATTTGAATTTTAAGGGTGATTTGTCCACTTCAACTTTTTGGTTTGAGCACTTCTTGCTATACAAAAGTGGACTTTTATATTTATATGCAAAACATAGCTTAAAGTGCAATTTTGCATAGTAAGAATTGCTCAAATGCAAAAATGGATTAGATAAAATCGTCTTAGAATTCCAATTTACATAGGAAATCGGCATGCCAAAGTTGAGAAAAAGAATTTTTGTTATATGGCGTACCCTACCAGGGTACCAAATATTTTGGTTGGGTTACGAGGGGAGGAAGGACAAGACCAGGGCAGGTGCCCGACAGCTATGGGAAACTGCACACCCAAGGTTGATCAGGGATGAGCATGTGTCAGTGACAGAGGAGCCATCTGGAAGGTACCTTTGGCACTTTGTACCAGAGGACCCGGGGGCCACCGGAGAAACCTGCGTTCAAGGTGGCTCAGGCCCCTCTATGATTGCTGGTGATATACGACTCCACCGACTCACTGATCGTACGCAAGGTGACTCAACTAGGGCCAACACGGGGTGAAGGGTGGTACTCACGCCCATTTGGAGAAGATGCTGGGACGCAAGCTCTTCTGGAGTATATGCGTGTTGCACACAAACGAGTTGCCCCTGCCCACCTTATCACCAGCATCGACGGGCCTACCTCATCTGACACTGGCTCACGGGTCCAGTTTTGCAGTCTGCTGTCCAGCCTGAATGAGATGCAGTAAACGCAGAGTTCAGAGGAGTGCCAGGCGGTAAAGATCTCACGGAGATACCGGATAATCCTGGTAAACATGTCCACTGACCAGCGGGTCTCCTACCAGCTGGTCCGGCTGTGAAGCGGGCGTTCTCCCCGTCCGAGCTGCAGGGGATCAAGTGTGGCAAGGTGTCCCACTTCAGATGGCCACCACAGCCAGTCGCTCGTGACATGTGGACCAGAAAGCATGGACTGACTGGCAAAGAACTGAACACCCTGGAAGTCCTAGTCAAGTACTACCTGCAGGTGTACTTCAAACTCTACTACGACATCAAGGTTCCCCACAGAATAGAGGACGGCCCCAAGCACTGACGAAGATCTCACCGGAGATACCGGAGTAAAATCCTGGTCAACATGTCCACTGACCAGCAGGTCTCCTACCACTGGTCCAGGCTGTGAAGCGGGGCGTTCTCCCGTCCGAGTTGCAGGAGATCAAGTGTGGCAAGGTGTCCCACTTCAGATGGCTCACCACAGCCCAGTCGCTCGTGTACATGTGGACCAGAAAGCATGGACTGACTGGCAAAGAACTGAACACCCTGGAAGTCCTAGTCAAGTACTACCTGCAGGTGTACTTCAAACTCTACTACGACATCAAGGTTCACCACAGACTAGAGGACGGCCCCAAGCACATCCTCACGCAGCTCAGAGTGATGAGGTCATAGCCCAAGAAGGTCCAAATAGCTGTGACCTTCTACGTGCGGACAGGAGCATGGTTCGTACACTCATAATGTGTCCTCCTCTCGCTGATGGCGAGTCAGAGTGAGGACGACCGCAGGTTCGCCGTGACCCAGATTTTGAAGCTGAGGGCTGGCGAGGAGTATGGGGACACCAGTGTAAGACCTCGCATCACACCCAAGCTGAACTTGTCAGCCACCAGCTTGCAGACACTGATCAGCTGGCAGCCTGACCAGGTGCACGAGCCGGCATTCACCTGTTCACTGTCCGGGGATCAGATCCAGGAGATCCTGGTCAAGCCGTACGAGGTTCCGGAGTTCTCTATCGACACTCAGAGCACCGAAAGAGTCGTGAAGCAGGTGACAGAGGCTGCGGCAGCAGTGGTGGGGCAGCAGGCCAGAGACGGGTTCATCCGGGCTCGGGCCCACCACCGGTAGACCATGCCCTGCTTCAGGTCTAAGAAGGACATGATGGACACGTTCTAGGCCAACGTAGAGGCTGTGACACTGTGATGTAGTGCCTGATGAACCAACTGATCAAAAAGAGCTTGCCACGCTGGTCATTTGGAACTCATATTGGTGCATGATGCAATACACAGGACCAACCGGACACTGCGTACTCATTTAAGCATTATTCGATAAGGGTGCAATATAAAAGTGCGATTTTGCATAGTAAAAATTGCTCAAATGCAAAAATTGATAGAGATAAAATCGTCTTTGAATTCCATTTTACATACGAAATTGGCATGCCAAAGTTGAGAAAAAGAATTTTTGTTTTACGGCGTACCCCAATATCTATTGTAATATCAATTGCATGAAGACATTGGTCATTGAAGGTATCTAAATGGAGTGGTATTCTACTAATGTTATATGATAACAAATGCATATTGGAAGGTATAGGATTGTCATTTAACTCAAAATCACCACAAAAATAATAGTTACATACAGGTTCTTTCAAGCCATGGGAAGCAAGATAGTTATCTAATGCAGTCCCATCATCGTTGAATGTAAATGGGTGATATATAAGACTTTTGATAACACTTAAAGGAAATCTATGTTCTTTTTCTACCTTAAGGTATTGATTAATTTTGCATCATTTAATTCACGAAATGGTAGATGTATTTGGTCTATTGACATTGTTGAGGCAATTTAACTACTTACATAATTATGTCTGACGTTTAAGTGTCTTACCGGACCATTACTTTTTCGCTTTGGGTAAGGACATAAGTACATAGGGAGAGAGGAGGGAAATAATGAGGTACCATGAAGAGGAGGAGGTGAGGAGGGAAGTGAACGCCATAGATTTAAAGACGAAAAAAAAAGAAAAAAGGAAAGGTAGAAGAGACTACGGTGAGAAGGGAAGGGTATGCATGGCGCAAGGTGTGTTTGAGAGGAGGAGGCAGGTGGCGAGGTGAGGCAGAGGGGATAAGGGAGGATGGGACAGTGGGAGAGTCTTCTTCTTCCTTCATACGACGTTTGTCCTGCCGCCAAACCGTCGTCCTTCACCCTACATCCCGGACACAGGAATGTAAATAAAAACTTACACGACACTATAAAAAAGTACAATTTATGAACAATTTATGATTATGAAATTCTAGAACTAATTTATGAAGTCCGTTTGGGTGTTGGCTTATTCGGGGAATTCCCTGTCCGCGTTCTGCCAAATATTGTTCTTGGCCAAGTATCTGATTACGTAGACCCTTAGCGATAAAGATAACTAACCCTCACTCTGACAGTCTCCCTCACTCCCTCCTCCCGGCAGGAGCTGATGGGGGCAATCCACCCACCTTTCTCTGTCTGTCTGTCTGTCTGTCTGTCTCCATCTCAACATTTTGTGTTTTGTCTTTGCCTGTTCGAGCCACTGTTCTGGAAGGTGCAATAATAGGACCTCTATTGGCCTTTTCCTCTAAGAAGTACTTATTCACATTGTAAATCAGTTCCTTCTCCCGACTATGGACAACACGCGAGCGTGTAGGCGTAGCTTTCCCAAAGCCATTTTAACAAGTCTGCCAAAGTCCGACCTGAAATTCATTCTCTCGCTTCATGACGTCACCGCGAGTCCACAGTAGGTAGGAGCTGCCATTCGGCATGTATCATAATGTATCTTACAGCATCTAATGGTTAGCTAAAGTATTACAGATATTTTTGGAGTACGCAAAAAAAAAATCTTTCATCTACGACATCCATCACCGAATAAAGTAGTGTTGGTGATGAATGAGAAACATTTGAAATTTGAGGCGTTGTTTGTGTATAAAAAGCTTGGTCAGCTTCGTACCTTAATGAAATGATGACTGCAGTTAAGTTATTTTGTTCAAAATCATGTATAAACGGCCTAATAATGACGAATTTACGTATCTGATAATGAATTATAAGCACTTTTGCTTTGAGCGTTATCTTCCCTCAGGCAGCTTCTCCGCGTTTGAAATCACTGAGTCTCTGACTGACTGTCGGTGTGGTGGGACTTCACACTCTCTACGTCACGTCACAGCTCTGCACACTCTGACACATTCACGACATACTCTGCATGACATAAGTGTCTTACCTTCTTACCTTACCTCTCTTACCTTAATGCATAGCATTAGATCCGTGAGAATGTGATCAGTATTGTGTACTCTTGAGAGAGAGAGAGAGAGAGAGAGAGAGAGAGAGAGAGAGAGAGAGAGGAGAGAGGAGAGAGAGAGAGAGAGAGAGAGGAGAGAAAGAGAGAGAGAGAGAGAGAGGAGAGAGAGAGAGAGAGAGGAGAGAGAGAGAGAGGAGAGAGAGGAGAGAGAGAGAGAGAGTTCTAGCTAGCACACAAGCTGGGGACGACCCTTTGCTTGTGCCGCTGTTGCCGCTGTAGCGGGACAAGCAAAGTTCATTTCCCATCTGACATGCATCCTCATACCGCCACATCGGCTGTAACAGACGGTCGCTCCTTAACCATGCGGCCATGCCTTCACACTGTGCTGTCTTCGGATGTAAATATATGAGAAATATATGAGAGCAAGAGGACAAGGAGCCGGATGCATATTCCCGTATTCTGGAACAGTATGTCGAGTTTACTCTTGAACACATCAAGTTAGGTTACGGTTACGTAATCAATCAATCATTGGGGGCATACGCCGGGGGCGCGTCGCCTCGCCCACCCTACGACGCCACTCCCGGGGGTCACTACGCGCGAGTTCCCATGCAGGCTCCTTTCCCATACCAAGCAGCTCTCGACAAGAAACATCAACTTGCCCCAGCCACGAGCCTTGTGGGCGCCCCCTTGGCCTCCTCCACGCCGGATTGTCTCTTACAGATACAACCCGATGGGAAGGATCGGTTTCAGGGTAGCGTGCCACATGCTCATATAGCCGAAGTTGACGCTGACGGACTATGCAGGTAATAGGTCTCGATTCAGTCTCACGGTGCAATCGCTGATTTGACACGTAATCATCCCAGCAATACCCCATGATTCTGCGAAGACACTTATTACCAAAGGCATTGATTCGTCTCTTCAAGTCACTATTTAGTGTCCATGTCTCACAACCATAGAGTAAGACAGGGATCACAAGCGATTTGAAGATCCGGATCTTTGTCCTCCTGCACAGGTACCGACAATGCCAAATACTCCCGCTGAGCGAGTCCATAACACCGTGGGCTATGCCAATCCGCCGTAAGACTTCTTGACGTGACCCGCCGTCATTATGGACTGCGCTACCAAGGTATGTAAAGCTTTCCAAGATTTCAATGTCCTCGCCACACGCATGAACAGACTGTACTGCTTCATCTAGTAAGTCACCTGGACCTTGGTCTTGAGCCAGGAGACCTCAAGTCCCAAAGGCTTTGCCTCCTCGTGCAGCGCCGCGAGAGCCATCACCAGGACCTCCAGCGACTCAGCAAAGATTACTGCATTATCGGCAAAAACAAGATCAGTGATCTTGGTGTTGCCGACGGATGCTTCACAATCACTTTGATCTACAATCTTGTCCAATACCCAGTCCATACAAGCGTTGAAAAGTGATGGGGCAAGGACGCACCCTTGCCTCACTCCTGTATTCACAGGAAAGAAGCTGGATACACCTGCCCCACACTTCACAGCACTCTCAGCACTTCACAGGTACGTAAGAGGTAACATATATATATATATATATATATATAATATATATATATATATATATATATAATATATATATATAATCTATTGGGGTTAACTTTGTGTGGGAATCACAATGAGGGTATTTTCGAGAATATCCTATTGTATGTTATGGAGTTACAGCCATGCGTCTTCACAGAGCTGGAAGAATAGGGGAGCGGAACAGGGCTGAAGAGCCAGAGTAGGGAAGACAGTGGGAGGGGCGACTCGCGCTGACGACATGGAATCAACTCAGCTCCGCCCCCTTGGCAGACCTGTGTATATGGCTTTTAGCTTTCCATCGTGGGTGGCGGTCTGCGAGGAAGTGCTCTTGCTTTCTAGTCTAAATGGCAACATCGTAAAGCTACCATGTCAAGTGTTATGAAATTTAAATAAAATCATCATTAATAGCTTTAAAAACTAAACATTGATAACGCTGCGTAGCTTTATTTGAACATTAAATTTATACAGAGTATTTAAAATTCATTCAGAAGTGGTAAATAACTGATTACGAGCGAGCGCGAAGCGCTCGATAGTCCTCACTGGATACGGGATTTTTCTCACATCTAGCGTCCGAACCGACCCGACCGACCGTCACGCTTTCAGGAGCTTATATCATTGGAAACCCGCTTCCGATTGACAAGCGGTCTTCGCCATCTGATAGCCCCATTAAATCCCTATTCGCGCCTACAGACAAATTTCCTTGCTATCGGGTTTCTACGGGCTCGCTCGTCCTTCGCCGATTAAGGCGTCTTACTGGTATACGAAACAGAGATTGTGTTGTGACTGACATGGCAGCGCGTCGGACAGGAAATTCCCCACTCCAGCCAACCACCAAACGGACTTCATACATTGGTTCTATTATAATAAAAAAAATTTTTACATCAACTAAAACTTATTACAAACCTAACAATGATTATATATCACTGGTCGACAAAAAAAAATCGAAGATATGGTTCTGGACTAAATGAAGCTGATTATAGGTAAATCGACCCTGTTGAACTCGAATCTGATGTTCAATTAACTCTATCACGTCCAGTTTTTTGAGAACCAGACGCAATTCCCATGAAAAAAATATGGGTAAAATTAGCAGAAATAGGTTTCACCAATTTTTTCATTTTAAACTCTTAATCTTTTCTTTTCTCAAGCCTATTTAGGCAGTGCAGTGTTTTTGAGTCAGTGTGGTTTTGCCAGTGAGCAGGGGAGGGTGTGCGCGCTGCGTATTGGCGAGGGGTTAGCAGGCTGTGTAGTACATTTTTACCTACTGATCGTACAACTATTGACATTAGTTTAAACATTTATTTTTCTTTGCAGATATGATGTGTTTGATTAGTGGAGTCCTAATTTTAGTTGGTTTACCGTATATAGTACCTTGTACGGGCGTGATGGAGCGCCGTAAACTGTGGGGAATGCATCGGACAGTTTTTGTTACATATGTGGAATTTTTACCCCTGACAGTCTGAAGAAACCTCTTACAAAGAATGTTAAAGCAGCTTATCTGCATTACTTGAAAGTGCCGTATAGGTGATCAAGATAAGAAGTGGGCCCCTCACGTAGCATGCAACCACTGTGTGAACCACTTGAATGAATGGAGGGTGGCAAACGGCCATCAGGCATGGCATTCGGCATCCCAATGGTTTGGCGTGACAAAAAGGATCACAGTATGACTGTACTTCTGCCTCACAAAACATCAAAGGGATATTCAGTAAAAACGCGAGCTAAATCAGGTATCCTGACGTACCTTCTGCCATCAGGCCTTTTGCCACATGGTCTGATCTCCAGTTCCAAATGTTCCAATTGCAAGTGCTATAAGTGAATCAGATTCGAACGAGGAGGATAATCCCATGGATACAGACTTTCAAGAAATGGCAGACAACAGAGAGCCCAAATTCATCAGTCGGGGAAATGCTACATGACCTTGCTAGGGACCTAGATACAAACCCAAGGAGAAAAGTGAAGTCCTTGAATCTCGTCTCAAGGAATGGAATTTTCTTCAAGAAGGAGTTCTCATCACCACGTTTGGGTCGTAGACATAAAGAACTGTCAAGCTTCTTAAAAGATGGAACACAAGCTCGTTACTGCTTTGATGTTGACACACTCATGGAACAACTTTGTGAGTCTCACATTATGATAAGAGTGAGTGGCGGCTGTTCATAGATTCAGGAAAAAAAACACGCTAAAGGCCGTTCTTCTGCATAAAGGAAAAAAGCTTCCGAGTGTTCCAATTTGCGCATGGCCATGAAATGAGGAAATTTATGAAACTATGAAGATTTTTTATCTGCTGTTAAATAGAAAAAACATCAGTGGAATCTGTGTGGGGACCTGAAGGTAATCTCCTGCTTCTAGGACTCCAGTTAGGTTACAATAAGCACAGGGTGTTTCTTTGTTTGTGGGACTCTAGAGCGGACAGCAAACATTACAAACAAAAGGAATGGCCAGCACGACCGAAAAAATCACCTGGCAGGTTCAACTGTATGTACAAACCTCTTGTTGACAGTGAAAAGGTGTACTTACCTCCATTGCATCTGAAACTTGGGTTAATGAAAAATTTTGTGAAGGCCATGGATAAAAAATGGTGCTGGCTTTCAGTATTTGTTAGCAAGTTTGAACGCAACTGTATCTGAACCCAAAGTAAAGGCAGGTGTTTTCAATGGCCCTCAAATTCGTAAAACTACTCAATGATGATGACTTTGTAAAGAGCCTAACTGCCTGGAAAAACTGCTTGGAAGAGCTTTTTGGCTGTTATAAAGAAACTACCTAGGTAATGTTCGAGCATCGAATTATGAGGAACTTTAAATGACATGTTGAAGAGTTAACATGCGCTTGGGGCTGGGGATGTCACTCAAAATCCACTTTTTCCATTCACATTTTGATTTCTTCCCAACGAATTTTGGGGCGCGGTCAGTGATGAGCAGGGGGAACTTTTCCCACCAGGACTTTGCCACCATGGAAACCCGATACCAAGGACGATTCAGTCCCAACATGATAGGGCACTATTGCTGGACGCTACAACGTGAAAGTAGCTGCTCCTAAAAACGAAAGAGCAAACTACCAGAAACATTCTGATGTACTATGGAGCAGGGTGAGTATTTTTGGTGTTAGGTATAGTTTTGATCATATGTATATTTAATCCCAAATTTTGAGATCTTGACTGTTCTTCTGAAGAACAGTCTAGATCTGACTGTTCTTCGAACTAGCGCATCTTTCTCTCAAAAAAAATCTCGAAGTTTTTTTCCAAAATACAGATATATATATATATATATAATATATATATATATATATATAATATATAAAATTTTATATATATAGTCAAAATTTACTGTGATTTGGCATATTTTCGGATATTTCCAAGATGTGGCAACATTTTCGGATATATTTGGGAACATAATTTAGGTATATTTTTTGCCAGATATGTACATTAGGTCCTAATAAAGCCGCAGGCACCACCAGAATTTAATTACGAGAAATACATATTAACGTAGGGGGATTGTTTCGATTAATTATATAATATATATAGTATATAATTATAATAGCTATTAAAATTTAAAAATGCTGTTTATTTCAAAAACTATACGTGCTAGAGAAAAAGCAATGTCATTTTTGAAATCAGCAGCAAAATGCTTTCCAACCCATACACATTAATCAGAACCATTTTTGGTATCGACCCGTGAATTATTTGCAACCACCCTTTTAAACAAGTCCAATCATCATAAGATTTTAATCTGTTATTGTACATTAATTACCACAGTAATAACAACTATAATATCTAAGTTAAATGTGTGTACTGCGTAAAGCCAAATAAAAACCTAAAATTTGTTTTGCTATATTGATGGGGGAGAACAGAAACAAATATTTGTTTGCACATACATTAAATAATCATAGTCTAAGGGCCAAAAACTGAGAAGTGTCTTTAAAAACGACCCTTTTGTGGTAACCATGCGGTAAACAGTTTCATAATATACCAACTAAAAGGAAATTTTGTCTACTTTTCAAATCTAGGCAACGAAAATTTCGAAATCGTGTAGCTTCATGGTGATTTTTTGGTTACCATGGGCAACCACATTACATATTTCCCGACCAAAATGTTTAGTTAGTAGTCCAGTGGACCCCAGTGCACCCCCTGGACAATCTATTGAGACCATTATTTTTTCAGCCCTTGGCCCCTAGACTATCATGTGCATCAGAGTAAAAACAGCGAGACTATTCTGGTAATATTTGTTGTTGTTTTGACGATCCTTACTATTACAAGAGTCTTTTGAATCTTTACGTCAGGTACAACAAAAAAGTTATGACTACTTCTGAAACGCATTCCAGTTGAAAACAGAAGCCTCAATGTTGGCAACGTAACTTTGATTACCTGATTGATTAGCTGATAGAAGTAGATTTTCCTTGCATGAAATAAAAAAAATTATCAGCTTCAAAAGATTATTATTCATGTTTATCACGAGTTGTATGGAATTTTGCATCGGTATGCAGTTATGTTATCTCTTTTTCCATGCATATGAATTTACAGGCGATACTTGATTGAATTCACGAATTCCATTGGACACCACAGCTTTCCTCGTCTTCACCGCGGTGTCTTCCCGGCAACTGTCTTCCTCAAAGCTGCTCCCTCCCGGTGAGGATAAAAAAAAAAAAAAGGACGGAGAGGGAGTGGAGAGAAAGACTGAGTGACAGGAGACGAAAGAGTGGGGAGATGAGGCAGGAAAGAGAGTGAAGAGGAGAAAGGGCATGTTTGATAAGGCAGTGGAGTGCGCGCGACACACACACACACACACAGTCACACACTCACACACACCACGGTCAGCATGGATATCGTGCTGGCCTACCAGAATAGCGGCTGGCCTGCCATTCTGTGGTAGCCGGATCGAATCCTCACTGCTCCCGTGGATTTGTCACTGACAAATTTTGGGGAATTTCTGTCCCATTTAGCCAGGGGATGGCGGGCTGTGGTGTGTGAGGTTCCAGCATTACCCAAAGATCTTTTTTTTTTACATCACAAAGGACTGGCCAAGGGCACAAAAAAAAAGAGGTAACACAAAGCCCGCTTAGTTGCCAGTCCCTATAAAGAAGACAGTAAAGAAAAAGAAAGGGGGGTGGGGCAATTTAGTTCGGGAGGTGGGTTTTTCACTTCTCTTGAAAAGATTTAAGTCATAGGAAGGTGGAAAAATTGAAACAGGAAGAGAAATCCAGAGGGTTTTCCAGTGAAAGGGATGAAAGAGTAAAAAAATACTGATTAAACGGTAATAATGAGCTCTAAGCTTACTCCGGGAGGGTGAAACTGGCGATCGCGAGACCGGCACGCGGGACAAGACCATGGGTGGAGTGAATGACACACACACGCACACGCGCACACGCGCACACGCACACGCACCCGCACACGCACACGCACACGCCACGCACACGCCCCACGCACACGCCACGCACACGCACACGCACACGCACACGCACCACACATACACATACACATACACATACACACACACACACACATACACACACCCCACGCACACGCACACGCACACGCACACGCACACGCACACACACACACACATAAAACACAAAACACACATATTTAGGTGGTAAGCGGTTCGTCACGATTAATTTCCGATGATTAAATTTTCTCATAAAATTCCCGTCGATTAAAACATGAAGCTTCAATATCAACCGTGGGGAGATGAAAATTAAAAGTAATAATATACATTTGTGCAGGTATTTTATGATGATTAAAAACCACGAAACCAATTAGTCCAATAATTTAGCGCGTTTTTACCCCTAAAACCCCCCACAAATTGCAATAGAAACAAAAAAAATTTTTATTGAAACCTGTTGATCCCCGGAACAAATATATGAAATTATACTCAATTCTAATGAGTGGATCAATTATTTTTTTCAGATTGAACGAGAGCCGTGAACGAGAGGTGGAGTGACGCTTGCAGGGGAGAAATTGGATCGGTGTGCAGAGGACAGTTCAACGCTGCGGTCATTGTGAATGTAAGGGGAAAATTTGGAAGTAATTTTTTATTAAGTTTTGTAGATTGTTTTAAAGGTTTTA
>JACEEZ010020106.1:83288-85788 GCA_016584305.1 Chionoecetes opilio
CCACTTTTTCCATCACATTTTGATTTCTTCCCAACGAATCTTGGCGCGGTCAGTGATGAGCAGGGGGAACGTTTCCACCAGGACATTGCCACCATGGAAACCCGATACCAAGGACGATTCAGTCCCAACATGATAGGGCACTATTGCTGGACGCTACAACGTGAAAGTAGCTGCTCCTACAAACGAAAGAGCAAACTACAGAAACACTTCTGATGTACTATGGAGAAGGGTGAGTACTTTTGTGTGTTAGGTATAGTTTTGATCATATGTATATTTAATACCAATTTGAGATCTTGACTGTTCTTCTGAAGAACAGTCTAGATCTGACTGTTCTTCGAACTAGCGCATCTTTCTCTCAAAAAAAATCTCGAAGTTGTTTTCCAAAATACAGATATATATATATATATATATATATATATATATATATATATATATATATATATATATATAGTCAAAATTTACTGTGATTTGGCATATTTTCGGATATTTCCAAGATGTGGCACATTTTCGGATATATTTGGAACATAATTTAGGTATATTTTTTGCCAGATATGTACATTAGGTCCTAATAAAGCCGCAGGCACCACCAGAATTTAATTACGAGTAATACATATTAACGTAGGGGGATTGTTTCGATTAATTATATAATTATATATACGTATATAATTATAATAGCTATTAAAATTTAAAATGCTGATATTTCAAAAACTATACGTGCTAGAGAAAAAGCAATGTCATTTTTGAAATCAGCAGCAAAAATGCTTTCCAACCCATACACAATTAACTCAGAACCATTTTTGGTATCGACCAGTGAATTATTAGCAACCACCTTTAAGCAAGTCCAACTCATCATAAGATTTGAATCTGTTATTGTACATTAATTACCACAGTAATAACAACTATAATATCTAAGTTAAATGTGTGTACTGCGTAAAGCCAAATAAAAACCTAAAATTTGTTTTGCTATATTGATGGGGGAGAACAGAAACAAATATTTGTTTGCACATACATTAAATAATCATAGTCTAAGGGCCAAAACTGAGAAGTGTCTTTAAAATCGACTTTCGTGGTAACCATGCGGTAACAGTTTCATAATATACCAACTAAAAGGAAATTTTGTCTACTTTTCAAATCTGGCAACGAAAATTTCGAAATCGTGTAGCTTCATGGTGATTTTTTGGTTACCATGACAACCACATTACATATTTCAGACCAACATGTTTAGTCTAGTAGTCCAGTGGACCCCACGTGCACCCCCTGGACAATCTATTGAGACCATTATTTTTTCAGCCCTTGGCCCCTAGACTATCATGTGCATCAGAGTAAAGCAGCGAGACTATTCTGGTAATATTTGTTGTGCTGTTTTGACGATCCTTACTATTACAAGAGTCTTTTGAATCTTTACGTCAGGTACAACAAAACGTTATGACTACTTCTGAAACGCATTCCAGTGAAAACAGAAGCCTCAATGTTTGGCAACGTAACTTTGATTACCTGATTGATTAGCTGATAGAAGTAGATTTTCCTTGCATGAAATAAAACAATTATCAGCTTCAAAAAGATTATTATTCATGTTTATCACGAGTTGTATGGAATTTTGCATCGGTATGCAGTTATGTTATCTCTTTTTTCCATGCATATGAATTTACAGGCGATACTTGATTGAATTCACGAATTCCATTGGACACCACAGCTTTCCTCGTCTTCACCGCGGTGTCTTCCCGGCAACTGTCTTCCTCACGCTGCTCCCTCCGGTGAGGATAAAAAAAAAAAAAAGTGACGGAGAGGGAGTGGGGGAGAAAGACTGAGTGACAGGAGACGAAAGAGTGGAGAGATGAGGCAGGAAAGAGAGTGAAGAGGAGAAATGGCATGTAGGATAAGGCAGTGGAGTGCGCGCGAAACACACACAAAACACACCAGTCACACACTCACACACACACACGGTCAGCATGGATATCGTGCTGGCCTACCAGAATAGCGTGCTGGCCTGCCATTCTGTGGTACCCGGATCGAATCCTCACTGCTCCCGTGGTTTTTTCACTGACAAATTTGGGCAATTACGGGTCCCCATTGAGCCAGGGGATGGCGGGCTGTGGTGTGTGAGGTTCCAGCATTACCAAAGATCTTTTTTTTTTTACTCACAAAGGACGGGCCCAAAGGGCACAACAAAAAGAGGTAACACAAAGCCCGCTTAGTTGCCAGTCCCTATAAAGAAGCCCAGTAAGAGAAAAGAAAGGGGGGTGGGGCAATTTAGTTCGGGAGGTGTCTTGTCACTCTCTCTTGAAAAGATTAAGTCAAGGAAGGTGGAAAAATTGAAACAGGAAGAGAAATCCAGAGTTTACCAGTGAAAGGGATGAAAGAGTAAAGATACTGATTAACCCGGTAATAATGAGCTCTAAGCTTACTCCGGGAGGGTGAAACTGGCGATCGCGAGACCGGCACGCGTGGACAAGACCATGGGTGAGTGAATGACACACACACGCACACGCGCACACGCGCA
>JACEEZ010020106.1:88288-90788 GCA_016584305.1 Chionoecetes opilio
ATTAAATGGGAGAAACACATTCCATGGCATGGGCATCATTGCGTGTGTGACACCAAAAGCAGTCCGGACACTTCAGATTGCCCGTAGAGCTGTCTCAGCAGAGGATATCGCACAAGTGGGCGAATCAATATACGTCCATTCACATCAGGGATGTGGAGGACGCAGTCACTTATCTACGAGAAGCTTCCGGAGTCTACTGACTGCGACAAATCACTCAAATGTTGGGTCTCCTCTGGAAGGTTTCGCTCACAGTTTTGATCACCTCGACCCTCTTGGACTGGAATGATGCAGATGGTACACAAGGGAGAACATCCGGGTGAGGCATCAATAATGTTTCTGCCCATGATTGATCTCAGTCCAGTGGGCTTGGACTGCATCAACTCCACCTGCATTTCGTTTGTGAACATGCGCAGAGATATGGTGTAACCCGATACTGACATTTTGATCAGCCACTTTGGTGGAAAGCTCTCACCATAGTCAAGAGCGAGCCAGCGGACAGCAAACTTCACTCGATTGTTCTAAGACTAGGAGGATTCCATACACTCATGAGTTTTTTTTGGGTGTATTGGCCACCTGATGTCTGGTACAGGACTCAAAGAGCTTCTGGAAGTTGCACATATGCTAGCAACACTACAAACCCACATGATGAGTGGCAAAGCCGTGTCTAGAGCTATACGTGGACATCTACTCGTTGACGCCGCACTCAATGGGAAAACTTGTTTCCAAGTATTTCAGATGAACCTACCAAGTGATGGAGACAGTGAGCCTACACTTCCAACAGAGCTCAATGATGCAGGTGACGTGTTTGACGGTCTGATGTCGGGGGACCAAGCAGTGTCAGACATCGAGTCGTCGAAGGTGATGGAGGTCATTGGAGACAAAATCAAGCATGTGATTGATGCAATGAAGGATCAACGGACAGCGAGACTGTGGTTACTACATGGAAATGGTGGACATTATCCCTTTATTTCTGAAATCTGAAAGAACAGGGGATTGGATGCTTCACTTTCATGTCCTGCGCGCCATGGGTGCCCTATCTTGCAGCTTCCGGACACAGGCACTACACAAAGTGCCTTCACATATATCTGCAACTTATGACAGAGTTCCGAAGGACCATCCAGAAGTACATCAGAAATTTCTCCAAGGATTCCCCAAATTGTCCGACGGAGCGACAGATACTGGGCTGGTCTGTCTACCGATTTAGTCATCGAACAAGTACTTATGAGGAGCCTGAAGACATCAGGTGGGCTGACCAGTGGAAAAAGGGATGACAGAGGGCACAGCGCTCAGTCTGGGTCATGGCTAGCCCTGTCTGTGCAGAGGTGAAAAACGCCCTCCAAAAACCTCACTGAAGTGATGTATGTGACAAGTGAACAACACAAGGATCTATCAAAGTCTAGACAGAAGAAGATGTAGCTGATAACCAGAAAATGCTTGCGTTTTCTTCATGAGAGGGATTTCCCCTTTTAAGAAAACGATACTCTTCACAACATTTTCACTGGTTTTAGTTGCCCAAAAAAGCGGTCAATGTTGATGACGCGAAAACCGTGGGAGAAAGGGTCTTGGGGCAGATGAGTGGTAAATGTGTGCTTTAATACATCATCAAGAAGAACAGTCAAGCCATAACTATGGACTCAGAGACTGCAATGACGACACCAGACGGAGACATCAATATCAACCCTCAGTTACTCTTCCCGAGACTTGTGATCGCTGGCACTGAATTAGGGGGCTTATCCAAAGCACTCGTTTGTGAGTTTTGCGCATATCCTCCTTCTTTGTTCGAGACTAAATATGCCTTGCTCTCCGCCAATAAGCCAGCGTTAGCCTCAGCAATCAAATCCTTGGCACCTGCCGATACTATACAACCATCCGATATACAATACGTACTAGATGGCGGTGCCCTATTGCAGCGCATACCGTGGCAGTCCCGGTGAACAGTACAATAATATTCTTGACCGCTACCTGAAATATGTTAGTAGGCACTACGGGCATGCTATCGTCGTGTTTGATGGCTATCGTCAAGGTCCCTCAACGAAAGACTGTGCCATCAGAAAGGGTGAGCGACCATCAGTGAAGGTATCTTTTTCTGAAACCATGACGCTTACTGTCAAGAAGGAAGAGTTTCTTCGGAACAAGAATAACAAGCAACAATTCATAGACATCCTTGGTAAGAAACTGGAAGAATCTCATTGTGAAGTGCTTCATGCGAGTGGAGATGCGGACCTACTCATAGCAACAAACTGCAGTTTGTAGTCTTCAAAATCCAACACTGTTCTTTTTGGCGAAGACACTGACTTTGTTGATACTACTGTGCTATTTTTTCAGCAAGGGAAAAGTGCGCACAGTCTCTACTTTAAAGTCGGAGCCGAAAAGGGGTTCATTGAATCCAAGACAATACTTGGACATTGGCAAAGTCAGAGAGGCTCTGGGTGAGACTGTGTGTGAAAACATTCTCTTCATCCATGCATACCTGGGATGCGACACGACATCAAAGGGTCCC
>JACEEZ010020106.1:98288-103288 GCA_016584305.1 Chionoecetes opilio
GCGATCTAAAATTAATCTAAAATGAACTTTTTTTTGACGAGGGAAAAATAGTACACTGTGTCAACTTTTCTCTTTTACGAGGAAAAAATACTACTACGTATGTGTAACAATTATAAAGAAGTAGTGATGCTTGATGAAGGTCTTTTCTCAGGACACCTTTAACAGTAATGTACGTGTGGCTGTAATGTTTTTTTTTACCAACTAACAAAAAACAAATGATTCCTCAAAATAATGAAAAAGAAAAAAAGAGAAAAAGAGAATGAGAGAGTAGAGAGAGAGAGAGAGAGAGAGAGAGAGAGAGAGAGAGAGAGAGAGAGAGAGAGAGAGAGAGGAGAGAGAGAGAGAGAGAGAGAGAAGAGAGAGAGAGAGAGAGAGAGAGAGAGGAGAGAGAGAGAGAGAGAGAGAGTGGTGGTGTGGAGTGAAGCAGCAGCAAGGCCTCTTTGCTGACAACACCATTCCGCCGCTCACCAGACCAAACGGGTCAGTGGCTGTCTGCGACAAGGACAAGGCTGAGCTGTTGGCAGCTCATTTTTCTTTTAAAATGTCGGTGCCAGACCCCTCACGCGAGCCCCCAGAGATACCATCCCTCACCAGGGCCTCTCTGGAGAGTCTCGCAGTTAACAATAAGGAAGTAGAACATCAGCTGCGGTAAATAGATCCCAAGAAGGCGCTAGGGCCCAACAACATCAGCCCTCACCTACTAAAGGAATGTGCTGCCCGCTCGCTCCACCACTCACCATCATCTTCAACAACATTCTTTCCTCGTGCAAGTGGCCCACACAATGGAAAGAGGCAAGAGTGGTGGCCATCCACAAAAAAAACAGCAATCGGGACCCAAAGAACTACCGCCCAATTTCCCTTCTCACTACTGTTGGGAAAATCCTGGAGTCCCTCATCACCGCCAAGATCAACACCTTCTTGGACGCCCACCATCTCCTCAACTCCAAGCAGTTTGGTTTCAGGCAGGGAAGGTCAGCTGCAGACCTGCTCCTCCTTCAGTCTGCTTCCTGGAACCACTCGCTGGATAGAGGAATGGACACCTTTGTCGTGGCTTTGGACATCGCCGGAGCCTTTGACAGGGTGTGGCACCGAGGTCTCGCTGCCAAGCTGAGAAGCCTGGGAGTGCGCGGCGCCCTACTGCAGCTCATCCAGGACTACCTCCAAGACAGGACCTTACGGGTGGTGATCAACGGCCACACTTCCAGCCAGCAACCCATCCACGCCAGCGTCCCGCAGGGCAGCGTACTCGGGCCTCTTCTGTGGAATGTCTATTTCAATGACATTCTCCAGCTCATTCCCGAGGCCCAGGCCTACGCTGATGACTGCACCCTTGCCTTCCCCTGCGACAGACGTGACTGGCAGGACACGGTGTGCCGCACCAATCTGGCATTGGACAACATCGTCACCTGGAGTAGTCGATGGCAGGTCAGCCTGGCCCCTGACAAAACCCAGGCTCTGCTTATCTCCCGCAGGCAAGACATCACCAACCTGCCTGCACCGGACATACGGCTTGAGGGCAGATCACTCCTCCTTCAGAGATCCATCTCCATCCTTGGGGTGGAGTTTGACGCGGGACTGACCTTCACCAGTCATGCCAGGAGAGTAGCTAAAAACTCGACCTGGAGACTCAGCTGTGTCCGGCGCATCTCCCACCTTCTAGATGCCAAGGGGGTTGAGGTTCTGTACAAGGCTCAGGTACGTCCCCTAATGGAATACTCAACCCTAGCATGGTCTTCCTGCCCGCCCTCTTACTTGGCCACACTAGACCGCGTCCAGAGAAGAGCCCAGCGACTGGTTAGCGATAAACGTCCCCACCACGCGCCTGACTCCTTCCAACCCCTCCAGAAGCGCAGGGATGTGGCAGGTTTATGTGTCATGCACAAGGCACTAAATCTCCACACGCCCCACCTGGCAGCCATCAAACTCCCCAGGCCTCCGCCGCCCATTCACTCCACCCGTGTCGCCCCACACAGACAGGAGCAAGTGACTGTGCCCTTCTCCAGGACAGAGCACCACCTACGTTCCTTCTTACCCCGCTACGGCCGTCTGTGGAACCAGTTAGTTCACCAAACCGACCTCCACCACCACGCCTCGCTACAAGACTTTAAGCGGGGGGTGAACAGCTGGTTGATGGCCTAATTTATTATTAAATATAAAATGTCTTTTTTATATTATATGTATCTATAGATAGCTCTAGTGTAAAACCTAGAGCTTTAGCTATAAAAACACCAAATGTACTAACAGTTTAAATAAAAAATAAATAAAAAAAAAGAGAGAGAGAGAGACAGATAGATAGATAGAGAGATAGAGAGATAGAGAGATAGAGAGACTGAGACAGACAGATAGAGAGACATACAGATAGATAAATAGATAGATAGATAGAGAGATAGAGAGACAGAGACAGAGACAGACAGACAGATAGAAAGACAGACAGATACAGACAGTAGAGAGAGACATACAGATAGATAAATAGATAGATAGATAGAGAGACAGAGACAGAGACAGACAGACAGATAGAGAGAGACATACAGATAGATAAATAGATAGAGAGATAGAGAGACAGAGAGACAGAGACAGAGACAGACAGACAGATAGAGAGACAGACAGATAGATAAATAGATAGATAGATAGAGATAGAGACAGAGAGACAGAGACAGAGACAGACAGACAGACAGACAGAGAGAGACATACAGATAGATAAATAGATAGATAGATAGAGAGATAGAGAGACACAGAGACAGAGACAGAGACAGAGACAGACAGACACAGACAGACACAGACAGACAGACAGACAGACAGATACAGACAGATACAGACAGATAGACAGGGACACACATATGCATAAACAGACATACAGACAAAGTTCTTTTTCTAACAAGTGAACACAAACAAATCATTAAATTATTCCTCAAAATAATTAAAAAGCAGAAAATCAGGAGTTTAAAAGTAATCAAGGCTATTACCACGTGTGTGTGTGTGTGTGTGTGTGTGTGTGTGTGTGTGTGTGTGTGTGTGTGTGTGTGTGTGTGTGTGTGTGTGTACAGGATGACAGAGAGAGAGAGAGAGAGAGAGAGAGAGAGAGAGAGAGAGAGAGAGAGAGAGAGAGAGAGAGAGAGAGAGAGAGAGAGAGAGAGAGAAGGAGAGAGGAGAGAGAGAGAGAGAGAGAGAGAGAGAGAGAGAGAGATTGATATTGATATTTTTATAAGCCTCTTTATATACATATTACAATACTGAGATTATTTCCAACAAGTTGTAATGTAAGACCAGATCCCTGGAGCAGAAGCTCTAATAGGGATCTAGAATAACTAACAAATGTTACCCAAGTATTGACTTGAGAACTAAAAGACAACTTTTAGTCCAGGGGTAGAATGCCGCATTTTCTGAAAAGCTTGCAATGTTTCCCTAAAATCATTTCTTTGCATTTTTCGCTAGTTCATATCATCTAGTATCAGAAGCCACTGCTGTAGACTTTACACCGGCTTGCCTTTTTCAAAATCCAAGATAGCGCCCAAATTGCTGTCACAATGCTCGAAATGCTCACAATGCTCGAAATGCTGTAACTTATGAACGAACTGGCATAGGAAGGTGATCTCTGTGTCTACACCTAGGTTCTCGGGGACAAGGAATCTATTAATGAGGTTTTCATCTTAATTGGTGGTGATAGGGTGAGTGATATGGAGTTTTAACGTCGCGTCAACACTTTATTAGACTATATTGCGACCATAATCGTACAAATGTAATACCGTCTGAACGAACTGACATAAGAAAGTTATTTTGGCGTCACATCACATCACAGATTCTCGCACTGCATGCACTTAGTGGGTGCGACACGGTGGCAGCCACATATGGAATTGGAAAGGTCACTGCAATATCCATAGCACAGAAGAAATTGAAGCTTGATACTCTCGGTAAAGTTGATGTTGATATGAAACAGGTCGAGAGGGAAGCGACTGCATTTATGGTAGCATGCTATGGAAGCAAGCTCAACTGCGATTCCATGACAGAGTGCCGCCAGCGCATGTGGGCCCTAAAAACGAGAAAAAGTACCAACTCTGCTCCTAAACTCTGCTCTCTCCCACCAACAACTGAAGTATTTGTTCAGAATGTACTGAGATGCCACTATCAGGCTGCACACTGGTATGCGGCCCTGCAATCGGAACCTCCTCTCAACCCTGTCGAGTTAGGATGGGAGGCAGACCACGCGAACACAGCTTTATCTCCTCGCACTGTACTTGGAGAAGCCCCATTAGCTCCTGAATCCGTCCTGAAGCTCATACGAAGTGGGTGCGCATCAGAGAGAGCCTGTAAAGGCAACAACTGTGGATGTACCGGGCGCCTTGTTGCATGCTCCATCTTCTGTGCCTGTGGGGCAAGATTGGAATGCAACAACCGATTTAACAGGAAGGTGTCTAGTCACTGTCTACTGATGGTGAAGATGAGAATGGGATCAGCGAGTCTGACGAGGACGACAACTAATTGCACCATGTTGTTAATTGGCCACATACTTTCAAGCAGAAGGCGTTTTCTTACCATGTTACATGATACTAAGTATGATGATTACATTATCATTTAATAGTCGTTCCTTAATTGAATACATTGTTACATACAATAACTTAATATGTTTCTCGAGTCAAACGCTTGTAGTCATATCGGAACCAGGGATATTTCCATCATGTCTATTCAGTTTACGTATTTTTTATTTCATTTTATTCTAGTCAATTAGTTCTGGTCATGACTGTTGTGTTATTGACATTTAAATGTTGATATAATTACATGCTTATTATTTACTAGTAACGCACTAATTGCATATGGTTTGATGGCGTTACATAATGTGTTTTATTACTAAGTAAACAGAATATTGTCATATCGGAACCAGCAATCTGCAATTCATTCTTGATATTGTCTTACACTATTGAAGCTGGTCATTGTAATTGGGTTATTGACATTATATGATGTTGACAGTGTAATGAGATTTTCATAATCGGTTCCATTTCATAAAT
>JACEEZ010020106.1:113288-119791 GCA_016584305.1 Chionoecetes opilio
CCCTGTGGCAGGATCTACGACCCGTCTGTGAAGATAGTGAGGGAAGCGGGGGTCGTCAAGTCATCCATGACCTGTAGCATTTTCCCAAGCGAAAGGCAGCGGGAGCCAGGGGTGCCTTTGGGCGCTCAAGACTGTGGAGTGATGTGGTGATTGAAGGAGGCTTCCAAGGCGGTGGCGTAGCGAAGTTCGGGTGGGGGAAAGTCCTCGCCCTTACTAAGGAGGGTTTCGTGAATTCCCATAGTGAGAATTGCTTCTGCAGCGCACGCTGGCCAAACATTGCCGCCGAAGGTTGTTGCGGAGCCTGGCAAGATGAGTTGCAACCTTGGGGGAGGGGGCGAAGGGGTGGGGCCCAGGTGGGTCATTTTGGCGAGCAGGCAGGCGGTCCGTTCTTCGATACGGCGCCGAGTCGGGACTACCTGGCACTCCTGCTGCAGGTTGCAGACCTTAGTCCATCTGGGGGCGTTGATGATGACTCTAGGGCGCTGTTTTGTGGGCCTCTAGTTTTTTGGTGTAGGGGTTCGTGGGGAGATAAGGCATGGAGCGCTATATTCCAGGAGAGAGCGGATGGCGTGAATGTAAAAGGTGCGCTTCACCTGGAAAACTGGCCCCCCCCTTTTAAGCCAGTGATTGCCCGTAGGACGGAGATCCTGCTGTTTTCACGCCCCTTTGCAGGTAAGCTACGGGGTGTGCGGAGGTTGAGACGGTTGTCGAGCCAGATGCCCAAAGGGATTGGTGCGACGTGACCCAGGAGAGTGGTGTGTCCAGGATTAGAGCGGGGCGCGCGGCGCGTCACCACCCAAAGGCCATGGCCTTGGATTTTGCCACATTCAGCTTCAACCTAGTTCCCCCATACTTGGGGGTTATGTCAGTCAAACAGGTTGGGCTCGTTGTGCGTGGGCGGGTCCAGTGCAGTAGGGGGGCAAGGGGCGTCCGCATGCAGAGAAGCTTAGTTCCGGGTGGGAGTGGGAGAGAGATGAGTTCTTCCATTATTTTGTTTTAAAAAGGAAGGGGCTCAGAATGCTGCCCTGTGGGTTCCGTTTTCATGTTGATGGAGTTGAGACGTCTCCCCCTGAAAGGCAACTCTAGCCGCTCGGCCCGAGAGGAAGTCTTGAGCCATATAAGGATCTGCCGCATACTCCCTTGCGGACCAGAAGCGAAAGGATCACTCGGAGTTGGCGAGTTCAAAGGGTTTTTCGAGGAAACGAGGAAGGGTACTGTGGTAACCTCCGGAAAATGGCAGCGCATAGAAGAGTGGAAAGGCATTCAGCTGTTCCCTTTCCCCGCCTGTAGGCAAAGAGGTCTTGATGGAGGGACCGACCGCCCAGGGTTAGCCTGTTTAGGGACTATTCCGCTCCATGGTTTTTCCCACACAGCTAAGAGGGAGATAGGGCGCATGGCACCAGGATTTTTGGGCTTAGGTATGGGTTATGATGGGGAGCCTCCTTCCATTTTGATGGTAGTTTGCAGGCCTCCCAGGAGGCGTTGAAAGAGGGGGGAGAAGGCGGGAGTGACCATCTGAGCCGCATTGGGATCAAAGGGTATGTTTAATCCGTCAGCCCGGGGGAAGTATCTCCACTGTTTAAGTGCCCGGCGTAGTTCAAGGAGGGTGAGGGATGTGTTGGTGTTTGACTGATCCTCCAGCGCGGGCTACTTGATCATTTCTTTTGCAGGAGCTCTGTCAATCTGTTCGCGTGTCTCAGCTGGTAGAGGGGGTCAGTGAGGTGCGAGGGCAATGAGGAGGCGAGCTCTCTGCGTTGCGAGCAGGGTCAGGGTGGGGGGGTCGGATGGGCCGCTTGTTTGCCTGCAATGCTTGTAACTGGGGCCAACATTTACCGAGTGACGAGTGGGAGTCGAGCCCTCGACACCAGTTTTAGCCAGTGTCCCTCCGAATGTCAGCTTTCCTCCTGTTGGCAGACGAAATGCCCTGAAGGAGCGCCCTGTTTTGAGCAGTTGGTTTTCGGGGGTAGTGTCTGCGGGTGGAGTTAAGCGGCTGGGTTTAGTCCCTCACGGGGGGCGTTAAAAACCAGTAGTCCGAGGGGGTTTGGGTAGAGGAAGATGGGAGCGGGATGCCCGGGTGCGGCGGCGTGAAAGGCATCTGAAGGGCGGCCTCCTTTGATCAAAGGTGAGGGATTTGGGGCAAGAGTGGAGAGGTGTGTTTTGGGGGGCGGTTTGAAATTTGCCCAATTGGCCAGTTTTTGTTTTTTCTCTCTCTCTCTCCTCCTCCTCTCTCTCTCTCTTTCTCATTTTCTCTCCTCTTCCCCTCTCTCTTCTCTCTCTCTTTCTCTCTCTCCTCTTCTTCTTACTTTGCCTAAGTATCTAATCACAATAGTTAAATTTAAAAAAATGATAATGTGTGGGGTGTGTGGTGTGGGGTTTTTGTGTGGGGTGTGTGGTGTGGGTGTGTGTGTGGGTGTGGGGGGGGGGGTGTTTGGTGTTGGTGTGTGGTGTGGGGTGGGTGTGGTGTGTGTGTGGAGAGAAGAGGAGGGGAGAGTCACGCTAACCCTCTCTTCTCTCTCTCTCTCTCTTCCCGCTCTCTCTCTCTCTCTCTCCTCTCTCTCTCTTTTCTTCTCCTCTCTCTCTCTCTCTCTCTCTCTCCTCGCCCCACGCCAGACTGAACTCGCGCACATTATTGAAAAAAGAAACAAATTGCCTACGACGTTCTTTCTTTCTCTCTCTCTTCTCTCTCTCTCTCTCTCTCTTCTCTCTTCTCTCCCCTCTCTCCTCTCTCTCTCTCTCCCCTCTCTCTCTCTCTCTCTCTCTCTCTCTCTTCTCTCTTCTCCCCTTTTTTTCCTCTCCTTCATTACTACAAAAAAAAAAAAAAATCACGACATCCGAATTTTTTTATTTTTCTTTGTCTTTTGTTTTTAAACACAAGGACTGGCCAGGGTCAAAAAAGAGATAAAAAAGGAAACTTTTTAAATAACAAAGATATTATCACCCTGAATATATATTGAGCATATACTACAAGAAATATTTACGGTTAAAATATGGGTTTAAAAATGTTATTGTTGTTATCTATAATAAGATAAGCGAAAGTGTGTGTGTTTTGTCTGTCTGTTCTCTGTCCTGTGTGGTGTGTGGTATAGGTGCCGCCCCCTGTGGCGGGAAACCCCTCATATGGCACAGTTTTGGAACGGGGCGAGCAGGGGAAGGTTTTAAGCCCACTTTTGAGATGATCCGTCACCTTTTTTTTTTTTTTTTTTAGCAGCCTATTAGCGAGAATTGTGAAGAAAAAAAAGTGGGTTTGCGAGAATTTAGGAAACCTTGATGTAGGGTGAATGGGTAATGGGTGAGTGATGGGTGGGGTGATGGGTAAAGGGTGTGGGGTGATGGTGAGTGAATGGGTTGGGGGATGGGTGATGGGTGAGGGAAAAGGTGGGGGGTGATGGGTAATGGTGAGTGAATGGGTGTGGTTTGGGAATGGGTGAGTGAATGGGTGGGGGTGATGGGTAATGGGTGAGTGAATGGGTGTGTGGGGGATGGGTAATGGGTGAGTGAATGAATGGGGGGTAATGGGGTGAGTGAATGGTGTGTGTGGTGATGAGTAATGGTGAGTGAATGGGTGGGGGGGTTTATGGGTAATGGGTGAGTGAAGGGTTGAGGGTGATGTGAATGGGTTGGCGTTAATACATAATTTCTACATCCATGATTTCAGGAAAGTTAGAAAGGGGTTTTCTGGAGAGTCTGTGCTTGGTGGGCCTTCGGGCCCCCAAGCACAGGTGGTGGGCCGAAGCCCCAACAATAGCCCTCCGCAGGAGCTAGCCAAAAAGTCCGCCCGGTGGGCGGCTTTGCGGCTAGTGGAAAATAATTCTAAGTTTGAAAATTATAATATGAAGTAAGTCAATTGGTGGGTCATTTAAATCTCTCTTTTCCTCTCTCTCTCTCTCTCTCTCTCTCTCTCTTTTCCTCTCTCTCTCTCTCTCTCTCTCCTCTCCTTTTCTCTCTCTCTTCTCTACGTTAGCAACAAGTTTCGAACCCGAAACACACACACACACACAAAACACACACACACAAATAAACACACACATACCCCACACACACACACACATACACACACATAACACACACACACACACAGGCACACACACACACACAACACACACACACACACACACACACACACACAACACAAAAGGGACACAACACACACACCACACACACACACACACACACAGTCCACTCACACACGGGCACACACCAATCCACACGTCACACACCACACCCACCCCCACCACCACACACACACACACACACACCAGGTACACAACACACACATACTAAGTCGTCTCGTTGGTTTTGAAATAGAAAAATAAGGGCAAAAGGGGGAAAGGAGGAGGGGAGAGGAGGAGGAAAGGAAGGGGGGGAAGGGGGGGGGGGTTTTTGGGGGGGGGGGGGGTTGGGGTTTTGGGGTGAAGGGTTTGGGGGGGTGTTGTGTGTGTGTGTGTGTGTGTGTGTGTGTGTGTGGGGGTTGTGTTTTTTGGGGTTGTGTGTGTGGGGTGGGGGTTTTTGTGTGTGTGTGTGTTTTTGTGTTTTGGGGGTTGTGGGGTGTTTTTTTTTTTTTTTTTTTTTTTTTTTTGTGGTGTGTGTGTGTGTGGTGTGTTTTTGGGTGTGTTTTGTTTTTGGGGGGTGTGTGGGTGGTGTGTGGTTGGGGGGGGGGGGGGGGGGGGGGTGTGTGTGGGGGGGGGGGGGGGGCGTGGGGGGTTGTTGTGTGTGTGTGTTGTGGGGGGTAAAATTTTGTTGGGGTGGGGGGTGGGGGTGGGGGGGGGGGGGGGGGGGGGGGGGGGGGGGCCCTGAGATACTTTTGAAATGGTTAGAAATGGTATGTGTTGATATCGTTCTTTTATAGCTATATCTTTTATTTTATCTCTGATACCCCTGCAAAAAACATTGAAAAAAATAAATGTTTAGTTCCATTTTTTCTTTTTTGAGGGGGCACAGAGCGTTGTGTTTAGTACAAGTGGATTTTTTGTAATAAGGGAGGAAGTACCTTTACTGTTCATATACAAGGACAAATAGTTCCCTTTATGTGTGTTGTGACTTTTAAGCCCTTCACGTCCAGATCTTTACTATGCTATACAAAATCGTCTGTTTTTAGCCATGAAATTACGAAAAGTCCGAATATACCAAATGAGTTAGGGGACAAGGTACAAAACAGGTCATAGCTTTATATATTGTTTATAGTCCAAAAAAATCGTCTAATGGAAAACCCAAATTAAAGGAAATTACGTTCCGGGTTCAAGGGGTTAAGTTGTCCCCGTAGTGGGTAAAGGTTTTATTATTCCAGATGAACAAAAAATTCCTTTGGTGGGGACACTTTTTTTTTCTGGGGGTTTTTTGATGTTTTGAATTAATCTGCAAACTGTTTTTCCATAATTTTTTTTGTAAAGTTAGGAAAAGGGTTGGGAAGGTTAGAAATAAGAAAATAAGGAAGCTCAAGGGGCGCGACCCTACACTGGTAGTTCCTGTCCCCTAACACTCCCTACACCCCCTTTTACCCCCATCCTAAACCCTATCCAGCCCTCTTTAAAGTCCCTAAGGACTCCCACAAACTCCCCGTCTCTGAAACCATTCCTTTCTTACCACCCTATTTGTAAACCAGTTTTTCCCTATTTCCTTTCAAAATCACACTTTTCCAGCTTGAATCCTTTTTTCTTGTTCTACCCCCTGGTTTAAAAGCCGTGAGAACTTTTTCCCACCCCCCCCTTTTTTAAATCCCCTTTTTCCACTTAAAAAATTTCGGATGCCCCTTACTCGCGTCACCGAGTGAGTGAACTTTTTAAAAACTTCAATCTTTTCATAACTAAAGTTACCATCCCCGTATTTTTGATCATCCTTCTCTCACTTTTTTTAAAAACACTATATCCTCCTGTAATATGGAGACCAAAACGAACCCCATGTCTAGGGGAGGCCGACTAAGCCGAAAAAAGCTTTTGAAAATTTCCCACTTCTACTTTTAACCTTCGTAAGAATCCCAATATAAAATTAAAAATTAGGTAAGACTGGTTAGGTTTTGGTTGGGTTAAGTTTAATAGATTCGGTTAGGTTCAATTTGGTTTTTGTAATTTTTGTTGCAAATCACACACAAAACAATCATTTTCGACACAAACTTAGCAGATTAAATTTAAAACATCAAAACTCCCAAAAAAATTGTTTTTTACCACCCAAAAGGGAAATTCGTGTTCATCTGGGAAATTTTCCGGAAAAGGTTACCCTATGGCCCTTTTTCCCGTATATGGGGGAAGACGTCCCGGTTTTACTTTTGTTCAAAATTTATTTTCCCCAAAACGAGGGCGTCAAATATAAGAGGGCGTGTTTAATCATGTTTTTCATAACATAAAATTACATGGAGCTCTTTTTCAAAATCCTTACTTGGGGGAAGCCCAAAAAGGTTTTTTGGGCTTTTAAAAAAAAATCAAAAAACCAAAAAAAAAAAATTTTTTTTTTTTTTTTAAAAAAAAAAAAAATTTGGGAAGTTTAAAATTTTTTTTAAATAAAAACCCAAA
>JACEEZ010020107.1:0-52332 GCA_016584305.1 Chionoecetes opilio
CTGATCACCTCTGACTGCGTGAGGATGGGGCTTGGGCCGTTCTAGTTGTGGTGAACCTTGATGTCGTAGTAAAGTTTGAAGTACACCTGCAGGCAGTACTTGACTAGGATTTCCAGGGTGTTCAGTTCTTTGTCAGTCAGTCCATACTTTCTGGTCCACATGTACACGAGCGACTGGGCTGTGGTGAGCCATCTGGAGTGGGACACATTGCCACACTTGATCTCCTGCAACTCGGAGGGAGAGCGCCCGCTTCACAGCCTGGACCAGCTGGTAGGAGACCTGCTGGTCAGTGGACATGTTGACCAGGATATATTCCGGTATCACCGTGAGATCTTCACCGCCTGGCACTCCTCTGAACTCTGCGTTGTACTGGTCTCATTCACGCTGGACAACAGACTGCACACTGGGACCCGTGAAGCCAGTGTAGATGAGGTAGGCCCGTCGATGTGGTGATAAGGTGGCGCACGGGCAACTCGTTTGTGTGCAACACGCATATACCCCAGAAGGCTTGCGTCCCAGCATCTTCTCCAAATGGCGTGAGTACCACCCTTCCACCCGTGTTGGGCCCTAGTTGAGTCCCCTTTGCAGTACGATCAGTGAGTCGTGGAGTCGTATGTCACCAGCAGATCATAGAGAGCCTGGCCACCTTGAACGCAGGCTTCTCAGGTTGGCACCGGATCCTCTGGTAAAAAGGGCCCAAAAAGGTACCTTCCAGATGGCCCCTCTGTCACTAACACATGTCCCCCCTGATAAAACTTGGGTGCAGTTTCCCATAGCGTCGGGCACATCGCCCTGGTCTTGTCCTTCCCCCCATCGTCCCCCAAATCCAACTATTTTGGTACCCTGGTTAGGGAACGCCGTATAACAAAAATTCTTTTCTCAATTTTTTCGTGCCAATTCCTTTTGTAAAATGGAATTCTAAGACGATTAATCTGATCCATTTTTGCATTTGAGCAATTCTTACTATCCCAAAATTCGACTTTAAGCTATGTTTGCATATAAATATAAAAGTCTATTTTGCATACCCAAGAAGGCTCAAACCAAAAATTTGAATAGGACAAACCCCCCTTAAAATTCAATTTACATAAGAGAACACCCTGTCAAATTCGAAATAATCTATATTTCATTTTCATTGGACCTACGGCGTACCTAACACACAGTCCTGCTACGTCGCGACGCTGCTTGCAAGGGTTGCAGAGGAGGGAGAAGTGGTCAGGCAGACCCTTCAAAACGTTTTAACCCTTTGGGGCTCGAGCCTGTCCCTTGTCAAAAAGGGTTCAAGTACGAAGGGAGGCAGGAAGACCAGGGTGAGAGGGCGTACTTCATAAGGGAGGGGCCCTTTTGGCTGCGTATAAAGTGGTGACCCCTGGGATTTCAAGAAAGTTTGAGACACGCCGGAAACAGCTGAGTTTCCAGAAGGCTTTCCTTGCAATGGTTCGGATGTGGTCGGTGAAGGTCAGGACGCTATTCACTTCCACCCCAAGTATGGGGGAGGGACGTCTGCAGGGGCACGGCCTCCCACCAAAGATGGTAGGGTGGGAGTATCAGGAGGACGTTGTCGTCGGGAGATGAGCATCGCCGGGTTTTCTCTGGAGCGAGATCCATGCCATCGACGACCCCATGAGAGACGGTTTGGAGGGCCTGGTTTTGTAAAGCGACAGTCGTTCTTTGCGGTGTCACCACTGTCGCAGGGTAATGTCAGGGTTGCAGTCATCGGCATATGCATGTGCCTCGGGGATGAGTGGAGCAAGTCTTTAAAGAATACATTCCAGAGGAGGGGGCCCGAGCACACTGCCCTGTGGGACGCTGGCAAAGATCGGGTGTTCCTCTGAGGTTTGACAGTCACCACCATTTCGGGGATAAATCTGTCCCGCAGGTAGTCTTGCAGTAGGAGCAGCAGATGCCCAACGGACACCCAAACTGTTCACTTTGGTGAGTGCCGTGATGCCACACCCTGTCAAATGCTCCCGAAATTTGTCAAGGGTAATGACGTATGTGTTCTTTCCTGGTAAAGATGCTTATGTCATGTGATGGAAACAGATGGAGAAATAGGTCTGCCGGTGCCCTGTTTGCTCGGAAGCCAAATTGCTTGATGTTAAAAAGGTGGTGTGATGTGAAGAAAAGACGATATCTTGTCGGCAATTATAGCTTCCAGCGTCTTGCCAGGAACTGATAAAAGGGGAGAGGGCCCTATGGTTCTTTGGGTTATTCTTTTGCTTTTATTAGGTATTGACACCACTCTGGCACCCTTCCATAGGGTGGGCCACTACCAGTAGTGAGGCAGTGCTGAAAGATATTGGCAAGGGGCGTTGCTAGATGAGATCCGCAGCGCTTGAGGTATGAAGGAGATGTTGTCGGGGCCCAAAGGCCTTCTCCAAGACCTGAAATAAATGTCGGCGAACTTCTTCACTAGTTATAGTGAGGCTAGAAAAGGGGTGGCATTGGTAGGATGGGCACAGCTGGGATTTGGAATCTCTCGGGATCAGGTACTGTCATTTTGTTGGAAAAAAATGTCGCGAGTACCTTGGCCTTGTCCTTGTTCTTGGTAGCCACTGTGCCGTAAGACTTGAAAAAGCTGAGGTATTTGGTGTCGTCTGGGTCAGACCTTGTTGCTGTTTAAGTGTGGTCCACCAGGACTTGTTAACCCCCCTGAACGACCCTGAGCTTGGTTTTGAGGTCGTCTTGCCAGCGTCGTTGAGCCCAAATTTTTGATTTTTTTCATGGCTGCACAAGCGTGTCTGTAGCGCTCCTTGTTAGGGTGGGTTGGGATGGCGTGAGTAGAGCCGCCAGGCACGACTTTTTCATCAGCAGCCATCCTACATTTTGTAAACCCAAAACCAGGGCTTATCAAGGGGCTTGGCAGTGTAAGTCTGGCTTGGCACATATTTCTTCTGGAGTTCAAGCAGAGTACGTGTGAATGTGTGTACCTGTGTATCCCCATCATTGACGAAAATGGTGCTCCAGGGCGTTTGTTGCAGCGCGTCACATAGACCATCCCAGTCTGCTCTGCCCGACAGCCAGTTGGTGCGTGTGACGGGGGCATCCCTCTGAGCTGCAACCTGTATTGCACTTAGGATCGCCATGTGATCTGATGATCCTACAGCACCGAGGGGTAAACAGGTGACGACACTGTCTGGGAGATCACTGATGACAGGATCAAGTGATGAGCCGGAAATGTGTGTGGGGAAGTCAACGTGGTTTGTTAGACCATACACTGTGAGGTCGACTGTGCGTCGATGCCACCTCGTATATCCATTTATCTCTCCAAAGTTGTCTGGGATTGACTTGTTGAGGAAGGTCTCTACTGCCGCAACGATGTCCGGGTTGTGAGGGATCACGTGAGTGTTAATCAGGTCGAATCATCGAAGGATCTTGCAACTAGACGTTGGTTCATGTCGCCTATGATGACAACGTGATCACAGGTGTGTTGTTACAACAGGTCATCCAGGTGAGTGTGTAGAGACTCAATAGGCTCCCTCACCTGCCACAGTGGGTAGGGGAGGGAGCCTATGGTAGCCTGTATACACACAGCAGGATAGCGCTGTGATGGTGAGTTCATATTTTGAAAAATATCATCTCCAGATGGTTTGGTAGAGTTACTTCAAGCGGCTGGCCCGACAGACTCTTGTGAAAGGAGACAGCGATACCACCAAAGGTCCCGCGTGTCCTGTCGCGTCGATGCCACCTCGTATATCCATTTATCTGTCCAAAGTTGTCTGGGATTGACTTGTTGAGGAAGGTCTCTACTGCCGCAACGATGTCCGGGTTGTGAGGGATCACGTGAGTGTTAATCAGGTCCCCTATATTGGTTTGGAGACTTCTGACATTGGCAGATATGATGGTGATGTGATCGCGGGACATACTGGTGACCATAGTTCCAGGCCGGTTGACTATGGGTCGGCGGCTGCTGAGCGTTTGATTGGGCAGGATCAGGGTGAAGCGGGTATGGTTGTGGTGTGTGGGTCTGTTGCCCTGAAGCTGAAGCTGAAGCCCAGTTGCTGGTGAGAGGCTGGGGTGACGCAGAGACAGGAGTAGGAAAAGCAGGCGTGAGGAAGCGGCTGAGTGTCTGAACAAGGAGGGCGTTGCTCGCTGCTCTGTACCTGCTTGGTATAGATCTTGTCAACGAACCTATCTTGTCTCTCCTGCTTGATGAGAGTATGACAATTTTAAACAGAATGTCCTGTACGTAGAAAATAGCTGCACTTAATTTTCCTTAGGCAGTTGTTTTCAGAGTGCCCCATGCACATGCAGTGTTGGCAGAAGGCTCTATCTTGGTTATGGTATGTGGGGCGAGATGGGGCAGAGTTACCTGAAGGATATTTTTGTATATGACCTCTCTCTCTCTCTCTTCTCTCTCCTCTCTCTCTTCTCTCTCTTCTCTCTCCTCTCCTCTCTCTCTCTCTCTCTCTCTCTCTCTCTCTCCTCTCTCTCTCTCTCTCCCCTCCCCTCTCTCTCTCTCTCTCTCTCTCTCTCTCTCTCTCTCTCTCCTCTCTTCTCTCTCCTCCTCTCTCCTCTCTTCTCTCTTCTCTCCTCTCTTTTCTCTCTCTCTTTTCTTTCCTTTTTTTTTTTCTTTTTTTTCTTTTCTTTTTTTATTATTTTTTGTTAACTTTTTTTTACTTTTTTTAAATTTGTTATTTTATTTGGCGTTTTTCCTTTTTAAATTTGGGGGGCCCATTTTGGGATATATATTTTATTATTTTTCCAACCTAATGTCCTCTTTTGTTCTTTTTTATTCAACCTGTGTTTTTCCCCCATTTCAATATTTTTTTAATTTTTTTTCCAACCTTTACCTCTTTTTCCCCCCTTCAAATTTTTTTTCTTTTTTTTTTTTTTTTCCTTTTTTTTTTTTTTTTTTTTTTTCCAAAATTTTATTTTCCTCATTTAAAACCCTCACCATCACTTTTACTTCCTCGTTTATTCTGTGTTAATCATAATGCATTTCACGTCACCCCATAACGTGTTTCGCCCTTTGCTTTCCCCGATATAGTATAGTTTTTCAAAAAAAAATGACTCCATTATATATCCTTTTTGGTGAAAGGTGAAAGGGCAAAGGGATAAAAAAGTATATATTGACGACGACAATGAGGGATAACGAAGAACAAAAACATATAAAAAACTAGAAAAAAAGAATAGTTAGGGGAATAGCGATAATAAAAATTTTACAAAAATGCCCCAATAACTATAATACAAATAAGAAATTGGGAAAATAGAAAGAAATTTTAATAGCAAAGGGCCCAATAATACAAATATTTTAATCAACAATAAAAAATTTAATTGGGGAAAAATTTTTCAAAAAAACCGTATTAAATTAGGAGGGGGTATGGGGAAAATTTGACGTTTTTTCCCCCTTTGTAAAAAAAAGGAGAAAAGTAAAAATTCCACCAAATGTATTTTGTATTATGGGAATTTGGGGGTTAAAAAAAAAGAGCATTAAATAGGTAATAAATTTTGGTGGTATTCACCTATAGTACCAAAATTTAATAAAAGGGAAAACAAAATTTTAAGAATTGTGAAAAAAAAATATTGGAACCTCAAGTTATGGGAAGTAAACATTTTTGGGAAAACCCCACGTGTGGGGGGCTCCAGCTGTCTTGAAAAGGGGTTTTTCGTCAAACACCCTTCAGCTTTTAAACCCACACTTTTGAAGGGTGGGCCACTCTCTTGATTTATACAAAGGTGTGCCCACGTCATTTTTAAATTTATGTGTAAGCCAATTAAACAGATCAATCTTTTTAAAGTAGGGACAAAGGGGTTTTAAAAAACACCACAACAGAAAAAACGGGGGGCCGCACCGGGGAACTGGGGAAAAGGGAAACCCTTGGCACCGCCACCGGGGGCCTCCCCCCCTCGCCCAAACCATTACGGGCCCCATACCAAATTCCCAGCGCCCTTAGCCCCCCTTACAGGGGACTCCCCACCACTCCCTAAAATTAAAAATTTCAAGCTTTAAAAATCATAAAACCCCATTCCCACGCTGGGGTATCCCTTTGGGTTAGCGTCTAAATAGGGTATTTTCCCAGTCTAGGTAGTTTTTGGGGGAAAAAGAAGGGTTTGAGTTCCCCAATTATTACAAAAAGTTCTACTTTTTGGGGGCCCCGAGTGAGGATTATTTTGGGGAAATGTAAAAGGAAAGCCGTTGGGGGGCATGTTTTATGCCCTCAGCGTTTGGGCGGGGGGAAAAAGGGTGGAACTCAGGCTTTTTTGGGGGGCACCGGCGGTCGTGCGATTTTTTAACACGGGGACGAAAGTCTAAAATGAAGTATTTTCAGGGGCCTCATGACCTCACAGTTCTTTTTCTGGGGGGGGAAAACGATATAGATGAAAAATTGGGAGCCCAGAGCCCATCATAAAAAAACATAAAAGGGTTTTAGTACGAAAAAAGAAGGGGAAAATGTGGCATCAGGTAGGGGTGGTTTAATAGACCCTGGAAAAGACCAACCTTAAATTTAAGGGGTACGAAGCCCAACCGCTCTCCTAGACTTTACCTGGTGACCCAAAACTCAGTTTATGATTGGGGTCAAGGAGGTTTAAAAAATGGGGAAAGGGGGAAATTGATAGGCTAGGCAGAAAGTACAACTTTAACGCACACCCTTTTGAGGAGATTTTTCCCCGGGATGGGGTGCACTGGAAAGGGGAAGAGGTTTGAAATTTAAAAAAAGGGCCAATTTAAAAAATTTTCAAAATGTGTCAGAAAGGGGAGTGGGAGATACCCAAAGGGAAGGAAGATGCGGGTCTGATTAAAGCGATATATACCCACAGTTTATCCCCCCCCCTTTGAAAAAAACCCCTTGAATTGGCCGCCGTATTCCCCCGCCGTACTCCCCCCGCCGAGTCACAGACAGCCAGGCACCCAGGCCCCCCTTAGTAAACTACCATAGGCCAACAACAATGTTTGTGAAGTTGTATTTACATTAAATAAAAGTGGTGGAGGTTATAGGCCGGGCTTCCCCCCTTTGGTTTAGGCCGGGGGTAAAGGCACACCCCCATTTAGATTTTTAAAAATTATTGTATCCAACATTTTTTTTTTTTTTTTTTTTTCATTGCATCTAATCATAAAATTAAAATCATGGGGGAAAGGGGGCCCTAAAGAAATTGGGCGGCCAAATTAGGAGGCTTACACGAATATTTTAAAAAGTGTAGGAAGCAGTGAAACTACCCCTATTGATAAAATTTAGTTTAAAAAAAGGTCTGTAATATTAAAAAATACATGGAAAATTATGAAGGGGCTTATTTTTAAATTTATTAGAAGCGGGGGATACAGAATTAATTCATTATGAGACCAAGTAGATTCAAGAAGTAAAAAATACTTTGGAAAAAGGGTATTAAAATATGAAAAAATTTAGGGGTGATCAAAAACCAAAACCCAAAAGCCTCTTTACCCAATTTTTAAATTTAACAGTTTGCCCTTTGCCTCATTTTGGAGGGGAAAAAAATTGGAAATTCTTTCTGGTAAAACTAAAAATCGATTGTGAAAAGGATGATTAACAGAGGTGCAAAAATTCCCCCTATTTGTTAGGTCATTTGGATAGGTTTGTATTTTGGCTGGAAAAGGGAAATTTAAAACAGTGAAAATCCCAAAATTTTAATGGGGCACTCACGATTCTTAGAGAAAATTTATGAAGACAAAGATCAGATAAAAAGTTTTTTCTGAAAGGGTTCATGGATCTACTGAGCCCTTCCAAACCCAACACAGAGAAGGAAGAGTTCAGAATAATTTTAAAAATTTGGGTACACTAAAGCCTTTGAAGCTAAAAAAACCCCTTGATTGAGTGGGGCCCGGATGGCAGTATCATGATATGGAGAAAAATCCCCAACAGGTTTGCGAGCCCTTTTTAAAAATCAGAGGTAAAATAGTAATTACTTCACGGTCAAGCAAATAGAGGAAGGATTTTTAACAAAAATTTTTGAAACTTTTGCAAGGAAATTAAAAGCGGAACCCCCCCACAGGGAGATTGAAAAAAAACTAGACCTAAAGGAATAGCGATTACAGCCCCCTTTAGATTTTTTAAAGAGCCCTCATGGGGGGAAAGTTACCCCGCTCCAAGAAAATTACGAGGGGAAGAAACCCGGGTAGAAAATTTTTCAAAATAGACTAGCCTTTTAATCCCCCACTAAGACCTACCAAAGAACAGGTCCCAATCTAAAATAGGGTTTACCAGGAAGCGGGAAAAAAAAATGGCTTCTGCGGGGAAAAAACATACCCTTTCCCTTTGTAAATATCCCCAGATTGTTCCCTAGGCCAAAAAAGGTTAATGGTTGGGAAATGCCTAACCCCCTTTAGTGGTAAACATGCAATAAAAAGCCTGCCCTATTAGTCGGGGGTTCTTGAAAGAAGTGTAGAAAATCCTTTACAAAAGGGCCTTTTATGTCTAATGGTGAGTGAGAACAGAACCTGGGTCTTTTAAAAATGGCATTAACTAATAGGAGTAGTTAAATCCGCTGTTTTACGGCAAAATTTGAAGGTGGGGCCCCATGGTAATTCACCCCATTGGGGAATACAATGTTGACAGTGGGAAACAAAGAAAATTTTATTAGTGGAGAGTATTTTAAATTCTTTTAAAAACCTATAATTAGCAAGGTGAATTTAGCCATTTGGGGGTTTTTGGGCCCAAAAAAGAACCCTTCAAAGTTTTGACATTTTTGGGGCCACTATCCAATTAGGAAATTATAAAGTGGGGTTTAGCTGCTGTATTTAATAACATGGGTAAAAAGGTAACTGAAAAAGGGACTAAAATCACGGGTGAAAGGGTTAAAGAAAAAAAAAAAAAGGGTTTTTTTTAGACTTTTAGAAAACCTTTGAGGATGTTGAGTCCATTAATTAAAAATGGGCGTGATTTTTTTGGGGCGTTTCCAAGTAAGGTAATAAAAAAGGAATAACTTTTTTTGTTCACCATGCTGGTGGTGAAATTTTTAATGGGCCCCTATCCCACAAACCACCCCCCAGCCGAACAAGAGGAATGAATCTAGTCACCCACAACCTTTTGGGTTTGGCTGGGAATGGGAAAACTTCTTTTAGTACCACTCAAATCAACGGTTATTGGAAAAAGGGGGAATCCCAGTGCAAAAAGGGGGGAAATTTTAGAAACTATGGGTATCATACCTAAAACTTTACCAAAAGAGGACCAAAATACTCTAGATCACTATGATAACACTGACAATTATGTAAATGGTAAATAGAAGTAGGACTAAATTTGGGAAATGATGCCCCTGTGGTTTCATTCCCCAAATTAAACACAATTTGTAAAAAATGCCAATTAAATAGTTAATAAGAAAATGAAGAAAATTTTGTCTAAAATTTTTTTTTTTTTTTGCTATGATAAGATAATTCAAAATCAATTTTAAAAGGGGAAATCTATCGAAAAACTGGACGGAGCAGTAAATTTTATAATATAGGACCTTATTTACCCCACCATTTCAGGGGCCAAAAAATTCATCAACCCCCCCCATTTGAATAGTTTTTAATTTTGTTTCAAAATAAGGAAGATGCTAGCTTAAAAGATGCCTTCAGGGAAAGGAAACCCAATCTCTTGTCCAATCTAGGGGATGTCCAGTAAAATTCAGAAAAGATAAATTTGCCTATGTGGTGATATATCTGAGGCCTCCTAAGATTAGGTCAAGGGGGAAAAAGACAGAAATTTCCCCAAAAAACCCCATGGGGCCCGGGAAAAAATATCTCAGGGAAAATAGCCCCTTTGCCACATATAGGTTTTAAGGGGCGTTTGGTTTTTTTTTTGCTCAAGCCCCTTTTTGTTTAAAAAAGACATTTAAAATACCATTTTTTGGGTTCTGATAGCCCAGAATTTGGGGGAAGGGAAATTCTATAGGGTTTAATTTTTCAGGGGGGCAATAAAAATTTAGGAAAAATTAAAAACAAATTTTTTAAAAATGGCTAATAAAAAGTGAGGAAAAGGGCCCGCCCCCCCTTAAGAGTTTTGGGAAAATAATTCTCCAAAGGGTAAAAAAGGGATATCAGGAAAAATTTTCCCTTTAAATTTTCCGGGCCCCCAGAGGTCCAATCAGTGTTAGGAAATTTTGGTGGAATGTAAAAATGATGAACTTAGATTAAAAATGTCCAGAAATTTTTTTGTGTGTCCTAAAAAAAAGAGAAAACTCTTAAGTCAGGTTCAGCCAAGGATTTGAACCCCTTTGGGGTAGTGAGGCCCCCAAAAACTATAAGGGGTAAAAGTTAAAAAAAAGGCCCGGGGGGAACATCTCGATTGGGTACCCCCCTTTAGGGAAATATAAAAAAACAGAATGGGAGACTATAAAACTGGGGTTCAATAAAATCAATGAAATTCACATAAGTAGGGAAAAATACTGATGGCCCACAGCCCAGCAATAACATATTTTGTGTTTCTTTAAAAAGTGCATATGGTGCAGTAGCAGTATGCGTATCCCAAAAACAGGAGAGGAAGTAATTTTAAAATGTCTAAGGCTCGGGGTTTCCCCAAAATTAAAACTGAAAACCCTTTCCTCAAATGGAGCTGACTGCATTAAATTTGGGACTAAATTTAGCACAATATTTTAAGTAATTTATTGCAAATTTGGGGAAAGGGATATATGGGCCCATAGTGAAATTGCCTACATGGGTTTTTTGAAAACATTTAAAACAAAAATCCCATGTAAGGAATCGTGGGGGGTAAGAAAAAATATTTTAGGTTCCAAACCCCACTATAATCATGTTGCTACAAGGGAAAAACCCGGGATATTTTTTCCAGAGGAAAAAACTTCCTCAAATAAATACAGGATTATGGTTTTTAAAGGGCTAAAATGGGTGAAAAATAAATAAAGATGGCCAATCAAAAAAGGGCTTTTGTAAGTCAAAATATCAGAAGATAAATTGGAACCCATATTTATCCCAGATTCCGTATGGATTTTAAAAAAGGTTTTTTTCCTTTTTAAACAAATTATTAAAGACTACTAAATTGGTCTTTAAATTCATAAAGAGGGTAGTTCGCCCTTTTAAGTTTTGCGTTTTTGAAAAAAAAAACCCCCCAAAAACAAGAATTTCCGGGGGGAAAATCGCCCTTTGCCCCGGCCAGCCCACGTAGGAACAAAAAATCATCCCCAAAACATTAAAGGGCGTACCGGGTAAAAAGGGGTCCCTTTGGTGTTTGGGGGGGAAATTTGAAATGCGGGTCTTCCCCATAAAAAACCCGCCCAAACCCCTGTAATTCCCCAAAAGTCATTTAAACTTTCTTTAAAATTTTAGATGATGAAAATTTATGGGAAAATCGTTTCTTTGGGGGAAAAGGTGGGCACATTTGCCTATCTCGGGAGGAAAAATTTGGGGTTTCCGCAGGGTAGAAGGCCGGTTAAAAAACTACCCAAAATTTTTGTATCAAAAAGCAAGGATATGAAGGAAGACTGATCACCCATCCCGGGCCCCGAACTCCCCCTGGATCGAGACAATTTTTAAAACCCCTTTTAGGTAGCTGGTGTTTGGCTATTTCTGGGGGAAAGATAATTACAGGAGTAATGCTCCCCCAAGAAAGTAAAATGTTGCTTATTCACTTTCACCCCTACAAAGGGGTGTTCATTTTGAAATAGCTGATGAATTTTGTGGCCCCAAACCCCTTTTTTCAAATGTTGGTGGTTTGTGGCTTTGGGGGTCGTGTCCCCGGCGATTATTTTGCCATAAAAGCTAAAAACTTCGTAGGGGTTTTTCCCCCCCTATTGTTCGAAATATTAAATAAACCATCAGTACAAAAATCTCTAGAGTTAAGGAAATGTTTATGGACCTTTACTACCCTTTGAGTCCTTGGCAAAATGGTTTTAAAAGAAAAGAATTTTATTGGCATATATAAAATTTGTCATAGGAAAACTCTCCAAAAAGACAGAGATAGGGCTAGAATAACCCGGAAAAAACCCTAGTGGGCTGAGGGTTAAGACCGGGATCAAAAACCCACCCTTTCCCCCAAAAGATGATTTATCAGTAAAATAGAAGCTCCACTCCCCCCCCATTTAATTTTTGGGAGGGAAAACTGGAACCCTTTTCCTTTAATAGGGAAAAAAGGGAAGATATACCAAAATCCTACAATAAAGACCGGGCCCCCAAAAAATTCCGGGAAGGTTAAACACAAACCCTTAAATAAAAATTTTTAAAGGGGGGGGAATTTAAACAAATTTGGGGGGGGAGTTTTTACTGAGTCTAAGGGAAAAAATTTTTTTGGGGCTCAACAGCCCGAAAATAAAGTTTAAATTTAAGTAGGAAATAAGTAATCCTTAGGGGAGATATGGGCTCGTTTTCCCAAAGGCTCTATGAAAAAAAAGCAAAATTTCAATTTTTTTTTTTTTTAAAAATTTTTTTTTTTATTTTACATTTGTGCCCATAGCGCCGTAGGCAGTGGTGAAAAAAGGATCGGATGGAAATCTCTGGAGGTTCACTTAAAGGGTATGGGGGGGCCCCGCCCGTGGGGGCGCAGGGAGGGTTTTTTTTAGTGAAGGGGGATTAAAAGGCTCTGCCCCCCCCTGTGTCCCCGATGCCCCCTCGCCCAACGAAAGGTTTGAGTTTATTGGGGCAGGGCCTGTGGGTGCCCTTTTGGGCACTCGACGGTGCAGGGGAAAGGGTTTTTGGTTTTTTTCGGGGATCGAACCGGGGGCACCCCGAAAAGCCCGTCGGAGACGCTAACCACTCCGCTACCGCCTCCTACTGATGGAAAAGGGATTTTGGGTTAGTGGAGTTACCAGTGAGGGGGAAAAAAGATGTGTGCGGACCCCGGGAAATTTTTTGATTCCCTAGAGTTAGCTTAAGAAATAAAGGTGGGGTTCTAAGGGCTGCGTCTTGGAAAGGGAAAATTAGGGGGTTCCAGACCTCGGAGGCAAGCGCTTTTAAAGGGTAAAAAAACCCTTTTTGGGGAAACCTCAAAAAAAGGGGGTCAAAAATTTCCCGAAACAAACCTTCCTTTTTCCCGGCCCCCCGTTGTGGAGATTATCCAATAAAAACCCCCTCTTTTTAAATTTGGGGGAATGGTAGGGGGGAATTTGACGCCCCCCTGGGCAAAAAAAGGGGGACGAGGGAAAAACTCCACCCTTTTATATATTATTGGGGAATTGGTAAAATTTAAAATGCATTAAAAATAGTTTAAAATAATTCGGTGGGATTCCCCCAATAGTACCCCAATTAATCAAAGGATTAACATAATATAAGAATTGTGAGGAAAATTTTTGGAACCTTTCCCCCCGTATAGGAGTAAAAAATTTTTGGAACCCTCCCCCGTGTGGGGGCTCCAGCTGTCTTGGGAAAAAGGGTTTTTAGTCAAGACATCCTTCACGCATTAAACCTACACGTGAAGGTTTAGCCCCCTCTCTTGATTTTACACTAAGGTTGGTCACGCCTTTATTTTTATGGTGGGAAACCCAAAATAAACCCATCACCGGAAAGCAAGGACAAAGTGATAAAAAACCCCAACAGGATACGAGCCGCGCAGGAAAATGTGGAAAGTTAAAAATTGGGGACCCCACCGGCGGCCTTTCCCCATCGCCCCCATTAAAGTGCCCCTACCCTAATTTCCAGTCCCTTTGCCGCCTACAAGGGGGGGGAAAATACCACCCCCCCTCAAAAAATAACAAGCTTTTTTAAAATTCAACCATCTACCAAATGCCCAGTATAACCCTTGTTAGCTTCTAAATAGGGATCTTGCATTAAAGGTTTGTTAGTTCTTGGGTTAATAGAAAGGGGAGTTCACATCAATTTTTACATAATTTCAACAATTCTGAATATTTAAAGAAATAATAACAATGATACGATGGCAGTAAAATGGGTTTTCAATGATACCAATAGAATTTAAAAAAAAGAACAATATTTTTAAAAGGGGTGATGAGATATCAATAGTAATGATTTAAAATTTTTAATGATGAGATGATGTTTAAATGAAATAATGATAATAACCCAAAAATGATAAATTTTGGAAATTAATGATATTGAAAAAAGGATAATGAAAATAACAATTGTATAATAATAATAAGATAATAACCCAAAAACAATAATAGCAATATTTCAAACATAATAATAAATTTGAATATAATGATACTAATGATTGTAAATATATAATCATAGTAACTACAACATTAATACAAATATTATTTATATTAAATAATATAAAGAAAAATAAGAAAACAAAGAGAAATGAACAAAAAAATAAAGATAAGATGACGGAGAATAATAATAGAAGACAGGGAGCAGAGAGAAACAATAAGAAGACCGACACCACATCACCAACAACACCACAATCAACAATGTATAAGAACAATAATCTTGAAAGTTATATATATGGGCTATTCATTTTTTTGTCGGAATACAAAAGAAACACTTTTTGATCATTTTGATCACGATAATTTTGAGATATAGTGCCAGGCTGGAAAATGAGTTTGTGCCAAGGAAACATACTTTTACTGCTTACATATAGTATGTATAATAACAATCACAAATAATAGGGGTAGGGGTGCAAAAATCATCATAAATTCATAAAAGTTTACGCTATTCATACAAGTGTAGTACATTTGTTATCATAAAATGTTAATAAAGCAGTATATGCATGTATTTTGATTACAATTGGCCATTGTGGTGACACTTCGATGACGATTTCACAATACAAATCAAGGTAACACGTAATACTGCATGTTGCTACAAATATCAATACTACAAACTATGCACTAAACAACTTATGCACAACATAATATCATCATTGACGACAAAAATATATTTGACCCATTCGATCACGACAATTTACAATTACAATTCCCGTTACTTCAGAAATATTATATATAGCAGTACATTACCTATAATGTGCATGGGCGTGCGCAGCAAGAATCCGGGCTCACACACGCTTCCCCTACGGGTGGATCACGCTGAGGGGAGGAGGGCATCGCCTCCATGTGGGGAAACCATTTCAAGGGCATTCTCAACTGTGTGAGGGACGAGGAGAGTGAGAATGCCCTGCGTGGTGGGATGCGTGGGGTGACGTTGCAGGGTTTCCGCAGCGTGGACCACGAGGAAATGAGACGGGTATTGCAAAGCCTCTCCTCCAGTGAGCCATTGGGTATGGATGGCTCCTTCTGGGGCATTTCAGTATGCGCCCCCCAGCCTGGTTACATGGCTCTGTCTCTTCATCAATGCCTGTGTCTGCCATCAGTACATACCCAGTCAGTCTTGGCAGTGCTTATGGTGCCTTGACTTAAGAGCAAAGTGAAGGACCCTGCTAACTCTGGCAATTACAGGCCCATTGCCATAGTGACCGCCCTGTCCAAGGTGCTGGAGAGAGTGGTGCTCCATTGTCTTGAGGCCTACCTGTATACACTGGACAATCAGTTCAGCTATAAGAAAGGCCTTGGCACTGAGATGTGTGTGTGGACATTGACGAATATCATTCATTACTACACTTCCAGAAATTCACCTGTTTATCTGTGTTTCCTGGATGCCAGAAAGGCGTTTGACAGAGTTATTTACTGGAAGCTCCATCATAAACTTCTCGTCAGGGGTACACCTGGGTACATTGTAAATTTTTTAATGTACTGGTACACTACCCAGGAATTTACTGTTAAGTAGTGTAATTCCTTCTCGCTGTCCTTTAGTACTGCCAATGGTATTCGGCAGGGGGGATTTTATCCCCCTACCTGTACAATGTGTACACGGATGATCTCAGTGTCAACCTTCGTGATACAGGTATCGGCTGCCACATACATGATGGGTGCATCAACTCACTGAGCTATGCTGATGATATGGTGCTGCTCGCACCCACTGCGGATGCGTTGCAGGACCTTATCAATGTGTGTCAGGTGTATGCTGCCAAGCATGACATTGTCTACAACACCACTGTGAGGGAAAACGAGCGCGATTTCATTGCTTCTCGTTACCCAGGTTTCCAGGATACGGTGAAACTGAGATAGGTGGAGGGCCGTAAGGGTGATGTAAAAACACTGTCTAAAAGATGAGATTTACTGGTTTCTCGCTCAAACTACAAGTATTTACAAGGAAGTATGTACAAACAAATATTTACAATCAAGTATATACAAACAACACCTCCACTAGACTCCCGCCCCTGCTACCTGGTTAGCAACGGCCTTCCTGTCAACCATAGGTCGCTGAGCACTAAACACAGCGACGACGGCAGACGGGAAGGGTAGTTGACCTGGGCAGCAGGGGACGAGGTAGTGTACACAACAGAGGTGGGGAGAGAGAGCAACTCCCGTGTTGCGTCCGGATCTCTTCTCCCTGCACAGCCGAGGCCAGGCGCCTCGTAACCTCCACTCAGGCCAGAGGGCTTCGATACTTTGTGTTTGAAGCAGAGGTCGGGACGTGGTGAAGACTTTTACAGATGACCGAACCAGTCTAGCTCGAAGCCACGAACAGGAAACCAGGAGGTGGAAAAAGGAACTGTTGTTCGGACGCCTGTAGGTGGTGGTTCGCCCTTACAACCACTAAGACAGAGTGCATGGTAGTATCACGGCACGCACTCAGGTAAATGACCTCAAAACAGCAAGGACTCGGTGGGTCTGCCCTCACCTTTGTGGATAGATTCGCATACTTAGGCCATGTTATATCCCACGACATGACTGATGATGATATCATCAAGCAGACCACCAAGCTTCTTGTCGTGGGAAATACTCTACAGAGGATATTATCCTACTGTAGCAGAGAGGTGAAGATGGAGTTATTCAGGAGTCACTGCTACTCAATATACTGCAACTCGCTGTGGTCGCGGTTCAAGGTGGCCATTCTGAACCGCCTTAAGGTCTGTCACAATGACATCCTGAAGAGGCTTCTGGGGCTGCCCAGGTGGTGCAGCTCGTCCCTGGCTTTCGCTAGGAACGGGGTGAACAATCTGGATGTGATCCGTCGACACTCCGTGTTCAGCTTAAGGAGTAGGGTGGAGCTCTCTACGAACTCCATCATCACCTCTGTCAGGCAGAGCTCGGCCTATGTATGTGGACCTATACAACAGCGGTGGTTAGGCCTGCTGTTTGTGCAGAATGTGGGGTAGCACAGGTGTCCATGTATGTTTTCTATGTACTTTGATACTATATCCCCTAATATGCCTATACTATATTCTTGTTTTGTTCTTGCTCTAGTACTTAAGTTTACTCCTTGGCTTGTTCTTGTTGCTTTGTTTTTGTCTGTATACCTCCGGGTGAAAATAAAATAATAATTATTATCATTATACTAGCTACAGGCTATGGCATTCAACATCTAATAGCAACTAGTACCTTATCTCTAGTGACATCCCATCACACATGCACAGTGGGGTGCAGGATAGGGCAGCTTTCACACATTTGCAGCGAGATGTGCAGTTTGCCTTGCACCCGCAGTGTAACAGTTCGTAGCACGCTTTTGATGCTCCTGATAGCTTCGTCCATTTAGGTTGCAGTTCACCTTTCACAAATATCCAGCCCCAGGCCGTCGCCTCTGGGAGCACTGGCATTACCATTGTGGTGTGTCCCCAAATGTAGCCATCCTGGTAGCAAGCCCGGCGGATGTGCTGAATCAGTGCAGCCTGTGTTGGTGGTAGTCCTTCAATGGTCTGTCCCTTCCTTGTGCACAAATGCTTTCGGACATCATGAACTTTTTCACGGTCGCTGGTTGTCATACATCAATGACACAAACTATTCATGAGTAGCGAGACACTCTATGTATATTTAGACATCTTGTGGGCAATGCGCTAATTCCAGGAATGCATTGGTTGCAGTAGGAAAACACTGTCATGTTGCCCATGCAGTGTTCTTTCCACGTCCACAAAAGTAAGATGTTGTGTCACACCGTGTTATAGCATGTAACATGGGGAGGCTTTTATACCTATCAGCATCAAGAGCAGAGGCATAAGCATGGGCAAATAATAATTTGTAGTTCTTCCCAGTTCCATATGCAATCCACAGCTCCTTAACTGCACAACGGTGAGCAACGTTGACCGCTAGAACCACAAACATCAGTATCTACTGTACGAAATATAATAGACTGATGCCCCTTCACAACATGCACCATAATGCATGTGTCCGCTTCCTCGTGTGAGCAAGGTGACAGCATACTATTTTTTTCATGGGGTGAAAAATGAGATCCTAGATGCCATATGTTGCTACAACCATCCTGCCTTCCGTTTGTGTCTTGCTGGTTTCCTCAGACACAAATTTGAATAACTCTTTCTTGTTGCTATCTAATTGCAAGAAAATCTGCCAGTTATTTGAGACAGAAACAAAAGGTAGGATGCGACGCCTTGTTCTACCTCCTCGTTTGGCTATAGTGGCTGCCATTAAGCTAGTTGCAAAGTAATCATCCCATATTATATCGATTATGTTCACTTTTTCTAACCATGTTGATATATATGGCAAGAAAATGTTTTCACTGTTCTCCAGAAAGGTCTTGCATGCTGTTGGCTTCAACATTTGAACAACAGCTGCAGCATCCATGATGAGGGCAGATGCTGTTGGGTGGCTTTCATGGACCTCCACCAGTTTGCCCAAGCATTTTACTAGATCACTTTTCTTTCCCGATCTTAACTTTCCTCCATCCGACAAAGAAGGTGGGCAGCCTTGTTTTCCATGAGCAAAAAAATTATCAAGATCCCCGTCCCTGTTTTGGCAACCGATATCTATTTTGGAAAATAGCTTGCTGTCATTCATGGCTGACAGCAGTTCCATTTTACTCTATATCACATGTTGTTACCCTTTTCCATCTTGTTATTTACAGGTAACAGGGCTCAACCCAAGTAAATTACATAGTCTATGACCAGTAGGGGTGATTGCCAAGGCGAGGCCTATCTTGAAAGGTAGGTGTAATATACCCAGCCCAGAGTCACACGTCAAATGTGGTAGTAAGGAAAGTAGTCGAGCGGTTTTAAGTAAGGCTTGCTGATTGAAGTAATGTATAAGTATTGTAAGTACCAAGGAATCGAGTAAGACAATATACTATTTAAATATATATTATATGATGTATATATGTACACTATAAGGTTATGTTACAATACAAAGTCACGGGTTCTTACAAACGGCCAAGGAAGCTTAAGTATTTTAGACAGGCCAGAACAATTATTTACGTGACAAGTACTCACACACTCAGGCGTGTGTGTAGCCACACAGACTCACATGGAGTCTGCTCATGGAGTGCCTGGGTCGCGTCTCCGGTGGCTTCTGCCCCTTCCGACCTATCGGCGTGTTATATAGGAAAGGTTTCATTGTTGAATAGTTGTTTACACAGGAACTGCTGAGTGCGATAAACCGGAAGGTCCGCTCGCTGTTCACACGGTGATGACTCAAACACACCCAAAGTTAGCTGTGTATGTCTAGGTGTGCAATGTTCATCAACTAAGATAAGTGGCAATTAACCACAGGCACACACAAAACACTGACTGAGCATTCTCAAGAATGCAAGCAGCAGGGAGCAACACCATTATTGTCTATGTCAACATTATCGAGGAGGTAGTGTCTAAAGATGTGTTGCTGAAAGAGGCAGACACACGTACATACACCTCTGAAATGATCACATGCTGATAACATATATATTTCATCATACACATACATATAATATCTATCCAGTGTCGTAATACTGTTTTGATGGACGGTCGGGGTAGAGGGGCAGCTTGTTTAGTGGAATTTTGTTATTTAGTTGCTTGGATCTTTCTACAAGTCTATCCCTCACAAAATGTTGGTAGTGCTCCAAACCTACTGCCTTAATATGCTTCACTGTCTTGCAGACATAATGGTCAGCGATATATTTGGTTGAAATTCAAATCAAGTCATCACCCTCTTCTTCAAATGGATTACCTAGCTCATCAATCGTGGCACAGAGTGATTTAACATGATTTCGGAAACGCTCTTGTCGTGCTGGAGACTCCTCATGGTGTTGGTGTGACCCTTCCCATTTTACGGCGTTTAAGGTTTCCTCAAACTCCTTTATCATTATCCAAAAATTGTACATATTACTGTTGGCCAAATCTCCTATTTATAATAAAATGTACACAATTTCACCCTGGGATGGTACAAAAACCTACATTTTACCAAAAAATTATACATTATGAACTACTAAAGGTAGAACAATAGATTAATATATGGATATATATAGAGAAAAACAATCAAGCAAAGAGATTAAGGCATAAAATAGAGAAAATAAAATAATATAGGAGAAGAGGGAAACTATTATATTAGGGAAACTATTGGAGGACTCCAAATGCAGACACACTTACCTACACACTAAAGGTACTCCATAGTGTAGTGGTTAGCACGCTTGGTTCACAACCGAGATGTCCAGCGTTCGATCCCCGGGTGGAGCGGAGAAAGATTGGCGGTCTTCTTAAAATCCAAGCCCTTGCCCATCCTATAATAAATGGGTAAGGGGGGTTTGTGCCCCGCCTCCCGGGTAATGGCCTCGGTGGTCAACACTAAGCACTAAGGAAGAAAAAAAAAATGTATTGAATTTTTTTTTTGTACGGTACTTTGTAATGTAGTGGTACCACGCTCTTTTCACAACTGAGAAGTCCCGGGTTTGATCCTCGAGCGGAGCGGAGAAAGATGGGCGGTCTCCTAAAAATCGGAGCCCCTGTGAACCCAGCATAGAATGGGTGGGTACCGGGTGTTAGCCGGGAGTTGTGTCCCGCCTCCCGGAGTGGTGGCTTCGGCCAGCACTAAGCACTAAGGAAGCAAATACAAATATATAGCTATGTAGACTGGGCCATACAAGTGTAACTCTGGCCCTGTAAAATACAACTAGATGAACTAGAACTAGATGAATACACACACACACAACACACACACACACACACACACACACACACACACACGCGCGCGTGCATATGTGTGTGTATGATTACAATCATGTCAAATAAATGAAAACATACAACATTCAAACATCGAGATAACGAATACGCTGAAATCTGGATCATTTCCTCCGACAACATGTTCGTCTCTTGGTTCTTATAACAAATAGTATTAACTAACCAATAGGGACATCAATTTCTACCATTACACACGATACACGAAAAGTGAAAAAGCACATGTTCACAACATACGCATTTATGATTTAACAAATGCACCACTCAAAACGTCACCTATATTTCTACCTTCTTCCCCGTCAGGTATGTATTTTCGCCTCGTACGTCTCCATGTTAGTCGTAGCAGGAACCACGCGAGCACCATTATCATAATTGGTGGTAGTTAGGCCAGTTAAGCAGTTAGGGTTGTTATGGCTGCGAGACCGCCTGTCGACCTCTTGATCCCAGCATACCGCAGGGCCTGCCATGCCTCTAGCGCTGACGAGGAGGCTGTAGTGAAGGCAAGGAGGTGTAGTGAAAACAAGGAATGCAGGAGGAAGAGGAGGATAATATAACAAAGGAACACAAGGAACAGAAAACATCAGCAATCTGCGTGTCCTAATAAGGTTGTTTGTGATTAACCATGATATTTTAACCTAAAATGCAAGGACAGCAAAGGTATAGGTTCCTCCCAACCTCTAATCCCTCCAGCCGTAGCTGGCATGAGAGGAAGATAAAACGTGCAAGAAAGCAAAGTTACACAAAATTGTATAGAAAATATAACTATACTGCTAATGAAAAAAAAATGGGAGGAACATCAATAACCCAAAAGAGGCTACATTTTATTGATAAATTATATTTGAAAATGTTTTACGGTGAGGATTTATATATAGTGGGTACGCTGTAGGTCCAATGAAAGTGAAATATAGATTATTTGGGAATTTGGCAGGTGTTTTCTTATGTAAAATTAAATTTTTTAAGGGTGGTTTGGCCTTTTCAACCTTTTGGTTTGAGCACTTCTTGCTATGCAAAAATGGACTTTTATATTTAAATGCAAAACATAGCTTAGCCCCGCTAAAGTACGGCTTCATTTGCACCTATCATCAATTCTTGATCGTCTTTTTCAGGATGGCTTCTCCTTGTAAACCAGTGGGTCGAACCCGCAACTAGACAGAGCTCTGGATCCAAGTTGGCCGCCTTTGTTGGGGGTGGACGAGAGTTTGCTGAGAGTGAGGTGCTACTATCGCGGCGTGATGAAGAGGGGAATCCTTCTCCAAGAACTCAGCGGCATCCGGGAGCGTGTTGACAAGCGGGGGTACCAGTGGAGAGACATTGCGAAGGATCTGACCCCATGGTGCTTGCCTAGTGGAAGAAATCAAACGCTCAGTTTGCACCTCCAGTGGTTGTTATTGACCGGTCCGTGACCAGAAGATAGATAATTTTTGGAAGAAGGTTAGTGAAGTGGTGAGAGACAGAGCAACTAAGCAGTAAAGGAATTCGTGGAGAAAATTTTGACAGCTGTTTGACATAACGGCCTGCCCTCATACGATCTTCCTCTGCAAGGACCGGGAATCCCACGCTCCAACACCCAGCTGTGCCACGCGAGAGCACACGTGCAGTGTGACTGCCCCCTGGCCAGCAAAGTCCCTACTTTAGACCTGGAGTGGCTATACTACCAAGGATCAAAGTTGGGGGGGAGAGTGCAATGCGATGACAGGGGTAGACAAGAATGAGACGCATAGACCATTGAAAGCACAAGAGAAAGCAGTTGAAGAGGAGGCAAAGCTGAAGAAGCAAAGCAGAAAGATGAAAAGGTCAGACGTCTTGACCCTGCCGGGAGCATATGTTTCTGTGGCCAGGCTGAAGTTTCACCATGATTCTGAGGATGGGACGGAGGAGTCGTTCACCCTGCCACTCAGAGGAAGAGGCAGGAGCAACAGGAGGCTACCATACTGGAAGACCGACTGCTCAGGGAGAGGGCTGGGGTCCCTGGCAACCCCTTGTGAGGGCAGTACTTGGACAGGCCAGCTAAAAGAAGAAACACAATGCCAGTCCGGAACCTGGCGCTGGCAAGCATCCGGCCGACGTTCCGCCCACTGCTGCTGCTGCCTTGGCTTCTGGATTCCTCCAGGACCTTATCGCTGACGGCCACCTCTCTCCAGACATGTCGTACCTGGTCTTTCGATCCTAACAAGCTGAGGAGGGCCAGGCAGGATGCCATGGCATCGGCCAGGGACCTTGACCAGGGGGAAACACCAGGGTACCAAAATAGTTGGATTGGGTTACTATGGAGGAAGGACAAGACCAGGGCGATGGTGCCCGACAGCTATGGGAAAAATGCACCCAAGGTTGATCAGGGAGTAGCAGTGTCAAAGTGACAGAGGGGTCATCTGAAGGTACCTTTGGGACTTTGTACCAGATGACCCGGGGCCACCTGAGAAGCCTTGCGTTCAAGGTGGCTCAGGCTCTCTATGATCTGCTGGTGACATACGACCTCCACCGACTCATGATCGTACTGCAAAGGTGATCAACTAGGGCCAACACGGGGTGGAAGGGTGGTACTCACGCCCCTTTGGGGAAGATGCTGGGACGCAAGCTCTTCTGGAGTATATGCGTGTTGCACACAAACGAGTTGCCCCGTTCGCCACCTTATCACCGCATCGACGGGCCTACCTCATCTGACACTGGGTTCACGGGCCAGTGTGCAGTCCCGCTGTCCATGTGAATGAGATGCAGTACAACGCAGAGTTCAGAGGAGTGCCAGGCGGTGAAGATCTCACGGAGATACCGGGGTAAAATCCCCGGTCAACATGTCCACTGACCAGCAGGTCTCCTACCAGCTGGTCCAGGCTGTGAAGCGGGGCGTTTTCCCGTCCGAGCTGCAGGAGATTAAATGTGCAAGGTGTCCCACTCCAGATGGCTCACCACAGCCAGTCGCTTGTGTACAGTGGACCAAAAGCATTGGACTGGGCTGGCAAAAAACTGAACACCCTGGAAATCCTAGTCAAGTACTGCCTGCAGGTGTACTTCAAACTCTACTACGACATCAAGATTCACCACAGACTAGAGGACGGCCCCAAGCACATCCTCACGCAGCTCAGAGTGATGAGGTCGCAGCCCAAGAAGGTCCAAACAGCTGTGACCTTCTACGTGCGGGCAGGAGCATGGTTCGCACACTCAGAATGTGTCCTCTCCTGATGGCGAGTCAGAGTTAGGACGACGAAAGGGTTTGCCGGACCCAGATTTTTAAGCTGAGGGCTGGGGAGGAGTATGGGGACACCAGTGTAAGACTCGCACACACCCAAGCTGAACTTGTCAGCCACCAGCTTGCAACCTGATCCGCTGGCAGCCTGGCCAGTGCACGAGCCGGCATTCACCTGTTCACTGTCCCGGGATCAGAAACCAGGAGATCCTGGTCAAGCCCTACGAGGTTCCGGAGTTCTCTATCCACACTCAGAGCACCGAAAGAGTCGTGAAGCAGGTGACAGAGGCTGCGGCAGCAGTGGTGGGGCAGCAGCCAGAGACGGGTTCATCCGGGGTCGAGCCCACCCCCGGAGACCATGCCTTGCTTCAGGTCTAAGAAGGACATGATGGACACGTTCAGGCCAACGTAGAGGCTGTGACACTGTATGTAGTGCCTGATGAACCAACTGTCAGAAAGAGCTTACCACGCTAGTCATTTGGACCATTATTGGTGCATGATGAAATACACAGGACCAACCGACACTGCGTACTCATTTAAGCATTATTCGATAAGGGTGCAATATAAAAGTGCGATTTTGCATAGTAAGAATTGCTCAAATGCAAACATGGATACAGATAAAATCGTCTTAAAATTCCATTTTACATAGTACTATATTGGCATGCCAAAGTTGAGAAAAAGAATTTTTGTTATACGGCGTACCCTAATATATTGTATGTGAACTCCGGACTAAAGTCAAAACACTTATCTGTTCTGTTCTTGAAAGCTGCAATTGTCTTACTGTCAACGATACTGTATGGTAGCGAATTCCAGACGTTTACGAAACGATGGAAGAAGTGCTTGACTTCATTTGACGAAATTCCATTACCTTATTATTATCCTAAACATTTTTTTATATAACATCAGAAGGGATTGATATTGGGCAGATAATAAAATCAACAAAAAGCCTGCTGATTGCCCGTTGAAACCCCGTAAATAATATAGTGAGACGTTAAGTTGGGAAGGGGCAATTAAGGGATCAAGTTAGGAAGGAATCTTGACGCACCTCTGCTGAAAGAACTTAAGTCGTAGGAATGTAGAAAAATAGAAACAGGAAGATTGTTACAGAGTTCACCAGGGAAAGGGTTGAAGGACTGAAAATACTGGTTTACTCCTGCATTAGTAAGATAGTCATAATAGGGATGGCGGTAGCGGGGGAGGCGGTAGCGGAGCGGTTAGAGTCTCCGACTGGCGTTCTCGGTGACCCGAGTTCGATCCCCGAAGAAACCCAAAACCTTTCTGCACCGTCGGGTGGCCTAAGAACACCCACATGCCCTGCCTATCAACTCTACTTTCGACTGCGAGTGCATCGGAGGACACAGGGGGGCGGCATGAGCCTTACAGGCGTCACTATAAGAAACCTGCCTGCGCCACCAATGGGCGAGGACCAACCATCAGAACCCTCAAGTGAACCTCCAGAGCCTACCATCCGAGCCCTGGGTCACCACTGCCTACAGGCGCTATAGGCACAAATGTAAAAAAAAAAAAAAAAAAAGGGTTTGCGAGTAAGTAGAAATTCTAGTTCAGCGAAACCACCGGGGGGGTGGGGGGGATGCATGCAGTTAGCAAGTTCAGAAGAGAAGCATGGAAATAGTGGTACACAATAGCAAGGAGGTAACACTGCAGTGGTAGCTGAGATAAATATTGAAGACAGTATGGTAGAGAAGAAGAATTGATGATAAGAAATGCTTTTGACTTCACCCTATTTATGAGAGCTGCATAAGTGGATCCCCCCCAAACATGAGATACGCTTTTCATACCTAGCCAAATGAGGCCCCTGTATCAATCAATCATTGGGGCTATACTCCGGGGGTACGTCGCTTCGCCTACCTTACGACATCACTCCTGAGGGTCACCACGCGCGAGTCCCAATGCAGGCTCCCTTCCCATACCAAGCAACTTTCGACAGGAAACATCAACTTGCCACAGCCACAAGCCTTGTGGGCGTCCCCTTGCCCTCCTCCACGCCGGATTATCTCTTACAGATACAACCCAGTGGGAAAGAACGGTTTCAGTGTAGCGTGCCACATGCCCATATAGTTGAGGTTGGCGCTGACGGACTATGCAGGTACTAGGTCTCGATTCAGTCTCACGGATGCATTCGCTGATTTGACACGTTATCATCCCAGAGATGTCCTATGATTCTGCGAAGACACTTATTACCAAAGGCATCGATTCGTCTCTTCAAGTCGCTATTTATTGTCCATGTCTCACAACCGCAGAGTAAGACAGGGATCACAAGCGACTTGAAAATCCGGATCTTTGTCCTCGAGAACCCTCACCAGGACCTCCAGCGACTCAGCAAAGATTTTTGCACCATCGGCAAAAACAAGATCAGTGATCTTGGTGTCGCCGAGGGATGCTCCACAATCACTTTGATCTACAACTTTGCCCAATACCCAGTCCATACAAGTGTTGAAAAATGATGGTGCAAGGACGCACCCTTGCCTCACTCCTGTATTCATAGGAAAGAAGCTGGATACACTTCCCCCACACTTCACAGCACTCTCAGTCCCTTAGTACAGACCAGTCATCAAACAAATAGTCCTTGCAGCAATCCCGCGAAGTCCCAAAAGATCCCAGAGTGATTCACGATGCACTGTGTCAAACGCCTTCATGAGATCAACATAGGCTGCAAGCATCCCCTGTCGAAACTCACGTCGGCGTTCCACCAGGACACGAAGCACTAGGATACGGTCCGTTGTTGACTTACCATGCGTGAACCCAGACTGGTGAGGTCTCTGATGTTTCAGAAGATGGCTGCGGATTCGTGTCAGCAATAGATGGTCAAGCACCTTGCCTGGCAAGCTGAGTAATGTAATACCGCGGTAATTGTTGCAATCCTGACGGTCCCCTTTCCCTTTCCAGATTAGGACGACCAGCCCCCTTTTCCAGTCAGGAGGAATGGTACCTGATTGCCACACGGCAGCTAGGACAGCATGCAACCCGCGGATCATGGCCTCACCCCCAGCTTTGAGGAGCTCCGCACTGATATTACAAACACCAGCTGCCTTTCCACCCCTCAACTTTGCTACAGCCTCTCTGACCTTGTCAAGAGAGGGTGCGGTTTCGTTAATGGGAGGATAGGCATCCACTTAAATTATGTGTTTCAGCTTCTAAGAAGTTCGGTATACTGTGGTGTTTGCGTCCATTTTTTTTCTCCCTCCCAACTGCTTGCTCTTTACAGGGGCCTTATCTGCCCATTTATGGAGTATACCTCTTATGTTTTGAGGGAACCACTCGTACAGCTCTCCTATATATGGCAGAGTCAAAAGATTTTCGTCACATTAACTCACCTCCTCTGACTGACTGTCTTCAATCTTTAAATCATCGCCGCGATGTTACTTCTCTTTCTATCTTCTACCTTTATTTGCATGCTCACAGCTATTCTGAACTTCCTAACTGCATGGCTCCCCTCTTTACCGCGGCCTCGCAGCACAATATTCTGTATTCAATATTATCCCAAATATGTCCATCTTTGTAATGCAAGAGTTACCCACTATTTTCACTCTTTCATCCATTTCACTGGTTAACTCTGAATATTTCATCATGTTTATATATATCAATCTTCCTACGACAAAAACGTTTTCAAGAGAGGAGTGTCAAGACGCCTCCCGAACTAATTTGGCCCACCTTCCTTTTCAATAATTTCTTACTATCTTCTTTATAGGGAGAGACTGACAACAAAGGTGTTTTTTTTTGCACTACGCCAGTCTTTAAAGATGTGAAAAAATAATTGAAATAAATAAAAGGGTGTCATGTGGCGTCTGCGTCAGTTTTTTTTCCTCCCTGCCATTTGCATGCTCTGTACAGGGACCTCATGTATTCTACCCTCCAATTGGGCAGCTTCACACCACATAATTAAGGACCGTATGAAGACTGGTTTTATTTATAGTAATACTCCTCCGCCTGTTTTATTCGTCCTCTCACAGCTAAACATTAAGTAACCAGGTAAATTATTATATTAAACCAAAATGTCTCAATTTGTAGTGTTCAACCAGGATTTTGATATGCCAATAAAATTATAACCCTCGGTCGCAGCAAAGGCTTCCAGGTCTGACATTTATTTCGGATGCTGCGCACATTGAACATACAGGCTTTTACGATATTTCGAACCGAGGTCGCATCGCGGGGGCGGTCACTTAAGTCAGAAAGGTTACGTCGGTGAGGTTGGGGCCGGTCATTACTAGATGTTACGTCGGAGAGGGTACTCCAGTTCATCGGCCGTTTTTTAACCATAAACTAGTAACTGTTGTGCTTAGCTTTCTGCCAAACCTGACCCTGCCCCTTTTAGGTGTAAGCCATCTTCCTTGAAGAGGACTTGTTGTCGATGGAAACATACCAGAGGCTTGCATAGGCAACGCAGTCTTCTGAACAAATTATTTTAAGACAGCTATTTGCGCTGAAAGCATTGTTATATAAAGCACGTGGTGCACTGACCCGAGGGAAGATGCCTGAAACAATGAAACTGGATTTACTTTTGTACTGCCGGATCATCCGGTTGTACTTATCCAGCAGTTCCTTGGACCCTGTGTTTACAACGTCATTTGTGCCAGCGTATATGAAAGTAAGTGTGTTTTCAGTGATGCCGGCAGTTGCCTCAACGCAGGCTGCTGTGATGATGTCAAAGTTACCACCAGGCATACAGAACAATTTCCTCTTCGATCATGCTCTTCCGCAAAATTCCCGCAGCTGGTATTTTACAGTAGAATCGCCTATGACTCTGGTCTCATGAATGTCCTTTTCGTCTTTCACCAGAGCCTGGTAACTGTTGTACGTCCTGATTGGTAAAAAAAATTCAATTTCGACAGGCCGGGCACCATACCTGACTGGAATGAAAGGTGTCTCTTCATGAGCAGATCGATCGGAGGTTGCAGGAGGTGCGTCCACTAGAGCAGTGTGGTCAGAGGCGGCGGAAGGTGCCTCTTCAGGAACAGTTCGATCAGAGGTGGCGCAAAGCGCCTCCTCTGAAGCAGTATGATCGAAGATGGTGGAAGGTGCCTCCTCTGGAGAAGTTTGATCGGCAGTGGCACCAGTGACATGGGCCATAACATCTCTAAGAGCACAATCTACGTTGGAAGCAACAAATTACTGAAGGGAATGATACTTCGCAGCAAGGTCATCATATTTACGGCTCATTTAATCATGTTTACGGTTCGCTTCCTCAACTAAATTCATCATGATGCAAAATCTACGCGCCGATGAATAAAAAAAAATGGAGGTATACTGGATTCCACAATCACCACATTCTCTCATTGTGGAAGGCATGGTGCAATAGGATGGTCCTTAAAATTGAAACTCGGAAAGTCTAAGCTGCAACCCCCGGAATTCATTGGAATAGTCAAGAAAGCTCTCCTGGTGAAGTTTCGTCTCAATCAGACAACATTTACCCCTCCCTCATCGAACTTGAAATTTCACCTTGAGGATCAAAAACAACAATCCTTGAAAAAAAAATGTTGTGCCATTCATTCCCAAAATGTTAGCTTATAACACACAACATACAGTGTTTTATAAATGGTTACCTGATTACACAGTTAAATGACCACAATCCACAGTTAATATCAGTGAAAAAAGAAACACCCGAAAATATGACCATTTTCGAACTTCACAAATCTTAAGCAAAATGTCTTTCTACCTCAAATACATAGTTTGTAGCGGCTGTAGCACAACGTAAATCAAGTGTAACTGCAGTATATTTTAACACAACACGGAAGTATAATTTTTGTTTCATGAAGACAATCTGAGTCTCTTTAGAAGACTCTAACAGACTACTCACAAGGCGCCTAGGCCCGTCCGACTTAGTGCTCCTGCCCCTGGTGGGCAGCCGCACCAGCAGCCACGGTCTTCTTTCTGGATTCCGGGAACTCCGCGCGATGACGCGAGACAACTTGGAGGAGAAATTGCAGTTGCTCCTCATCCTGCGTTAGCCTTCGGTTGTACTCCTGGATGAGGGCAACTCCTCGCTCCACGTGGTCGTTGATGACCGCTATCCCCTGCACGAAGGCCGCCGCTGTCCGGAAGTCTTCCAGCTCCAGCCAGGTCGCGGGATCGGCGTCGAGGAAGCCGTCTTCCAGGCGCAGCTTCTGGAAGAACCGTCGCGTGTTGGTTGATGCCATGTCTTGCAGTTGGAGTCCAGAGACAGCTTGGCTGGGCAGCTTTGGGCGCTTCGCTGGAGATTCATCTCCCACCGTGGTGTGAAGTGAGGTGAGGATTTGCCTCTTCTCCTCCACCGTGACCAGCTAACCGTGTGTCGACAGATTTCATCTGAATTTTCAAAACCTCACCCTAATAGTGCAAATGTCGATTCGGATTCAAAAGATTTACTAAAAGTTCAGAAAGTGCACACGAAATTCAATAAAGTTGTGACCATGAATTGAAATTGAAATATAAGTGCATGTAAAGAAGATACTGCTATGTTAGACGCCTCCAACACTGGGAATTAGTTCCCACAGGGTTTTGAAAATGCCAGACAGACCAATAGCATGGATTAGTCTCGGTCACGAACAAAAATATTCACAATCAGGCTTTAACCCGTGGGCTGCGGCAAGCCTTCCGGAAGGCTCTGTTGAGCGACTGCGGCATGCCTTCCGGAAGCGCAATTTTCAATTGCACACAAAAACCGCGCTAACATTCGTAGAAGTCTACAAACTGTGTCACATGTAGGTCGCTACTATCAGCCCGCGATACCATACATCACCATCTGCCTAACTACGCTGTACGCAGGGATACCACTCCTTGGGTTTTTTTCCCAATATCTTGGGATATAGGCCATGGCCTTGGGATATTTTTTGTCTATCTTGCGATTTTTGGAGGGATTATTCAAGTATTTCTCCAGTGGCTTATCTCAAGGTAAGCATATGTACCGTATTTAGGATTCAGTTTCAATGATTTCTTAACGACCTTGGGATATTTTTGTCTATCTTAGGATTTTTTTGGGATCAGTCTTGGATCAGTCCTATATACGGTACACATGCTTACCTTGAACTAAATTACTGGAGAAATACGTGAGTAATCCCCTCAAAATCTTGGGAAAAATTCCAAGGAGTGGCATCCCTGACCCCACCTCAGCAGTCTCTCGCCGGCGGTTTGGTGCCATTCGCGCCAGATATTTCAACTCCCGACTACATCCACACCACAACCCCATACGTTTGGGTTAAAAATAGATATATTACCGGATGCGGATTTGTACTACCTTGACGTTGATGTGATTTTCATCCAATTCTGTAATGGTTACTGTTTCAATCACATTGCCGCACTGTGGGCACTAAATAATTCACAGCTCCCGCAGTCCCCGGATTAACAGCTTTTGTCCTTCTAGTTTTATCCCATAGACTTGGCCGGCGTAGTCACTCAAGGCAAAGCTGGCAAAGAAGGAAAGGAACCAAAAACTCATCCTCATTTTCTGACACGCCCAACAATCTCCGCGACCCTTGCGAGGCCTGGCCAGCGGCACTTGTTATACCAAGTGTTCTCGACTGACTCTAGAGACTACCAAACGCACTTCCGCAGAGTTGCTGAAGCTGAAACAAAATTATCTTTGGAGATAAGGAACTTATTCGGACTGTCCCAAAAAGCCAGTTGGTATAGCCCCAAAAGCCTCCAAAGGCAATCTGTTTAGGGAAACAGAGAAAACCAGTTGTCATGAAGAGAAGGGATGAGCGGTCTGTCAAAGAGTGGAGGGACAGGCAACTCCCACCGACAACTGATTCCATGGACCTCACCATACTTGTGGTATTTATAGTGTAGAAGTCGCCACACTCCTTTACACCGCAGGCCTAGCTAAGTAAGGCATGGTCCAGCTAACTAGGACCCTGGAGCTCCAGCCATTGTTTCTAAAGAGATAATCTGCCTGCAGTCCAATCCACCACTGCTGCTACCCAGCGGCCTCCCCATAACCATGGTACGGGAAAATATCCAGCTTACACCTTTTCCAAGGGTGATCTGAAACTATGCACGGCAGGGATGTACAATTTCCTGAGGTAAAATATATTCACCCGCATACCGAATAATTAACCCGCATACCGAATATTTCACCCGAATACCGGATAAGGAGGATGAAGAGGAATAGAAGGAATACATAGGAATACATAGGAATACCAGACACCAGGAGAACTATTGGTCCATAACTAGGGTATCTGCTGAACTACACACTACTAACTATCAACTTCATGTAAGAGGACAGATTGGAAAGGATACTATGTCCCTAAAGAAGATAGGAACGGAACATGGAAGTATCGTAGTGAAGAATGATAGGATATGAAGTATGCTAACTACAACTGCAACCTACCGATCCGAGGGACTATAATATGAATTCGCAGGGCAATATCAAAACCCATTTACTTTACAGTACGCGTCAAGTCTGTTTTTAAATGAAGTTATTGTGCTGGCTTCGACAACATTTGCTGGCAATTTGTTCCATCGATCAACAACTCTAACATTGAAATCATTTTTACGGAGATCTGTGATGCAACATTGACCATTCAGTTTTAAACCGTTGTTTCTTGTTGTCACGTGAGGAGAAAGCTCGAATAGATTTTCTTGATTAATGACATCAAATCCCTTTAGGATTTTAAAGTATTCTATCAAGGCACCACGGATTCTGCCATCCTTTAAGGAAAACATATTAAGTTTCCGCAGTCTCTCTCACAAGATGAATTTCGCAGAGATGGAACTAGTTTGGTTGCTCTTCTTTGAACTGATTCATATTTGGCTTGATCTTTTACGAAACAAGGCGACCGAAACGAATTACGAAACAATTTTTGCCCGTAATCACGCCAAATCTATACTTCAACTTTCCAAAAACTCCTTCATTCATAGAAAATGTCAAAATCTTTCTGAATCAAATTCCTCTCGTGACTTCTGGCATCTAGCAAATATCATCTCTAACAATTTTTCTTCTTCATTTTTCCCTCCTATGCTTCGCCCAGATGGCTCCACAGCTGTCTCATCTATTTCTAAAGCTGAACTCTTCGCTCAAACCTTGGCTGAAAATTCCAATCTGGTTGATGAAGGGCTTGTTCCTCCTTCTCCTCCACCCTCTGACTATATTATGCCTGTTATTAAGATCCTTCGTAATGATGTTTTCTTTGCCCTTTCTGGCCTAGATCCTCGGAAGGCTTACGGTCCTGACAGAGTCCCTCCTATTGTTCTCAAAAACTGTGCTTCTGTGCTTGCACCCTGCCTGGTCAAACTTTTCCGTCTTTGTCTATCCACTTCCATCTTTCCTTCTTGCTGGAAGTTTGCTCACATCCAACTTGTTCCTAAGAAGGGTGACCGTTCTAATCCTTCAAACTACCGTCCTATAGCTTTGACTTTCTGCCTTTGTAAAGCTTTTGAATCTATACTTAATAAGAAGATTCTTAAGCATCTATCTGCTCACAATCTTATATCTGATCGTCAGTACGGTTTACGTAAAGGGCGATCTACTGGCGATCTTCTAGCTTTCCTAACTGAATCTTGGTCATCCTCCTTTAGGGGTTTCGGTGAAACTTTTGCTGTTGCCCTTGACATATCAAAAGCTTTTGATAGAGTCTGGCACAAATCTTTAATTTCCAAACTACCCTCATTCGGTTTCTATCCTTTTCTCTGTACCTTCATCTTAAGTTTCCTTTCAAACTGTTATATTGCAGCTACTGCAGACGGATATTTTTCTTCTCCTAAATCTTTCAATAGTGGTGTTCCCCAGGGTTTTGTCCTATCACCCACTCTCTTTCTATTACACTGGGGAACAAATTTTTGTTGAGTTAGGTCTGACACTTGTTATTAAGTAATTTTTGGGTGCTGAATCCAAAACTGATCTCAGTTTTTCTCTATCACGTCAAGTTTTTGAACTGTAGGATTTTCGTTTTCTTAAAAAATATGAAAAATACTGCACATAACAGTAACAGTGCTTATTTTATAAAAAGTTGCAAATGTTAACATAAAATGAAAAATGAAAGAAATTGGCATGAATATAATTTTTATTTAACATTATCATGTTTTTAGAAAGGATGAGGCTATAATTGTGTGCAGTTTAAGGTAAAAATTTACGTTTGTAGCTTTGTCTGGAGTGTTCAACTTTAGGACTATTGCGTTTGATGCTCCAACAATAGTCAGCCATCATATGCACATCCCATCTACCCTGGTAACGTTCTTCCATAACCTTCAAATCTTGGTGAAATCGTTCACCTTGCTCGTCGCTAGCAGCACCAAGATTTTCCGGAAAGTTGGCAAGATGGCTATGCAAAAAATGTACTTTAATACTCATGTTGCAACCAGGCGCTTTGTAGCTCTCCCAATAGTTTCTGAACAATTTCTGTGTAATTACTTGCACGTGTATTTCCAAGAAAGTTCTTGACGACGTCTTTGAATGATAGCCAAGCATTCTTTTCAATATCTGACATAGTACCGTTGAAATGTTCATCTTTGATGAGCTGTCGAATATGTGGACCATCAAACACACCGGCCTTGATTTTTTCAATTGACAGTCCAAGAAATGCCTAGATGATGTACTTCAAGCAGTCGCCATCAGTTGACAATGCTTTTACAAATTGTTTCATGAAACCTAGTTTTATGTGCAGAGGTGGGAATATTATTTTCTTCCTGTCAACAAGTGGCTCATGTACAATGTTAGGATCTCCAGGTTTAAGATCAGATCTCGGAGGCCAATTCGTCTGAACCCAATGCTTCTCTCGAGCTCTGCTATCCCACATACAGAGAAAGCAGGGATACTTTGTGTATCCACGTTGTTGACCAAGAAGGAAGGACACCATTTTAAGGTCAACACAGATGATCCAATTGTGTTTGTCATATTGCAATAACTCAATGACTCTCTTTACATCTCCATATTCTTCACGAAGACAGACCGAAGGCCCAATAGGGACTGCGCCAAACAAATTGCCATTGTGTAGAAGGACACACTTCAAGCTCCGCTTTGAGCTATCAATAAACAATCGCCATTCATTTGGATTGTAGATTGAAAGCCCTAATTCCTTCAGTAAACCAGGAATGTTATGGCAAAACACAAAACCGCTGGCACTTCGAAAGTACTGCAGAAATGTACTTTCTCTGGTTCGAAAAGTATGATACCTTCACTCCTTGTTCAAGTATGTTTTTCTCGTTCAGTCTTGATGCTAGTATTTCTGAAGCTTTTTTGGATAGGCCCAAATCACGTGCTAAATCATTCAACTCGTGCTGATCAAATCCCCTACGAACTGAATCCTCGTGAATGCCAAAATCTGCATCATTGCTGTCACTGCGTTCTTCAACATCACTCAGATCTTCTAGAGGAGGGAGTTGCTCGAAAACTGGCACTGGAATTTCAGCTGAATGAGGCATTGGTCTTATAGCTGACGGTAGATTAGGATATTCTATTTTACTTTTATTTTTCTTGTTAAATCCTGATGTTTTCACTAAACAAAAGTAACAGTCTGTGGAATGATCTTTTTGCTCTCGCCAAACCATGGGGATACCAAATGCCAACTTTTCACGTGTTCCTTTGGTCCACATCCGTAATCTCTCGACACACTGCTTGCACACTTTGTGAGGGGCCCATAGCTTGTCTTGATCACCGAGTTTCACTTTAAAATATGCGAAATATGCTTGTTTGACAAATACGCTGATGCTTGCCCTCTGACTTGGAATGGTGAAACTACCACATATATAGCAGAAGGAGTCAGGGTTGTTTAGGCATTTACGACGAGACGTAGCAGGAGCAGACATGATCTGAAACAAAAGAAATATATACCTATGTAAATAAAACACTAAGCTGGAATAGTTACAAGCTTTGAAAAAAAAACCCAGCATAAAACGAAATAGAAATTACAATGGTATGTTGTTACAAGGTTAAGAGAAAAGCCATAACAAATCCTCCTAATTCCTACTATCCTAGCTTTCTGTTTGCAGATATTGATAGTACTGACCTATTGGGAGCTGCACACACCTCTCACCGCACTGTCTCAATTGTAACTGAACAAACAAGTTGCCACATAGCTCTCGATGAGTCAAATCGTAATCAGCTGGCAAGTTTTAGTTCAGCTCACAAGTGGAATTTTGCTTATCTGGAGGGTAAGCTGTGGAGAAAAAACTTGACGTGCTAGAAAAAAAACTGACTACAGATTTGGAATCAGCATGCCAATTTAAGTCTAAATAAGCTCAAAAATCTAACTCAACAATTTTTTTTTCTTCAAATTGTTCCCCAGTGTTATTCATTAATGATCTTCTAAGTTTAACTCAAAGCCCTATCCACTCCTACGCTGATGATTCTACCCTGCATTTTTCAACGTCTTTTATTAGACGTCGAACTCAACAGTAACTAAGTGATTCACGAAGAGATGTCACCGAGCGCCTAACTTCTGATCTCTCTATAATTTATGATTGGGGCAAAGCAACCCTTGTTTTGTTCAATGACTCAAAAACCCAATTTCTTCACCTATCTACTCGACAAAACCTACCAGATAACTATCCCCTCTTCTTAAATGACACTCTACTATCTCCATCTTCTACAATCTACAATGAACATTTTAGGACTATCCTTTACTAAAAATCTGAACTGGAAATCTCACATCTCATCTCTTGCTAAAACAGCTTCTAAGAAGTTAGGTGTCCTTTGGCGTCTGCGTCTTTTTTTTTCTCCCTCCCATTTGCTTGTTCTGTACAGGGGCCTTATCCATCCATGTATGGAGTATGTCGCACATGTTTGGGGAGGATCCACTCATACAGCTCTCCTAAACAGGGTTGAGTCAAAAGCTTTTCGTCTGATCAATTCACCTCCTCTGACTGACTGTCTTCAATCTTTAAATCACCACCGGAATGTTCCTTCTCTTGCCATCTTCTACTGTTACTTTCATGCCCACTGCTCTTCTGAACTTGCTAACTGCATGCCTCCCCCCTCCCGTGGCCTCGCTGCACAAGACTTTCTATTCATTCTCTTCCCTTTTCTGTCCATCTTCGTAATGCAAGAGTTAATCAGTATCTTTACTCTTTCATCCCTCCCACTGGTAAACTCTGGATCTCTCTTGCTGTTTCAATTTTTCCACTTTCGTACGACTTAAATCTTTTCAAGAGAAGAGTAACAAGACACACCTCCCGAACTAAATTGGCACACCCCTCTTTATTTTTATTCGCTTACTGTCTTCTTTATAGGAACTGGCAACAAACGGGCTTTGTGTTACCTATTTTTGCTGTGCCCTTGACCAGTACTTTGTGATGTAAAAAAAAAGAATTGAACGGCATATTATAATTGCAGCCTAACCAAAAAAGTTTAAAAATTTGGCCCACTGGGAAACCATTTCCCAAAACCCAATTGTTAAAAAGGGGCAGGGAACAAAGGGGAGTTGGGGGGAAAAAGAAAAAAGGGGAAATGGGTTGTTCGGCAGCAAATTGCGAAAATTGACAAAAATTAAAAAGATGCAAAAGGGTTATACTAAAAACCCTGTGTTGGTTTTTTTAAGCACGACAGATTAACGGGAAAGGGAAAATAACTATTGTAGAATTTTTTTGTTTATAATAGCTTTAAACCATAAACATTGTCGGGAAAAGGATTTTTTCCGGGGTTTTGAAATAGGGGGGGTACAAGTTTTTTCACGGAACAGGTTAGGGAGGAGAGGTGGCAGGGAGGATTTTAAACTTCATGAAACAGATCCCAGTTTTTTTTTTAAAAGGGTTTTAGAACAGATGGTAGTGTACAGTCTTTTGGGGTTTGGAATATTAGGGTAAAACTGACAAAATGGTATTGATATACTGTAAGGCCCTCCTTACTTATGTAAAGAGGACTCAGTTCCTAAAAGGGGCAAAAATAGCAAGGCTTGTCAATATAATCGTTATGTGTGATAAGGGATTTTAATCTTGGGAAACTTGGGACTGGATTTGATTGTAGGAAAATAATGACGCGGGTGAATTTTTTAAAACTAGTTCAAGATAACTTTACTTGATCTTTTACGCAACAAGGGGCGACCAAAATTAAACGGCATATTCAAAATGCGGCCAAACCCCAAAGGGGTGAAATAATCGTGTCATTATTTTCCGGATTTTTATTTTGAAATTTGCGTTTGATGAACCCCAAACACCCATTTCGCCTTTTTACTGGCAGCCAGGCAATCGTACGGTTTTTAAGTTTCATTACAAATGATGACACCTAAACCCTTTTTTCCTTTTGGGTCCTTCAGCTAACGTTTTTATTTTGCTTTGAATTATTTTTTATTTTTTAATCGTTGCCTAAAATGCATTACTTTCCTATGGGAAATTAAATTTTAAATAGCCATTTTCCTGAATCGAATATTTTTGTCTAGATCCTTGTATAGTTCGCCATTTTTCTGTAGTAATGCTTTACCGCCAAATTTTTGGTGTCATCAGCCTTTTTTCGATATTTTAAATACAAGTCCGCAGTCCGAGCATTGATATATATCAGAAAAAGAGAAAGGCCCCCGGAAGAGGACAGGAAAAAGAGGAGGGGGAAAGAGTAGGGGAATAGGAGAAAAAAGGAGGCGGAAAGGGGGAGGTTTGGAAGGGGAAAGGAGGAGGAGGGGGAATACATATAATAAAAGGGAAAACCATATACAGGATACCTATTGGCCCTTATAACGAAGTATCTCCCTAAATTAAAATTTAAACTAACTATCAAACTACATGGGTAAAGGGGGGGGGTTGGAAAGGATACCATGCCCCTAGAGAATATAAAGAAAAGAATTTTTCAAAAAGGACATAAAGTTTTCTAACTGATGTGCCACGGGGGGAGGCGTTTGGCTGGTGGTTAGCGCCCTTGGAGTGGTAAACTCGATGTCCCGATTCCCGAACCCTCCCGGGGGCACACCCTCTTTCGGCCTTTTAAGGGTGGCCCAAAGAGCTTGGGAGGTGGGGGAAAGGTTCCTGAGTTAAAGTCCCCCCGGGACCCAACTGTAAAAATCCATCGTCGATTTGGCCTAAAACCCGCATGCTGCATTCCTGTTCCATCGCCTGCGACTCAAGTGGGGCAGGGGGAAACAAAGGTGACAGCACGACCCCTAACTGATGTAAAGGGTTGACCATCACAAAAAAACAAACCCTTTTCACCTATAACATCACGGTGCCCACTAAAAAAAAAATTCCAGCCTGCGCCAATCCCCGGGCAGGGGGCCAAACTTTACGTCTCTCCAAAAAAAAATTAAAATAACCTACAGGCGCTAAAAGGCTTAAAACGAAAAATAAAAAAACTAACACTAATTGTTTTGGGGGGACGCCCATAATTAATTCGCGGGAAATTCAAAACCCTTTTCCCCTTCATACGCGTCTAATCATTTTTTTTTTTTTTTTTTTTTTTTTTTTTTTTTTTTTTTTTTTTAAACATTTTTTGCCTAAAAAGCCCCTTTGTAGGCAGGGGTGCCCCCAGGGCTCGGATGGTAGGTTTTGGGAAAGGTTCCCCTTGGGGGCTGTGTTTGGTTTTGGGCCCCTCCCCCGTGGTGGCCAGGCAGGATTCTTATAGTGCGCCTGTGATTAGGGGCCAAATGCCGCCCCCCTGTGTCCTCCGATGCACTCGAAATCAAAGGTAGAGTTGATGAGCGGGGGAAAATTGGGTTTTCCCTTAAAGGCCACTCGACGGTCAAAAGGGTTTTGGGGTTTTTCGGGTATCAAACTGGGGGTCCCCAAAAAAACGCCAGTCGGAGATTTCTAACCACTCCGCTACCGCCTCCCCAAGGGGAAGCGGTAGGGGTTTAAAAATGAGGTTTTGTGCTGGCTTCGAAAACTTTGCTGGTAATTTTTTTCCCCCTTTTTGAAAAAATTTAAAACTTTGGGAAATTTTTTTTTAACGGAGTTTCTGTGATGATACTTGACCTTTCAGTTTTAAAAACCGGGTTTTTTTTTTTTCGTTGCCATATGAGGTGAAAGCTCGAATGCTTTGTCGCTTGGTTCTTTTTGATTAATAAACATGAAACCCTTTAAAGGGGATTTTAAATGGGTTTTCTATAAAAGCCCCCACGGATTCTACGATCTTTAAAGGGAAAAACATCTCAGTTTCCGAAACCTTTTTTTCCATAAGGGGAAATTTTTCGCAGAGTTTAAAGTCATTTGATTGCTCTTTTTGGAAATGAACCCAAATTTTTGGTTTAAATTCTTTTCGAAAAAGGGAAAACCAAATTGAACGACATATTATAAGTGGGGGCCCAAACCCAAAAGCCGTGTAAAATTTGTGTAATTATTTTTGGTGTTTTATGTTCTTTAGTTCCGTTTAAAAAGCCTAGAAATCATATTTAAATTTTTTAAACTAGCGTATGCAATGCGTAATCTTTTTAAAAGATCATTACTAATTAAAACCTCTAAATCCTTTCCCTTTTGTACTTCATTTAAAACAGCTTTTTTTTGGGCTCTGATATTTTTATATGTGGGGTTACCCGTTACCTATATATCGTATATGTTACCTTAATCGATAAAATTTATCAAAAAAAATTTTTAAATAGTCATTTATCGCTCCAATCCATCTTTTATTAGTCACGGGGGGTTTTAATTTTCACAGTTTTATCTAGTATTTTGCTTTCCCCGCCTAATTTGGTGTCATCAGAAATTTTGGGTTTCCTTTAGATACAAGTCTGCTTCTAGACCTAGAATCTAGATATTAATATATATCATGAAAAAGTTGGACTAAAACCCAAAGGCCCTGAGGCACCCACTAGAATATCTAACCAATTGATGCCTCCCCCATTGATTACTAATGTTGCTTACTTTTTTGAGAAATCGCCAATCCATGAATATTTTTTCTCCCCCCCAAAACCCATCCCTTTAAATTAAAACTTGGTCAAAAACCTTTTAGGGGGGAAAACTATATCAAAGGTTTTCTAAAAAGGGGGTTTATATTATAATCCGGGGAGTTTTAGCGTCCCCATTTTTTGTAAATTCATTAAAAAAATCGATAAAGTTATTTTAAACACGATCTCTTTTTTTAAAAAACCATAAAGGGGATTTTAAAATATTGTTTTTTAAAGTCAAGATAGGACACTTTTTCATCCCGCAATATTTTCTAAAATTTCAAAAGAAGTTAGACTAAGGGGTTTCAATATTTTATTAGCGTATCCACCGATAGGGTCTTTGTGACAAAATAAAAAAGCGTAGGAAAGCGGGTGTGTTTTCCCGGGGGCCCGGGGATAGGTCATGTTATTAAAGGATAAGGCGTGAAATGGCGGGAAGGGAAAGTGAGGGAGGAAACGCTTTTATCTTTTAAAGGAGTGAAAAATTTGCTCCCGCGGTTAAAAGGATACTCTGGGAAAGGTTTTTAGGCACGGGTCACTGTGGTGTGGGGTTTGTCCTTCCGAGGCCCCGCTTTTTGACGACTTGTAGAAATCCGGGGCCATGTATCTGAATTGGGGGCTGAAAATTCCCCTTGAAAACCCCAATGGGGGGGCCCTTTTTGTGAAAACGGGGAAACCGCTTTTTGGGAACAGGCCCGGCCTTTGCCCCAGGGGGGGGTTTTCACCTTTTTGCGGAGGGGGGTTTTCAGATTTTGGCCCTGAATCCCTTAAACGGGAAGTAGGTGCCTTGCATTTTTTTTTTAAGAAAAAAAACCCCGGGGAAGGGGACCGGGTGTCAGGGGGAACGGAACCAGTGACACTAGAAAATTATTTAAAAAGGCAGGGAACTAAAGGGAGTTGTAAGCTAAGAGAGGAAGGGTTATTTAAAACTATTCGAAAATTGACAAGATAAAAAAAATTAGTTTAAAAGGTATACTAAAAACCCTGTTTTTGGAGTATTTCCCAAACAAATAGTTTTTGGGGGGGGAAAAATTTGTGTAAAGTATTTTTATATAATAGCATTAACTTAAAATTGTAAAAAGTATTTAATCAGGGGTTGAGATAAAAGGGGAAACAAACTATTTCACAAGGAAAAGGTTGGGGAAGAAGGGGGGAGGATTTTGCATTTCCCATGAAAGAGATCACTTGGGTTTTTTTTTTACAATGTTTTAAAAAACAATGGTAGTGTAGTCTATATGAGTGTAATTTAGGTGGGGGACTGACAAAATGGTTTTTGAGTTAGGGGTAAAAAGGGCCCCCCTTACTTTTTTAAAGAGGACCATTTTCCTAAAAGGGGCAAAAAATAAGAAAGGGGCTTGCCCAATAAAATAATTTGTGGGGAAAGGGGTTTTTAATTTTGGCGTTGCCTGAGTTTTATTATGGGAGTTTTTTTGACCCCATAAATTTTTAAAAAGCAGTTCGGGAAGCTTTCTAAAGCGGGGCAATAAAGGGACCCTACTGGGGGGAAAAAGATTATAGATTTTAAACAAAAAAACAGGGAAGATTTGTTAGGGAAGGGGTTGAAGTTGGGGGGTATTAGGAAAAAAGCGATCATGTGAATCTTGGTTTTGTTTTGAAATGGGAAGTAGGTTCTCGAAGGGGTTAATAATCATAAAGTCCCCTGACTTCAAAGGGCTAATTAGGGCAGGTTTAAAGAAGCCACCGGGAAAGGGAAATAAACTGGGGTGGATGGGGTGAGGTGGGGCCCTGATTTCAGGGGCAAGGGGGGAAAGTGATGTCAAGGGCTGATAAAGGCTCAAAATATTTTTCTTTTCAAAATTTACTGCGGGTCAGAAAAATAATGGGCCCTTTATGGGGCCACAAGATAAAGGAAAAACGACCCCAAATTTGGATAATGGGGTTTTTAAAAAAAAACCAAGGACAAAAAGAAAACATGTAAAAAGGGGGGGTTAAAAGGGCAGGAGGGGGTGAGCAAAAATCAGTAATTGGGGATAGCTGGGGGCAACCCAAGAAGTTAAACGAACCCCAAAAAAAAAAGTATGGTTTTGGGTTTTAAAAAAAAGTCGGGGAGAGATTGTACTTTTTTGGGGAAAATATGAAAATTTTTTAAATGATTTTTATTAATTATTTTTTTTTTTGGGGGGACCCCGCAGATGATACCTAAATTTGAGCAGTGTTTGATGGAGGAAGATGATAAACTAAAAAAATATTGTTGTAACTGAAAACATTATAAATGGGGGTATTATAGAAAAAAGAATTTTAAGTCACCAGGACCGTTTTCGTGTACCCCCCGGGTATTAAACAAATTTGCAAAGGGTTTTGTTAATAATTTTTTTTAGTGACATTTTAGGAAATCTTTTTGTTTTTAAAGGGGAATTTCCTTTGATGGGGAAAAAGGGTGACGTAGTTCCCTTTTTCCCAAGAAGAGTGATAGAGGATTAATCCCAAATTATCGACCTTTTAATCTGACTTCAGCGGTAGGAAAATAAATTATAATTGTTATTGGAAACCCCATTAGAAAATTTTAGAAAAGCAAATTTTTGGTTTATAAATCACAACATTATTTATCAAGCTTTAGATCATGTTTCTAAATTTTTTTGAGTTTCTATGGGGAATTTTATAAACAGCAGATAGTGATTAGGATTATGTATTTTATACCTGGCCTTTAGTAAGGCATTCAAAAAGGGTACCGCACGAGACCTTTTAAATGGGGTTTTAAGGCACATGGAAAAAGGGAAAAGGTTTTTCGTTAATTAAAATCTTGGCAAATTAATATGGGGGGGGGCGGATAGGTAAAAATGTTGGTCAGTTGTGCCCCTTTGGGAAAAAGGCATGTAACTTTTCCCTGGGTTTTTTTTTTGGGGGAAATTCACATCTAAAAAATTGCGTGAACCACGTTTTTCCCACCCCAATTTTTCCCCCCAAAAAAAAGGGAAATTTCAAAGGGCCCCCAAAAAACGTTTTTTTAACTCATAAAAGGGTTATAATTTCCCCGATTACAATGGTCTTGTTTGTCTATCCCAAATGTTTTTTACGTTAAAAAATTCCAAAAAAACTTTATATGAAAAAACTCATAATATACATTTCCTTGAAAAAAAACCGCTCATAACTAAATTTTTTGGGAACCGCAAAAAGTGATGTTACTATCTTAGTAGCAGAAAGGGGGTGCTTGGGTTAAAATCCAACTTTTGGTTTTATTACTTTTATGAAAAAGGGCCCTTTAAATGTCAAAACCAAATAACAAAAAACATAAACCCAAGTTCCACGCATCACCACCCGGGTTGCCGGCCCCAAAATAGCCTATTTTCCCTCTATTATTCGGGTTTTTGAAATAAACTTTTAAAATTTCCCTTTTTGAATGTGTTTTGCCAACGTTTGGGGGGTCCAAACATGTTTTCATCCTAAAGGCATCTACTCCCATATCACAGTCGCAAAGCTTGGCATGTTTAAGATACATCCGTAAGAAAAAGGACCTCTATGCGGGCTGGACTTTTTGAAATTTTACCCTTTTCAAGATTCTTTCCGGAAAATAGAATTTAACAGAAGTAGACTGTTTTTTATGTATTTGGGGTCATAGAAAAACTCCTGTCCGAATTTTTAGTATTTTTTACCTTCTGGATCGAATCACGGGTCTTTACAAAAGGGGCCCTTTAATTTCTCAGACCAATTGCCCTTGAATTTCAGTGATATTGGCATTTTAAATGCTTTGCACAAAAATTTTGGTTTTTTGTCTTGCCTATGTTTCGCCCGGGCTTTATTGTATTCAACCCCGCTGGGAGACATTATTCATTTAAATAGTGTCAAAAGGGGGTAGAGGTCTGTGCTTGAAACACAAAGAAATTGGGGCCCCCATTTACATCATTTTCACTTTTTCTTGAGAAAGGAAAGTCCCCTTTTGCTACTTATAACCTGATCATGGTTTGGGGATCGTTCCTTTTTCATGGAATGTTTTTTATCGCACCCCGCAAAAATCCGGTAAATTTTTTTTTAAAAGGGAAAAGGGAAAGTTGGAAAAACCAAAGCATACCGTACGTTTATGTGAAAAATTTAAAGTTTGACAAATTTTTTTTAACCCTTTTTCACCGTGAATATTATTTATGGGAAAGTTAATTTTTTGAATTTAAAGAGTCTTTACATTTTGGGTTTTTTTGGGTTTCTTTAACTTTAAAAAAAAGGGCCTTTTACATCAAGATTAAGGCAAACCCGGGGTACTTAAACCCTTTTATGGACAAAAATTTGTTATGGGCGGCCTTTTGATTTCTTAAAGTTTTGGGGGGATTTCCCCTTTGGGGAGCGTCCCGGTCCCCGCATTTTTTTTTTTTTTTCGCATTGCCAAAAAAAAACCCATGGCAGAGTTTCATGCTTCTTTTCCCGGGAAATGCACATCAATTTTACCAAAATCCGCCCCCTAATAAAAAACAAAGGGGTTTCAAATTTAAAATTTTAAAACTGAATGGGGGCGGGGAAAGTGGGGTTCCACAGGGGTCTGTTTTGGGGCCATTCAATCAAACATTGGGGGGATATCCGGGGGGGACGTCGCCCCGCCCCATCCTACGAAAAAAACTCCCGGGGGGCACCCCGCGCGAGTCCCCCCTTCACGGTGGACCCTCCAATTGGGCACTTCACACCCGGATTAAAGGGCAGGGGGATGCCCCCATCCTCCCATTGACAAACCGCACCCCTCTTGACGAAGTTAGAGAGGCTGTACAAAATTTTTAGGGGGGGAAAGGCGCTGGTGCTTGTAATATCAGTGGGGGAAACTCCCCAAACCCGGGGTTGAGGCCATGATCCCCCGGGTTTTCAAGGGTGTCCCCAACTGCCGTGTGGGAATCAGGTTTCCATTCCTTTTCCCCCCGCTTGGGGGAAAAGGGCGACACTGGCCTACAACGTTTGTCGTCTGGTTCATCACAGCCGAAAAACGTCGAAAACAGGAAATTTTGCATTTTGAAGAAACCGTGCAACTACGGGACCTGTTAAGGGCCCGACACATTTTTTTTACAAGGGTTTAAAAAATAAATTTAAACCGGGCAAAACGTTCTCTTAAAAGGGCCAGCTGAAATTTTTGCGTAAGGGGGGGGTTTGGTGTTTTTTCCCGAACGGGAAAACGGACAGAGAAATCATCTGCACTCATTGAGAGAAGTGGAGGGGGAATGATGAACTGCCTAAACTTATTATGCCGTTTTTTAATATTGCATTTGGAAAGCTTTCTCCTGCCAAGCACGCTACTTCCGCTACGGGACAAAGGAGGTCATTCCCGGGGACTGGGGGGGGGTTGGGGTCACCCGCACACGTTACAACGAGCAGCAGGAGGACGGCGCCCCCTTTAAAGAGAATCCACGGAGGGACCGGGGCCCCGGGGGGCGGTTCGCCTAAACCCCAAAAACCTCTTTTCCCGGTTTTCCCCGGGGGCCTCCTTCCTACAAAATGCGGGCACAAAACCCAAAAAGGGGGTAAAAATCCCTGGCAGTGGGTACTATTGTTTTCAAAAACTCCACGGGTTTGGAGGGCGTGTTACAGGGAAACAAAGGGAGACCCTTTCTTGGTACCCGTGTTCCCCCGCGTCCCGGGTTTTTATTAAGGCCCGTTTCCCCAAACACGTGCCCGGGGGGCGTACACGGGGGGATCAGGGATCTCCCCGTTTTTTAACGCTTGGTGTTGTGGGAAGGCACCCAAGGGAGGGCGCCGCGCCCCACGCACGCCAAAAAGCCGGGCCTGGAGCTGGACCCTCTCATGTTTTACCTCCCCAGTTACGTGGGGGGTTCGCTTAAAAACTGGAAACTTTCAGGGCCCTCGTGGGCAGTGGGGAGTATTATTCGATTTTAAAAGGGGAAAAATTTCCCCAGTGAGAGGCAAAAATAGAAAAAAACATAGAGCCTGTATATTACTGATGTAGTTTTGTGGAAAAGAACCATTTCCCATAGTTTTTCAAAAATTTCTGACGTGGAAATTGGCGCAGTGTAAAAAAAAAAAACCCCCGGTTTTTATTGGAGTTTTTTGGCAATGGTTTTTCGAGTGCATTCAGGAAAAGATTTTTTTGATACGAGTGGGGGGTTTAAAGTTTTTAATTTTTGGGTTTAAAGACGCTTCATACGCTTTTTGGCCCGGACAAACCCCTTTTCCCTTGGGTTTCCAGCGTAGTCGGTGGGGGGTGAGCGTAAGCCCACAGCTGATTTAAAGGGCCCTTTCTTGCGAAATGAAACAAATAGTCCAAATAAACCCCTCTCGCACTGAAAGGGATATATCCAATGTCTGGCAAACAGGCTACTGCCCAAAAGCTTTTAAATTGGTTTTAAAACCCCTTTCCCGGGCCCAAAGGGGCTTTCATTAAATGCCTTATCGTTCCTGTCTCACCTTTTCAGCTTTAGGGGGTATGCATGTCCCAAAGGGTCGTTTAACACATCAAGGGACCCGGAACCCCCACATAAAGGTGGGGTGATGGGGGTTCTGGAGCCTGGGGAAACACGGTTTTAAGGGGGGCGTTTCGTGTCCTGGGAGGAGATTGTTGCGAGGGAAACCCAGATTTCGACCTAACGGGAAAAAATAGGGGGGGTATCATTGGGAAAAACCTTCGTGAGTTTTCCCTCTGTTTTTGTAAAACTAAGTAGTGTGTCACTGGGGGGGGGGGGGAAGTGAGGTTGGGGGGAAAATTTTTAAGACCCGGACCCCCCGAACACAATTTCCCCCGCCGGGTTTCCCGCCGCGGAATTGTCTCATTTAGCTGAGGGGGGAAGCGGAAAAAACACTTAAGCTACACCCTATGGTTTTTTATCAGAATCGGGTAGCGCATGGGTGGGGTTCAATTATTTTGGGGACCAACGTTTTTGGGGTGGCAGCCCTTTCGTCGGCGATCGACTACAGAGGTCTGAAACCCTTTTTCTCTAGTCCCACCCCCCTTGTTTCTATCCCCGTCATAGAGGGCCCCCTTGTAGGGCTAGGAAACAGCCCGTTTATTATTAGTGCTTGAAAGCCAAAGGGAGGGTATCATCAGATGGCCCCTGAGTGAGGGACAGTGCTGTGGGGGTGCGTTTTAGGTACCCTGGGGGAATATGAGTGGGGACGAGAGCCCCTTTTTTTTGGGCCCTTTAAAGAGGGGGTTTTCTTCGTTTCCAAAGGGGGGGGGAAAGGGAGGGGGAAAGTCCCCCTATTTGGGGGGATGTGATTACACGGGCGCACTTTTTTTACCTGATGACATTCTGATTTGGGGAGAAAACGTGGGCGGAGTTAAATCCAACTAGTAAGGTTTTTTACTAAATAAAAGGGTGCTGGGCTTGGGGTTTTTAAAACCCCGAAAAAGCCATTTTTTTGTTCCGGGAAAAAAATGCAATATCTCGGCGGGAGATTAAAATTTGGCGGGAAATTTTTATGACCTACATTTTTTATGGCGCTCTCCTCTGTGTGGCAAATCTACTTCCGTCTCCCTATTACATTTTTCATTCACCCTAGTTCATAATTTTGACCGAAACCATCCCCCCTTTGGGGGCGGGTTACAAATCCCCGGGTAACCCCGAAGCAAATTTCCCCAACTTTATCGAAAATTTTGGGGTTTCCCAGTGAAAGGGCGGCCCGGCTGTAGCTCCGAAACTAACCATAGGATTTTCTCGAAAAAACCCTCATACCCCAAAAAGATTTACTATTGTTTTGTCTAGGAACCTTTAAACCCCAAACTTAACTGTAACCTTAAAAATAAACTAAAATTAAAAGTGTTTTAAGATTTAAAAGCGACAAAACCCGTTTTAGAAAAAAGGGGGAAAATGCCACCCGGGGACCCCTTCCTTTGGTTTTATTTTTTCTATAGTTCTAGCAAAAGCAGTTGGAAATTTTACAAGATATTTTTGGTTGGGGAGGGTAACAAAACTATTTTTGGGGCTATAGGGAAAAAGAACAGTTGTAGTAATATAATGTGTGGTGGGGATTTAAAAGTAGTAGGAATATTAAAAAGGAAGTAGTATTGTTGTGTATTTACCAGTTATATAATCCCTTTAAAATACCGTCCTATACTTTGGGCTTCCTTTCCTTTCTAAACTTTTTTAAACATACTAAATAAAGAAATTTTTAACCCTCCCATCTGCTCACAATCTTCTACTGAAATTTTCCAGGACAGTTTCCGTAAAGGGGGATCCCAAATGGCGATCTTTTTAGGGTTTTCCCAAAATGTTATTTTGGGCACCTCCTTTAAAGGGGTTTTGGTGAAACTGTTTCTTTTTGCCATTGACATAAACAAAAGCTTTTGATAGAGTCTGGCACAAAACTTAAAATTTTCCAAAATACCCTCAGGGCGTTTCTTTTTCTTTCTCTCTGTACCCTTTATTTTTAAGTTTTCCCTTTTAAACCGTTTTATTGGCCAAACTACTGTTAGACGGTCTTTTTTCTTCTCCTTTAAATCCCATCAAAAGTGGTAAATTTCCCCCGGGTTTTTGGGGGGGGTATCCCCCCACTTCTTTTTATTTTTTCATTAATGATCTTCTAAGTCCCAACTCAAAGGGCCCTTTTCCACTTTCCCACCCGGGTGAAATTTTAACCCCGCTTTTTTTAACGTCGTTTAAATTTGACGCCAACTCATAGACGGGAACTAAAGGATTTCAAAGGAGAGATGCCAATGAGCTCCCAACTTCTAAACTTTATTTAATTTTTTGACTTGGGGCAAAAACAAAACTTGTTTTTTTCAATGCCTCAAAACCTTAAATTTTTTTACCTAACTAATCGGGGAAAACCCCCAGATAGCTATCCCCCTCTTCTTTTACCCCTCCCAAATATTTCCTTTTTTTACAATTGGAAAATTCTTGGGGCTAAACCCCTTTAAATAAAAAACTGAACTGAAAATCTCCCATCCCCAAACTTTTTGCTAAAAAAGCTTTTCCCAAAAACTAAGGTGCCTGTGGCGTCTCGTCCTTTTTTTTTTTATCCCCGTTTTCTTCTCCCTACAGGGGCCTTATCCACCCATTTTTTTGGAGTATGTCTCACTGTTTGGGGGGGGATCCCGTAAAAACAGCTCTCCATAACAGGGGTTTAGTCAAAAACTTTTTTGTCCTATCAAACTCCCCTCCTCTCTGACTGTCTTCAATTTTTTAATCACCCTCGCAAAGTTTTCTTCTCTTTTCCCATCTTCTACCATTATTTTCATGCTCCTGGGTCTTCCCGGGAAATTGGGTAAAATGCATGTCCCCCCCTCCTCCCCTGGCCTCGTTGCACAAATTTCTACTCTTCCTCCCCTTTCCCGCCAAACCCCTTTCCCAAGCAAAAAGTTAATCCCTTTTTTAAACCCTTTCATCCCTTTCACTGGGAAAATCTGGAACTCTCTTCCCGTTTCTATTTTCCACCTTTCCCCACGACATCCCTTTTTTCCAAAAGAAGAGTGACAAAGGGGCCTCCCGGACAAATTTTTGGGGCCCACCCACTTTTTTTTTTTTTATTACCGGCCTTTTTTTAATAGGGACTGGGAATTTTAACGGGGTTTGGGGCAAACCCTTTTTTTTTGTGCCCTTTTGGGCCCTTTCCCTTTTTTTGGAAAAATGAAAAAAATTTTACATTATCCAGATTTCGAGAGTACAGAGTGCGCCGACAGCTTTTAGATTAACCCGAACGGTAGGCCGTGCCTCGAGCCCTTACAACCTGTTCACCCCCAGTCTCGCCTGATTGAAATCGTGATTTAATTACAAAAACAAAAATGCCCAAACCCTTTAAACAGCTGTGGGGGTTGGGGTGTGTGTTTTGTGTTGTGTGTGTGTGTGTTGTGTTATGGGGTTTGTGTGTGGGTGTGTGTGGGGTGTGTATGTGTGTTGTGTGTGTGTGTGGGGTGTGTGTGTGTGTGTGGGGTTTTTGTGTGTGGTGTGTGGTTTTTGTGTGTGTGTGTTTTTGGTTTTTTACACAGTAGTATAAGCCGTAAAATTGTTAGTATTGGTTTTTATAAATCTGACTGGGGGATATCCTCTTTTTGTTGTGCCCTTGGCCAGTCCTTTGTGAAGTAAAAAGAATTTAAAAAAAGTATAATAGTAACACCAGGAGTAGCACTATTACTACTATTGTTTTACTTATCATTATTGTTATTATAATAATTTTTAAGTCATCATCATTTAAAAAGGGTAAAGCATCGGTATCAAATTTTTTTTGCTGTCATTTAAAAAAAATGTTTTTATAAATTTATTATCATTTCCCAAATTTTTTTTTAAAAAACTTTTATATTGTCATCACTATTATCATAATTATTGATATTGATAGCAATACGTAGCAGTAGTAGGTGGTTGCAAAATTGGGAGCGATATTTGTTGTAGTATTAAATGTATTATTTTTCAATCCTTTAATTTCTAATTTTTTGTAGGGCCTTAAGTAAGAAACCCTTTTTTGTGGGGGTTTTTTGGGAGCAGTAACCCTAAATTAAAGTGGGGGATATAAGTCGTAGCAAATAGCAATATTATGGATGAGGTGTAAGTAGTAGTAAGTCACGACACAATTTTTCGTGGTAGAAGTATTGAGTTGGGAAAGGTACTTTTTATTTTCTTTTTGTTATTTATAGGGTAATGGGGGGTGGGGAGTATTTAAACATAAAATAATTAAAAAAGTATGGGAAAAAATAAAAATTTACATAGAAGAAACATCCAAAATTTAGGCACTTAAAGAAAGTGTCCCCTGTCCCCCTCAGTTTTACTCCTCCCCCCTTTTAAAGGGAAAAATGAAAGGCGCACGTATAAAAAAAAAAGTTTTTTCCCAAAAATCAACACTCGATTAAAAAATCACAATTTACGACATTCACCCAAAAACGAAAAGCTCCCAGCCAAAGGGGGATCGGGCTTAATTTTTCGGGGAATTTTTGTGTCATTCATGCACTTTCTCCAGCCTCCTCAAAGCCTGTTATCTGCACTGATATCTCTGTACACCCTATCCTGCTTTATCTCTCTCTCTTTCCCCTGCTCGTGCTGTGCCGCTCACAACAACACATCTCATTTCCTCTTTTGCTTTATCATCAATCCACCTTTTTACCTCCATCTCTCTCCCCACTTACCTCACCTTTCACCTTCGCGGCCCTTTACTTTTTCTCTCTGTTTTTTTTTTTTTCCCTTTCTTGCTTTGTCCCCTCTCTCCCCAAACTCCCCCCTTCAAACCCCATTGCTCTCGGATTGGTTTTTTTCCCCTCTCTCTCATTCGGTTTTTTCCCCCTCTCTCTCTTCTCGGTTTTTCGCCCCCTCCTTTTTCCCCTCTCTTTCAACCTCTCTCTAACCCCCTCTCATTTTCCCTTTAACATCACTCAATTAACTCCCCCCAAAAAATGAGAGGGAAAAACGCGACAATTAAAGGTTACCCAAAAAAAAGGGAGAGAGAGAGAGAGGAGAGAGAGAGGGGAGGGGGAGAGAGAGGAGAAGAGAGAGAAGAGAGCGGAAAAAGGAGAGAGAAGACAGGATGGGGGAAAAAGGGGAGAAGAGAGGGGGAGAGAAAAAAGAGAGAGAGAGAGAGGAGAGAAAAAAAAGAGAGAGAGAGAAAGAGGAGAGAGAGAAAAGAGAAGATTTAAAAAAAAAGGGGAAAGGAAGAATAGTTAAAGGCATTTTTGGGCCCCGGGAAGGAACCAGGGAACTCCGGTTTACAAAGGGCCGTGGTTCCAAGGGAGCTGAAAACAACCCACACACACACACGCACGGGAAAATACACCACACCACACAACACACACAACCCC
>JACEEZ010020108.1:0-7500 GCA_016584305.1 Chionoecetes opilio
GAGGGAAAGGAAAAGTAGGCACTGGAAAGAACGGGTTTAGAAAAAGAAGGAAAGGGGAATTGAAGGGGAAATATAGGATCAAGAATGAGGGTAAGAAAAAGGAAGGAAAGGGGAAGTGAGGGGTGGAGATCCTGTTTTTTTTTTTTTTTGTTAAGGGTGTTGCTCTATCTTGGATCTCTCTCTCTCTCTCTCTCTCTCTCTCTCTCTCTCTCTACTCTCTCTCTGTCTCTTCTCTGTCTCTGTTCTGTCTCTCTCTTCCTCTTTCTCCTCTTCTTCCTCTCTCTCTCTCTCTCTCTTCTCTTTTCTCTCTCTCTCTCTCTCTCTCTCTCTCTCTCTCTCGAGCACCGTAGACAAGAGAGAAAAATGGAGAGAATTTGTCTCTTAAGAAGCTGAATATTCGGAAAAGAGGAATAATTTAGGAGGAAGAAAGGAGGAGGAGGAGGAGGAGGAGGAGGAGAGGAGGAGGAGGGGGGAGGAGGGAGGAGGAGGAGGAGGAGGAGGAGGAGGAGGAGGAGGAGGAAGGGGAGGATCGAATGAGAAACCTTTGTCAAAAAAACTCTGATTATCCTTCATCATCATCATCATCATCATCATTACCATCACCACCACCACCCAAAAAAAAATCCTGAGCTATTAAACTCACAACAAAGTAACATCTCATTAATCTTAATTTTTGGGGGAACTCTCTTTTCCTAAGCATTTTACAGTCCTCACTCTCTTGGGACCGTTTACTAATATTTCCCCTTTTATCTCCTTAATACCTATATTTTCTTTTTCTCCTTAATTCCAATTCTTTTTCCTAATTCCCTATACTTTCTTTTTCTAATTCCATACTTTCTTTTCTCCTTAATTCCAACTTCTTTTCCCTTAATTCCTATACTTCCTTTTTCTTAATTCCCTATACTTTCTTAATTCCTATACTTTCTTTTCTCCTTAATCCCTATACTTTCTTTTTCTCCTTAATTCCCTATACTTTTTTTTTCTCCTTAATTCCCTATACTTTCTTAATTCCCTAGACTTTCTTTTTCTCTTAATTCCCTATATTTTCTAATTCCTAGACTTTTTTCCCCTTTAAATTTCCCCTATATTTTCTTTTTCTCCTTAATCCCTATACTTTCTTAATTCCCATACTTTCTTTTCTCTTAATTCCCTATACTTTCTTTTTCTCCTTAATTCCCTATACTTTCTTTTTCTCCTTAATTCCCTTACTTTTTTTCTCTTTAATTCCCTATACTTTCTTTTTCTCCTTAATTCCCTATACTTCTTAATTCCCTATACTTTTTTTTTCTCCTTAATTCCCTATACTTTCTTTTTCCTTCTTGATTCCCTATACTTTTTTTCTCCTTAATTCCCTATACTTTCTTTTTCTCCTTAATTCCTATACTTTCTTTTCTCCTTAATTCCCTATACTTTCTTTTTCTCCTTAATTCCCATACTTTCTTTTTTTCTTTTTCCCCTTTATACTTTTTTTTCCTTAATTCCTTATACTTTCTTTTTTTCGATTCCCTATACTTTCTTTTTCTCCTTAATTCCTTATACTTTCTTTTTCTTCTTGATTCCCTATACTTTCTTTTTCTCCTTAATTCCCTATACTTTCTTTTTCTCCTTAATTCCCTATACTTTCTTTTTCTCCTTAATTCCCTATACTTTCTTTTTCTCCTTAATTCCCTATACTTTCTTAATTCCCTATACTTTCTTTTTCTCCTTAATTCCCTATACTTTCTTTTTCTCCTTAATTCCCTATACTTTCTTTTTCTTCTTGATTCCCTATACTTTCTTTTTCTCCTTAATTCCCTATACTTTCTTTTTACTTTAATTTTCTCTCTCTTTACCTTTTACCTTAATATCTTCCTATCTTTTCTCTCCTTAATTCCCAATACTTTCTTTTTCACAGTTCTTTTTACTTTCCTTTTCTCTCTCTATTACCTTTTACTTTAACCCCTTGAGACCCAGAACGTAATTTCCATTGTAATTTAGGCACCATTAGACGATTTTTAGTGATTATAAGCAATATTTTATAGATATGACCTGTTTAGTATCCTTGTCCACTAACTAATTTGGTATATTCAGTAACTTTTCGTAATTTTATGGCTAACAACAGACGATTTTATTTAACAAAGGAAAGATCTGGGCGTGAAGGGGTTACTATATTTCTCCCTTTTCTCTCCTCCTTGATTCCAATACCTTCTCTTTCACTGATCCTTTCACTTTCCTTTCCTTTCTCTTTCAATCTGCTTTAACTTCATATTTGTCTACCTTTTCTCCTCCTAAATTCCCTATACTTTCTCTTTCACTTTCCTTTACTTTCTCTCTCTATTACCTTTTACCTTAAGATCTTTCTCCCTTTTCTCTCTTTCTTACTTTCCAATACTTTCTCTTTCACTGTTTCTTTTACTTTCCTTTCCTTTCTCTTTTACCTTAATATCATCTACCTGTTCTCTCTTTCTTACTTTCCCAATACTTTCTCTTTCACTGTTCCATTTCCTTTCCTTTACTTTACTTTCCAATACTTTCTCTTTCACTGTTCCATTTCCTTTCCTTTACTTTCCAATACTTTCTCTTTCACTGTTCCATTTCCTTTCCTTTCCTTTCCAATACTTTCTCTTTCACTGTTCCATTTCCTTTCCTTTACTTTCCCATACTTTCTCTTTCACTGCTCCATTTCCTTTCCTTTACTTTCCAATACTTTCTCCTTCACTGTTCCATTTCCTTTCCTTTACTTTCCAATACTTTCTCTTTCACTGTTTCATTTCCTTTACTTTACTTTCCAATACTTTCTCTTTCACTGTTCCATTTCCTTTCCTTTACTTTCCTATACTTTCTCTTTCACTGTTTCCTTTCCTTTCCTTTACTTTCCAATACTTTCTCTTTCACTGTTCCATTTCCTTTCCTTTACTTTACCCTTAACCTTAATATATTCCTCCCTTTTCTCTCCTCCTTAACTTCCTATATCTTCTCCTTCACTGTGCCTTTTATCTTCCTTTCTCCATATACTCCTTTCTTCTCTTATTCTACATTTAACTTTATTCCTGAATTTCTCTCATTTTCCTCCGCTATACACTCTCCTCCTCGTCCTCCTCGTCCTCCTTGTCCTCCTCCTCCTCCTCCTCCACCTTGTCCTCGTCATCCTCCTCGTCCTCGTCCTCCTCGTCCTCGTCCTCCTTGTCCTCCTCCTCCTCCTTGTCCTCCTCGTCCTCCTCGTTCTCCTCGTCCTCCTTGTCCTCCTCGTCCTCCTCGTCCTCCTCGTCCTCCTCGTCCTCCATGTCCTCCTCGTCCTCCTCCTCCTCGTCCTCCTCGTCTTCCTTGTCCTCCTCGTCCTCCTCGTCCTCCTCGTCCTCCTCGTCCTCCTCGTCCTCCTCGTCCTCCTCGTCCTCCTCCTCCTCCTCCTCCTCCTTGTCCTCCTCCTCCTCCTCCTCCTCCTTATCTTCCCCTCTTCCTCCCCTTTCTACCTTTCATTGACCTTTGACCTCTGACCTTCACCCTTTTCTTCTCTTTCTTCTCTCCATCTCTCTTTTTTTTAGTCTATTTTCCCTCTGTTATTTATTTTCTACCTTTCCTCTTCATTAACGTTACTTCTCTACCCTTTTTTATATTTCTCTCTCTCTCTCTCTCTCTCTCCTCTCTCTCTCTCTCTCTCTCTCTCTCTCTCTCTCTCTCTCTCTCTCTCTCTCTCTCTCTCTCTCTCTCTCTTCTCTCTCTCTCTCTCTCTCCTCTCTCTCTCTCTCTCTCTCTCCTCTCTCTCTCTCTCTCTCTACTCTTTTCTTTTCTTTCTATCCACAACTCCTCTTCTTAATTTGTCTTTTATTTGCTTCAGTTTTTTCTGGGTCATCATTCTCATGTTCCAATTATTTCATTTCTCTTCTCAAAACCTACACTCTTATTAGATCTTAACTCCTCCCTTTCTTTCTCCCAAATTGCCTCATTCTAGTGCAATATTTTTCCTCCTCTAACTCATCTCCTAGTATCTTTTCTTCTTATGTTCTTCCTATGTCACTCTCCTCTCTTCCTTCTTTTACTTCTCTTCTCCATCCTACGCCCCTTTTCATCCACTTTCTCTTGCTTTCTCCACTTTCCTTCTCCTTGTTATCCCTTCCTATCCTACTCTCTACCTCATTTCTCCAGACTACTTATAAACCAGTGCCCTCTCCCTTTCCTTCCTACTCTACCTCCATACTCTCTCTCTCTCTCTCTCTCTCTCTCTCTCTCTCTCTCTCTCTCTCTCTCTCTCTCTCTCTCTCTCTCTCTCTCTCTCTCTCTCTCTCTCTCTCTCTCTCTCTCTCTCTCTCTCTCTCTCTCTCTCTCTCTCTCTCTCTCTACTGTTCCAACAACTTCTTCTTTCTAGTCTTTACTCTCAACATTTTCCTTTTTTATTCCCTACATTAAAAGCCACACCTCAAAATCCAGTGTATCCATCAGTGTGTTTATCGGGGTATCTATTTGTGTGTCAATAGGGGGTCTGAGGAACTGCCTGAAGGAGGAGGAGGAGGAGGAGGAGGAGGAGGACGAGGAGGAGGACGAGGAGGACGAGGAGGACGAGGAGGAGGAGAAGGAGGAGGACGAGGAGGAAGAGGAGGACGAGGAGGACGAGGAGGACAAGGAGGACGAGGAGGAGGAGGGAGGAGGAGGAGGAGGAGGACGAGGAGGACGAGGAGGACAAGGAGGACGGGGAGGACGAGGAGGAGGACGAGGAGGACGAGGAGGACGAGGAGGACGAGGAGGACGAGGAGGAGGAGGAGGAGGACGAGGACGAGGACGAGGAGGACGAGGAGGACGAGGAGGAGGAGGAGGAGGAGGAGGAGGAGGAGGAGGAGGACGAGGAGGACGAGGAGGACGAGGAGGACGAGGAGGAGGAGGACGAGGAGGACGAGGAGGACAAGGAGGACGAGGAGGACGAGGAGGACGAGGAGGACGAGGAGGAGGAGGAGGAGGAGGAGGACGAGGAGGACGAGGAGGACAAGGAGGACGAGGAGGAGGAGGAGGAGGAGGAGGAGGAGGAGGAGGAGGAGGAGGAGGACGAGGAGGACGAGGAGGACGAGGAGGACGAGGAGGACAAGGAGGAGGAGGACGAGGAGGACGAGGAGGAGGAAGAGGAGGAGGAAGAGGAGGAGGAGGAGGAGGAGGAGGAGGAGGAAGAGGAGGAGGAGGAGGGATCGATTTCCTTCCTACAGGCTATCAGCGGACAGTCCCGAGAGAGCGACCAACCGAGGGCTTCTAAAACACCGACAAAATTACTCATCTTCACTCCCGCCAGTTTTTTCATCCGCACGCCCGTCTTCACGCCCGCACGGTTCTTATGTAATACTGGTGCTAAGGGTTAGTCTTCCTTTAATATGTTAGGGCTATTCTTCCTTAAATATAGATAGAGAAAAGTCAGTAAAAACATACAGTAAAGAAAGGACAACAATTTTTAAAGTGGATGTGAAAATGTGAGAAAAAAAGAGAAAAGAAAAGGAGAAAGGAAGGAGAGAGAGACTGTACAAAGGTTAAGTAGGACGAGGCAGTAAGACACTGAGGTACGTGCCACTGTAACGTTAGAAGCAGTTTAGGAGGACGTGAGGCTTATTTTTTGAGAATAATTTTCGAGCTCTCGATCGACGTTTTTTCGTTTTTTTATTACTTTTTTTGCTAGTATGAGGAGTTTTTAGAGAGAAGGAGACAGTGTTAGTATATATGTTCTAGGCGAGTTAGTACCTTACTTTTTTACCAGCCTTCTTATATATCAATCTTTTTGACGCCTGACTCCTAGTTCGATTCAGAGGTCAGTTAGCTATCTCTTCGGTTCGTAGATCGTTGCTTCTAGATGTTTTTTGGAGGTACGACTAGCTTTGTGTTTTCTGGAGCGAGTTGTTGCTGGTGGTCGGGTCCACTGTCGATGCACGTCTGTATCGGTCTCCGACTGATTACGCTTTCTTTGCTGGGGCACGATGCTTAGAGGAGGACGTTGAGTCCTGGTCTCCATTGGTCCTCTTTGGACGGCCCACGTCATGATCTTTTTGCTCTAGGAGGAGCCACGTTGAGAGGAGGTAGGAGTTCGAGGGCTAGTCGATTTCCTTTCTCAGGCTATCAGCGGTTACAGTCCGATAAGCGCCAACTGAGGCTTCTTAACCCGTCACAATTTCATCTCCTCTCAGTTTTCTTTCGTCTCCCCTCTTCACGCCGCACTGTTCTTGTATACTGGTGCTAAGGGTTAGTCCCTTCTTTTATGTTAGGGCTTTCTTCCTTAAATTAGTTAAAAAGCTCGTATCAACATACAGTAAGAAAGGACCCAAACAATTTTATACGTCGGATTGTAAAATGTGTGCAAATTAAATTGAAAAATCACTCACTTTCTAGAATTAAAACTGTTACAAATTATTTCTAGTACGAGATTAACAGTTTACATAATCCCTTACTGTTATTTCCTGTCTTTTTCTTTAACTTCTGTAAACAGTTTTCTTACTGGTCCCCACTTTCTCTTTCTTGTTTTTTTTTTCTCCACTCCTTTCACATCATTTTTTTTTATTTTTTTACTTTTTTCTCGTCTCTATAACTCTATTTTCTTTTTTTTTTTGCGTCGTTAGTACATTTTTTTTCTTATTTTTTTTTCTTCGCTTTCACATCTACCTTTCATTTTTTTTACTTTCATTCCTTTCTTTATATCCTTCATCTTTTTCTTTCCCTTTCCTTTCTTATTTTCTTTTCTTGACTCACTCTTACTTTCTCTTTCTTCGGTCTCCTTTTTCTCCTTTCCTTTTTCTTCTCTCTTATCTTTTTTTTCGGTCTATCACTTTCTCTCTTTTTCTTTTTCTTCGGTCTCCCACTTTCTTTCTCTTTCTTTTTCTTCGGTCTCCCACTTTCTTTATCTATCTTTTTATTCGGTTCCCTTTCTTTCTCTTCTTTCGTTTCTTTCTCCCTTTTTTTCCCCGTCTTTCTTTTTCTTCGGTCTACCACTTTCTTTATCTATCTTTTTCTTCGGTCTCCCACTTTCTTTATCTATCTTTTTCTTCGGTCTCCCACTTTCTTTCTCTCTTTCTTTTTCTTTGGTCTCCCACTTTCTCTCTCTTTCTTTTTCTTCGGTCTCCCACTTTCTTTCCCTTTCTTTTTCTTCGGTCTCCCACTTTCTCTATCTTTCTTTTTCTTCGGTCTCCCACTATCTTTTCCTCTTTCGTTTTTCTTCGGCACTTTCTTTCCCGCTTTCTTTTTGCCTTCATGAAATTCAAAATGCAATATATATTTCTCGTATTCATTCCACAAGCCAAGCAGAAATTACACTTTCCTTTTATCTTTATGCTGAGGAACAATAATTTCTCACAACTAGCACTAAGAAAAAATGGAAAAAAAAGAGAAAGCGAGAAAATAGACTTAAGAAAAAAAATGTGACGAAAATATATACTACACAAATAAAAATGAAAAAAATATATATACATGAGAAAAAAAGAAGAGATAAATAGGTGATGAAATATATGAGAAAAAAGAAAAGAGATAAATAGGTGATGAAATATATGAGAAAAAATGAAAATG
>JACEEZ010020108.1:27500-30000 GCA_016584305.1 Chionoecetes opilio
TTCTCTCTCTCTCTCTCTCTTTTAAACAGTCATTAATTTACAGATGGCTTAAAAGGTGGATAAGATAAGGCAGCAAGTGTTCAGAAAGCTAAAGATATCCTCTGTCCCAAGACTATCTATCTTAAAGCTATGCCTTATCCTATCACAATATATACACAATGTTTACAATTGAACAGGCGAGTTGCTATTAATTACTGTCTGTCACTGTCACTGTCACTGGTCACACGCACTTGAAAATGTTTACCTGTGTACACCCATGCGCCTCTCTCTCTCTCTCTCTCTCTCTCTCTCTCTCTCTCTCTCTCTCTCTTCTCTCTCTCTCTCTTCTATAAACACAGACCAAATAGACCCAACGTTTAATACTCTCCTATTGTCTACAGGCATGACACACACACACACACACACACACACACACACACACACACACACACACACACACACACGCACACACACACACACACACACACACACACACTAATAAGATGCTGTGTTCATTTCATCTTCCTCATTTCCTCATCTATTCCTCTTCACTTTCATTTCTTCTTCTCTCTTCTCATATTTTTTTTATTTCTACTCATTTCTAATCTTCTTTCCTATTCTGTGTTCTTTTATCTCCTACTTTTTTCTTTCTTTTTTCTTTTCTTTTCTCTTCATTTTTCATATTTTCTTATTTCTCCTCTTTACTCTTTCTCCTTTTCTTTCTCTTTCTCCTTTTTTCTTACTTTTTTTCTCTTTCTCTTTCTCCTCTTTTTCTTACTTTTCTTCTCTTTCTCTTTCTCTTTCTCTTTCTCCTCTTTGTCTTTCTCCTCTTTGTCTTTCTCCTCTTTGTCTTCTCTTGTCTTTCTCCTCTTTGTCTTTCTCTTCTTTCTCTTTCTCCTCTTTGTCTTTCTCCTCTTTCTCCTCTTTCTCTTCTTTCTCTTTCTCCTCTCTCTCTTTCTCCTCTTCTCCTCTTTCTCCTCTTTTCTCTTCTCTCTCTCTCTCTTTCTCTCTTTTCTTTCTCTCTCTCTTCTCGTCTCTCTCTCCTCTCTCTCTCTTTCTCTCTTCCCTCTCTCTCTCTCTCTCCCACTACTCATCACTCACTCACTCACTCACTCACTCATCACTCTATACCACTCACTCCCACTCACTCACTCACTATCATCACTATCACTCACTCACTCACTCACTCACTCCTCACTCACTCATCACTCATCTCACTCACTCACTCTCACTCACTCACTCACTCACTCACTCACTCTCACTCACTCACTCATCACTCACTCACTATCACTCACCACTCACCACTCACTCACCACTCACTACTCACTCACTCACTCACTCACCACTCACTCACTCACTCTCTCTCTCTCTCTCTCTCTCTCTCTCTCTCTCTCTCCTCTCTCTCTCTCTCTTCTCTCTCTCTCTCTCTCTCTCTCTCTCTCTCTCTCTCCCAATGCTATTATTTATTATTTATGAATGCAGAACCTCGACTTGCTACCGCGCCTTTAGTCTAAATACAATTCCTTTAGGATAAATGTTAGTCTCTGCATCTGGCAACACTTAAAACATTATTTCATTTAATATGCAGATGTAGTTGTTCTGTAGTTTTGTCTTGATTTTATTTATTCATGATGTGTTAAGCTTGCCGATGGTTATTCATGTGTGTTAATTTGTATTTCTGTAGCTAGTTCTTTTATTTGTACTAAGCTAAGCTACATTGTATTTTATCTTATTTTGGTAACCTTTTTTTTGGCCTTAATTTTTTGGTACTCTCTATATCAATGTCTGTTCTCGTTTTTTCGTTTTTTTTTTTTTACGTCATCTTTTTTTTTTTACTACATTGCATTTTTTCTTGTATGATTTTTTTGTATTATCTAAATTCATGTTGGTTCGCATCCGTTTTTTTCTTTTTTACATGTATTTTTTTTCTTCCATATCCGTATAGATTAGAATTTGAGTCAGCATTTTGTATATTTACTATTATTGGCATTTGCAATTTCATCTTCTCTAATGTTTTTTTGTCATTTCTTCGTCCATTTTTATCGTTATTGCTTCCCCGATTCAATCCTTTATAGTTTAAGAAGCATTTTATTTCCTTTATCAGTATTCTTTCCCTTATACTTTTTTCCATCCTTTCTCTTCTTGACCTTATACATATTCATCTATTTCCATTGTTATTGCATCCACGGTTTATTCCCTTATAGTCGGCGGCATTCCTTTATAGTTTAATTAAGAAGCATATTATTTCCTTTATCAGTATTCTTTCCCTTATTCTTTTTCCTTCCTCTCTCTTCTTGATCTTATACATATTCATCTATTTCCATTGTTATTGCATCCACGGTTTATTCCCTTATAGTCTGCAGGTTGGCGGGAAAGGGTTCAGAATGTATCTAAGGCTGCATCGCGTTGAACCATTTCGCTTATGGATTTCGCGCCTACAAATTCTGTTATGGAAATCCCTTTTAATAATGTTCCGGCAGCGATTCCATTACTTTACGACTCGATTGCTATTAATATATAT
>JACEEZ010020108.1:50000-56579 GCA_016584305.1 Chionoecetes opilio
TATAGAAGAGGATAAAGAGGGGAAGTGGGCGTAGGGTGAGGACAGATATAAAATAAGGAGATAAATAATGATTATGAATAAGAGTAGGAAGAACATAAGAAGGAAAAGTGAGGAAGAATAAGGAAGAGGAAGTGCAGGAGGAGAAGGAAAGAAGAAGAGTGAGGAGGAGGAGTGATTTAAGGCTATCAGAGGAGGACGAAGAGCGGGAGGGGGAAGAGGCACTTGGTTTGAGGAGGAAGAGGAGGAGGAGGAGAGAAGGAAGAAGGAGGAGGGAGACGAAGAAGGAGGAGGAGGAGGAGAGAAGGAAGAGGAGGAGGAGGAGAGAAGGAAGAGGAGGAGGAGAGAAGGAAGAGGAGGAGGAGAGAAGGAAGAGGAGGAGGAGGAGAGAAGGAAGAGAAGGAGGAGGAGAGAAGGAAGAGGAGGAGGAGGAGAGAAGGAAGAGGAGGAGGAGGAGAGAAGGAAGAGGAGGAGGAGGAGAGAAGGAAGAGGAGGAGGAGGAGAGAAGGAAGAGGAGGAGAGAAGGAAGAGAGGAGAGAAGGAGAGAGAGGAGGAGGGAAGGAAGAGGAGGAGGAGAGAAGGAAGAGGAGGAGGAGAGAAGGAAGAGGAGGAGGAGAGAAGGAAGAGGAGGAGGAGGGAAAGAAGAGGAAGAGGGGAGATAGTGGGGAAGGGAGATTATAGAGAGAGGATATGGATGAGGCAGAGAGAGAGAGAGAGAGAGAGAGAGAGAGAGGAAGAGAAGAGAGGTCAGAGGGGAGAGAGAGAAGAACGAGAAGAGAGACGAGACGAGAGAGCGGAGAAGAAGAGGGAACGAGAGAGAGAGAGAGAGAGAGAGAGAAGAAACTGGTTGATATTGCCTCAAAGCAGTTATGTATTAACTAGTTATTATTTCGTTAACTCTTCATCCAACATTCAATTTTGCTCGTTATCTCTCTATATATAATAATCGTAATTAGTTATTGATATGTATGCATCATGTTTACCATTTTAATCTCCTTAAGTGTGATATTCAGCCTGGATCTTGATCGTGTACTGGTTTCGCGACCGCCAGCTGTTACCATCGCGGAAAGGGCAGGAACTCATGGAGACCAATCTTTGGGTAAGGCTCGGACACCTCTCTCTCTCTCTTCTCTCTCTCTCTCAAGGGGAACAGTCACCGCGTTTCCAGGAATTTTTTTTTAGCCTTAAGTGGGGCTCGGTCGAAGGCGCGTTAAGTGATACTATAGCGGACTTCACCACTGTCCCTTGCGAGCAGTGTGTGTGTGATTGTGTGTGTGTGTTTGTGTGCGTGCGTCCTTTGTCTGTGTGTGTGTGTTCCATAAACAGCACTCTAATATTCAAATCCTCATTCCCTTTGACTAGAATTTCATCATTTCGCACATTGCATTCAGTTCCTCCCTCACCCAAACCCGCTTCATTATCCCAGGGGTTCGTGGACCTCACAAAGGTATTTACAATTGTGTTCGAATCAATGAAGCCAAACACTGAGGCTTCATGAATCCCAAGCTACCTGATGAATAAACTTTTAATCCTTCAAATACATTTCAGAACAAAAACATAACGTAGTATATCTATATATTCCTGAAGGTGTTTACGTGTTTATTTTTACTATGGCAGGAAGGAAGGTATGCTTTGACTGCTCTCTCCCTCCCTCCCTCCCTCCCTTCCTCGTCTTCCTCTCTGTATCACGCCCGCCCGCCCGCCAACCTACTCATTTCTTGACTCATGGCAATAACACTTACTCAGGCTTTACGGGCGATACAGCTGCGTTTTCCTCAGTCCTCGCTCCTGCACCATTTTATAGTAACCTCTTGAGGGAGAGGCAACGACACACACCGAAGCAAAAACTCTTGAAAACTGGGTAAGCTGAGGAGCCACACACACACACACACACACCACGCCTTGCCTGTGCGCGTGCGTAGACAAGCAGAGGGTAGCCTACCCGAGAAACACCTTTGTGTTACCGAAGTCTTATATAACTTGTGATATTTTCTAGAAAGGAAGAACTTTAAGTGTATGTGTGAAGATAGTAATAATTCAACACATAATAGGAATAATTTAATGTTTTTGGCCTTGGCAGATTTGTTTTTAATGTTTGGCAGGTCCCCACTCCGGAGTATTCCATATCGCCTCGGCACTCTGGTAGTCGAAAGCGTTGGCAACATGCACCAGTGGGGGCGGAGTCATGACGATGCCTCAAAAGCTCGTCACACTCCTCGCACTGCGCAGGCGTAGACGCGGGAACCTCGGACAGGAGGGGTTTGGCCAGCAGGTGTGTGGGATTCTTATAGCAAAAATTCGGCTAGTCCAAAAACCCTCATAAACCCTGATGTCACTTTACTGACGACTGGTTCCTGCTGTCGGTCTCTACCAAGGCTGGAGGGTGGCATCTCGCTACATTCCTCAAAACTTCCTCAGAATCGGGAGAGCTCTCTCACGGGCTTGTTTACGTCCGGAGCCACCGATGACGGATCAGAGAGAGAGAGAGAGAGAGAGAGAGAGAGAGAGAAAGTGTGTGTGTAGGAAAAAAATAAAGTAAAAATGGGGCATACGCTAAGCTGCGCATGGCCTCGGTGCTCATCTCAGTCGCATTAGCCCTTGAGCCTGTAGTGGGTGACAGCCCGCTACCCCGGGACACAGGAAAATTGTCCTTAAATACGAAAATAAAGGAAACCATAAGTATTGTAATGATGTTGCAGTGACCGGGAACTGTGATAAAAAAGGTCATTCACAACAAGCAAAGGAGGAAAGATTTGCTGTACTAAAACTACTAGGATGCGAAAAATTCCAAATTGAGACTAACTTGAAGGATTTGTTGTACTAAAATTATTAAGGTATAAGGATTTGCTACGAAGAAACATACTATACTAGAGTGAAAGATTTGCCAAACTGAAATTACTTCGGTTGTTTGCTCTACTAAAAATAATTAAGGTGAAAGATTTACGACAGTAAGATTACTAAGGTGACGAGGGGTTAAGTATACAGACTAAAACTACTTGTTATTTTCAGTATTTATTACACAAACTTGAAAAGTCAATGCAGAACACAAGAATTACGAAAGCCACCGGAAGGCTACGTACTACTAGGCAAGTATACACATATAAAAGATGGTAAAAATATACTTTTTTACCATACACATACACACACACACATACACATACACATACACACACACACACACACACACACACACACACACAGACACAGACACATACACATACACATACACACACACACACACACACACACAGACACACACACCGCACTACACCGTGGCAATTAAACACTGCTGTGCTTAAGTATGTGCTTATTAATTAAGTGGGTGTGGCCTACTTATGTGGGCCACACCTTGTTGATATGACAGGTACATAGAGGGGGGAGGGGGAGGGAGCGTGCAAAGGGGAGGGGGGGTAAGAACGTATAAGGGGGTGAAATGAGGATAAGTGAGGAGTGAAAAGGGTAATGGAATAGTGATTGCCTAGGGGGGAGTGGGATTGAGGGAGGCAAAAGAGTGAAGAGGGATGGAGAGAAGAGGTTGAATGGATAATATAATTAATGATAATAATGATGGAGAAGAGAGGAATGAGGAGAACATTATAACAAGCATCCAAGCTCGTCATTTTTATGTCTGTATGAATTTGGATAACAGTGATCCTGTGACTTATGATGAGTGACTGATTAACACCATGATTGACTTATGTACTAAATAAATGACTAACAAATAACCTTAGAAAATCATAACAACAACTAGTAAATAAAAGTGACAAGGATAATGATGCAATGGAATGTGCTAGAAAAGTATACAAAAAATAATTTATCTCTACTACTAAACTATGACAAGCTCAGATGAATCTTAAATATCAATTAATTTTAAAACAAATTTTTTTAAATACATAAAACTTATGCAAATTCAGATGCATAAAAAAAAGAATACTGAGTAATGATGCAAAGAGGCAGAGCAAATCTACTAAATTTACACCATACAACTATACATACATTCTTATAAAATATAACACAGGTACACAGGCACAGAAAAATCCAAACACACACACACACACACACACACACACACACACACACACGCGCGATGGTCAGGTTGATAACGTTCTGGTCTCTCACTCTGTGGGTAGGCGGTTCGAATCCTCGCGCTCCCGGGGATTTATCACTTGACAAATTCGGGCGGTTACTATCCCCCTTGAGCAAGGGGATGGGGGTGTGTGGTGTGTGAGGTCCCAGCATTGCCCTAAGATCGGTAATAATGAGCTCCAAGCTCGCACTGAGAGGGTGAAACTGGCGATCGCGAGCCAGCTCGCGTGGACAAAGACCATGGGTGAATGACACACACACACACACCACACACACTACAACGCCACGATGGTGAAGTAGATAGAGCTTTGGCGCGCTATTCTGTGGTTAGCTGGTTGGAATCGCGCTCGCTCCCGGGAATTTTTCACTGACAAATGTTGAGTTACTGTCCTTCTTGAGCAAGGGGATGGGGGGTGTGGTGTGTGAGGTCCCAGCATTACCCAAAGATTGGTCATAATGAGCTCCAAACTCGCTCCGGCAGGGTAAAACTGGCGATATCCGGCTCGCGTGGACAGGACCATAGGTATGACATCAATAATAGTGCACACACAAAAAAATATTACCAGTACTAAAACTTTTCACGAGCCTACCCTAAATAAACTTTATAGAAAATGGAACACAACTCACCAAAGAAAGTGGTACACAACAACGGGCACTTATCTATTCCCATAATCTTTCCTACCGTCAATAACACTATATATAAATAACACTATAGTCGCCACTGCCCTAATGTCGCCAGGTGAATTTTACAGGCTAATATTACGATTTTTAGCATCACTACAGACTTGTATATGTGCCACTAAAGACACGTACATAACATAAATTACTCTAAATGCCTCTTTAGTGGCACATATAAATCTGTAGTGATGTTAAAATTCGTAATATATGACGCCTGACGACATTAGTGCAGTGGCGACTATAGTGTTATTATCGGTAGCTTGATTTTCTTCATAATTTACTGTAATCGATCTTTTTTACTCTAATCTCGATCTATTTATGTCACACACTTTAATTAATGTTATCAAATCCTGAGAGGCGTTGGTGCGTGTGTGAGTGTGTGTGAGGGTAGCAGAAGGGCGAGTGTGAGGCAGGCCAGGAGGGGGAGGAGCCACAGCGCAGGGCCGAGGAGGGGGGCGGCGCTGTAGACGGGGCAATAAGGACACTGGTAGGAGCCACATACCTCGCAGATGTCCAAGAGAGCTAGGGGCGTCGCGTTGATCATCACCATCTCGAAGTGCTCTGTGAGGGAGAGTGAAAGGGAAGAAGTGAGTGTGAGTGAGTGAGAGGGAAGAAGTGAGTGAGTGAGAGGGAAGAAGTGAGTGAGTGAGAGAGAAGAAGTGAGTGAGTGAGAGGGAAGAAGTGAATAAGTGAGAGGGAAGAAGTGATTGAGTGAGTGAGAATGAAGAAGTGAGTGAGAGTGAGAAGGAAAAAGTGATGTGAGTGAGAGTGAGGGAAGAAGGGAGTGAGTGAGTGAGAGAGAAGAAGTGAGTGAGTGAGTGAGTGAGAGAGAAGTGAGTGAGTGAGTGAGAGTGAGGGAAAAACTGAGTGAGTGAGAGTGAGGGGAGAAGTGAGAGTGAGTGAAAATGAGGGAAGAAGTGAGTGAGTGAGAGTGAGGGAAGAAGTGAGTGAGTGAGTGAGAGAGAAGTGAGTGAGTGAGTGAGTGAGAGAAGAAGTGAGTGAGTGAGTGAGTGAGTGAGAGGGAAGAAGTGAGTGAGTGAGAATGAGAGAGAAGTGAGTGAGTGAGAGTGAGAGGGAAAAACTGAGTGAATGAGAGTGAGAGGGGATAAGTGAGTGAGTGAAAATGAGGGAAGAAGTGAGTGAGTGAGAGTGAGAGAGAAGTGAGTGAGTGAGAGTGAAAGAGAAGAAGTGAGAGTGAGTGAGAGAGATGAGGTGGTAAATGCTAGTGAGTGATTGTATCATTTCTATGTAGTGAGATTACATGAGTCAGTGTAAGTCATCGTAAGTCACCGTAAGTCACTGTTGTGTAAGTCATACCTGGGGAGAGAGTGAGAGTGAGAGAGGTGGGGTGCTAAATGGTAGTGAGGGATTATGTAGTGAGATTACGTGAATCAGTGTAAGTCACCGTAAGTCACTGTAAGTCATACCTGGGGAGAACAGTTCCATGACGGTGGCGGAGCGGATTGCGGTCAGATTGGCAGCAGGATACCACCGCCGAATGTCATATCTGAAGCACTGACTGGCGTGAGACGGAATCTACAGAAGAGAGAGAGAGAGAGAGAGAGAGAGAGAGAGAGAGAGAGAGAGAGAGAGAGAGAGAGAGAGAGAGAGAGAGAGCACAGAGACACAGAGAGACACAGAGAGAGAGAGAGAGAGAGAAGAGAGAGAGAGAGAGAAGAGAAGAGAGAGAGACAGAGAGAGAGAGAGAGAGGAGAGAGAGCGAGAGAGAGAGAGAGAAAAAAAAAAGTGAGAAGAGAGAGAGAGGAGAGAGAGAGAGCGAGAGAGGAGAGAGAGAGAGAGAAGAGAGAGAGAGAGAAA
>JACEEZ010020108.1:57881-102807 GCA_016584305.1 Chionoecetes opilio
ATCGACGCTGAGTTCGAAGTACTTCTTGTGGGGTTGTTCGATGAAGCTAAGGACATCGACGCCCCAGGACGCCTCGAGCTGCGCCACCGCCTGTCCCGAGCCCTTGGCCACCAGGTTCACGTGCCCCCACACATTGTCCAGCTAGTGGGGTCAGGAAAGAGAGCGGTTGTTAAAGCGATGGTCGCAGACTGACATTAATTTAAATACGTATAAGGATTTAAATGAATTTGGTGTAATTTAGAACTGTATTTATAATACATGGTTGTCATGTATTTAATACAGTAAGTTATAATACTTTTATGAGTATTTTAATACATTTCATTAAATACTCATAATTAAGAATATAAATACTTTTTTATCAGGTAATTTGGCCGAAAACCCCCCCACCATCTGGCAACCCTGATGTTACAGTGAACCATGGTTTCCGCTTTTCCCAAGCATTTCCTTAGTTTTTAGGAAATTTAGGCCTGAGAAGGAAATTTCTAAGTAAACCCAAAATCTAAGGAAATCCTAAGGAATTCCTTTTTTTCGGACATGTTAAATTTGTGTATATTTAATGTAACACAATTATCTAAATACAATTGATGTATTTAGTATTTAGTATATAAATACATTCGTAAAATGTATTTAGTTTAAATACATTTCTCCCATGTATTTAGCATTTAGTATTTAAATACATTCAATGTATTTAGTGCCCAGCTCTGGCGATGGGTGAAACATGAAAGGAAAGAAAATGGAGAGTGAAAAAACAGGGATGTGTGACCTACGAAGCAATCCTAAGCAAAAGAGGTCACAAGAAGAAGAAGAAGAAGCATAAGAAACATAAGAAAATAAGGAAGCTACAAGAGGCCGCGAGACCTACACGAGGTAGTTCTTGTTCCTGTTCCTGTACCTCAGAAGGCAATGACGTAGTAAGGAACGTGTGTGTGACAGACATTAATAAAACGGGGGACAGAGGACACAGGCAGGAGGCTGACCAAAACAGAAAGAAAATTGGTGAGGTTTAGGAGAGAAAAAGACGTGAAAAAGAGAGGGAGGAAAAAAAGATTAAAATAGGCCTATGAGGTAGTGAGGTAGTTAGCAAAAGAAAGAAAAAAAGAGAAACCAGGAAAAAACATGACATGACAGGAGCATGGGATTAAAAGAGATATGACTCGGAAATCAGAGAAAATTAAGTCAATGCAAAGAGTCTTACCTCAAAGGGGAGAAAACAGAGAAAGTTGAGGAGAGAGAGATACATAAAGAAAAAGAGATGATGAAAGGGTGTAAGAGACAAGAGCAAAGGATTAAAGAGAGATAGATAGGAAGGGAAAATATTGAAGGCATTGATACGATATTTATTACTTTGAAAAAAAAGTTAAGGTGTTGAACGATACTTACCTCAAAGGAGTGATAAATAGAGAGTGACTCGTTTGTAATGGTGACTTCCAAGGGGGTGATGGGCTGTGACGTGACTTCGAAGGTGCACTCGATCTTGGTGACGTCCCTGAGTCGCGCCCTGAAGGAGTACTCAGCAAGGGCCTGCATTGCTACCACCGTGTCCTGCAGAAGGCGAGGCAGGAGATGAGAACATAAGAAAATAAGATAGCTGCAGTACAAGAGGCCGTGGGACATAAGAACATAAGAAAATAAGGAAGCTGCAGTACAGAGTCCGTGAACTAAGAAACATAAAAATAAGGAAGCTGCAGTAACAAGAGGGCCGTGGACTAACAACAAAGAAAATAAGGAAGCTACAAGGAGGTCGTGAGACATAAGAAATAAGAAATACGGATCTACAAGAGGCCGTGGGACATAAGAACATAAGAAAATAAGGAAGCTGCAGTACAAGAGGCCGTGAGACATAAGAACATAAGAAAATAAGGAAGCTAAAGAGGTCGGAGACATCATAAACATAAGAGAAAAATAAGGAAGCTACAGTAAAGGAGGCCGTTGGACTAATACTAAGAAAATATAGGAAGCTACAAGAGGCCGTGGGACATAATAACATAGAAAATAAGGAAGCTACAAGAGGTCGTGAGACATAAGAACATAAGAAAATAAGGAAGCTACAGTACAAGAGGCCGTGGGACATAAGAACATAAGAAAATAAGGAAGCTACAAGAGGCCGTGAGACATAAGAACATAAGAAAATAAGGAAGCTACAAGAGGCCGTGAGACATAAGAACATAAGAAATAAGGAAGCTACAAGAGGCCGTGAGACTAAGAACATAAGAAAATAGAAGCTACGTACAAGAGGCCGTGAGACATAAGAACATAGAAAAATAAGTGAAGCTACAGAGGCCCGTGAGACATCAGACATAAGAAAAACAGTTTTTTAAAAAGGGGGAAGCTACAGAGGTCCGTGAGACATAAGACATAAGAAAATAAGAAGCTACAAGAGGCGTGGGACATAAAACAGAAGAAAATAAGGAAGCTACAAGAGGTTCCGTGAGAGCTAGAACATAAGAAAATAAGGAAGCTACAAGAGGTCGTGGACATAAGACATACGAAAATAAGGAAGCTACAGTACCAGAGGCCGTTGATACATAAGAACATAAGAAACTACGGAGCTACAAGAGGTTCGTGAGACTAAGAACATAGAAAATAAGGAAGCTACACGAGGCCGTGAGACATAGAACATAAGAAAATATGAAGCTACAGCGCCGTGAGACATAAGAACCTAAGAAAATAAGGAAGCTACAAGAGGCCGTGAGACATCAGAAATAAGGAAATACGGAATGCTACAAGAGGCCGTGAGACATAAGAACATAAGAAAATAAGGAAGCTACAAGAGTTCGTGAACATAAGAACATAAGTAAATAAGGACGCCCTTTGTTTTGCATTACACGAGTGCCGTGGACATAAGAACATGAAGAAATAAGGAACTACAGAGTCCGTGAGACATAAGAACATAAGAAAATAAGGAGCTACGTACAAGATGTCGTGAGACATAGAAAATAGAAATAAGAACACAAGGGCCGTAGAACATAAGACATAAGAAAATAAGGAAGCTAACTAGTACAAGAGGCCGTGGATCATAATAAACATAAGAAAATAAGAGCTACAAGAGGTGTGAGACATAAGACATAAGAAAATTAAGAAAGCTACAAGAGGCGTGGGAACATAAGAACATAATGACCAAATAAGACAGCTACACGAGGCCGTGAGACATAAGACATAAGAAAATGAGAACTACAAGAGGCCGTGAGACATAGAACATAAGAAATACGGAAGCTACAAGAGGCCGTGAGACAGAAGACATAAGAAATACGGAGCTACAAGACGTCGTGAGACCTAAGACATAAAAATAAGGAAGCTCAAGAGGTCGTGAGACATAAGAACATAGAAAATAAGAAAGCTAACAAGAGGCCGTGAGACATAAAACATAAGAAAATAAGGAACTACATGAGCCGTGAGGCCAGAAGAACATAAGAAATATGGAAGCTACAAGAACGTGTGAGACATAAGAACATAAGAAAATACGAAGCTGCAAGAGGCCGTGGGACCTAAGAACATAAGAAATACGGAAGCTACAAGAGGTCGTGAGACTAAGAACATAAGAGAATAAGGAAGCTACAAGAGGTTGTGAGACATAATAACATACAAATAAGATAGCTGCAGTAACAAGAGGCCATGGGACATAAAGAACATAAAAATACGGAGATACAAGAGCTCGTGGAGACTAAGAACATAAGAAAATACGGAAGCTACAAGAACTTCGTGTATACATAATACATAAGAAATACGAACTACAAGAGGCCGTGGACATAAAAACATAAGAAAATACGGAAGCTACAAGATGCCGTGACATAAGAACATAAACATAAGAAGCTACAAGATGCCGTGAGACATAAGAACGATAAGAAAATAGGCACTACAGTACAAGAGGCCGTGGGACATAAGAACATAGAAAATACGGAAGCTACAAAGACGTCGTGAGACTAAAAAATAAGAAAATACGAAGCTACAAGGGCCGTGGGACCTATAGAACATAAGAAATACGAAGCTACAAGAGTTCGTGAGACATAGAACATAAGAAAATAGGGAGCTACAAAGAGGTCTGAGACTAGAACATAAGAAAATAAGGAAGCTACAAAGAGGCCGGTGAGACAGCAGAACATAAGAAAATACGGAAGCTACGAGGAGGTCGTGAGACATAAGAACATAAGAAAATAAGGAAGCTACAAGAGGTCGTGAGACATAATAACATAAGAAAATAAGGAAGCTACAAGAGGTCGTGAGACATAAGAACATAAGAAAATACGGAAGCTACAAGAGGTCGTGAGACATAAGAACATACGAAAATAAGATAGCTGCAGTACAAGAGGCCATGGGACATAAGAACATAAGAAAATAAGGAAGCTACAAGAGGTCGTGAGACATAAGAACATACGAAAGAAAATAAGGAAGCTACAAGAGGCCGTGAGACCTACTCGTGGTAGTTCCTGTTACTTAATACTACCTATATCCACCTTTCATAACCATCCATGAAATTGTCCAACCTCCTTTTAAAACTCCCTATTGACTCCGCACTAACTACCTGACGACTGAGTCCATGCCAATCATTTACCATTTAACTATAAAGAGTATAAGGAGATGAAAAAATTGTGCAAAAAAATGGTGAAATTGAGATGTTTTAAATAAGGGAGGAAGAGAAGGTAAGACTTAGGTAAGATTTAATGAATAGATAGAAGGAAAATAAGGGGACAGGATATGAAGAAAGTAGAAAGAGAGAAGTATGATGTTAATTAAAGAAGGAAGGAAGGAAGGAAGGAATGTAAGGAGGCGGCAGAATTAGGATAGAAAATAGAGAAGGGTTTATATAGGACTGTTTTTGAGGATGGAGGTAAAGAAAGAGAGAGAGAGAGAGAGAGAGAGAGAGAGAGAGAGAGAGAGAGAGAGAGAGAGAGAGAGAGAGAGAGAGAGAGAGAGAGAGAGAGAGAGAATAAGTGTGTCTTCTCTGTCACCACATACACACTCCACTACCACACTCCACACACACACTCTCCACCGCCACACTCCACCACCACACTCCACCACCACACTCCACACACACACTTTCCACCACACTCCACACTCACACTTTTCACTACACTCCACCCCACACTCCACCACTACCACACTCCACACACACCACACACACCACCACACACCACAGACTCACCGCAGTGGACACGAAGGCAAAGTCCCAATCCCTAACACCATTCAGCCATCTCATCACTTGCTCAGAGTTGATGGTGACTCCCTCCCTCGCTAACATCACCAGCAGCCCGTAGCTCGTGGCCTCAACAGCGTGCGAGTCCCATTCTTCAGGTTCTCGAGGTAACAGGAATGCCCTCTGACTGTTCTCCTGGCGTCGAAGTGGATAGAGACGCGATTTCTTGACCATATGCATATCACCTGGTGTTGGGAGGTGGAACAAAAAAAAAGTGGTTATTAAAAGGTAGGTGAGTATGTGGTTTTAAGGTGATGATGTGGTGGAAAGGAAAGTATGTGGTATGTATGTACTGAAAGAGAGAAAAATAACAATATAGACCGTTATTAGAACATTATTCAAGACAGAATGAGGATATAGACAAAACATTTTTATCGAAGGACCAAAAAGTGTCATTTATGGAGCAAATCAGAAAACAGTGTGGGATTCTAACCCTGCTGGCGAGACCGAGGAAGAAATAAGACAACAAACTCTATCGAGAGACGCAGAAAGAGTGAGTGTAACGAAGCAATAAATAAACGTGAGATGTTTTACCTGCTGGCGAGACCGATCAAGAAAAAGACACAAACATCCATCTAAAAGCCAAAAAAGTGTAAGTCATGAAACCAAACAATAGGGGGGGGTCAATATAAAGACATAACCCTTAAAATGAATAACTAATGAATAGTAATAAAAAAAAACCCACCCACACACACACACACACGCGCACGCGCACGCACACGTATACACACACACACACACACACACACACACCAAGCACACACAACTCCAACAAATGGGTTCAAATACTCGTATATTTATCATTACGGTTTTTTTGTGTCAATTTGTGATTCTAATTTTTCTTCCTTCCTTCTTCCTTCCTTCCTTCCTTCCTTCCTTCTTCCTTCCTTCTTTCCTTCCTTCCTTGCCTTCTTTCTCTCCTTCCAAATCTTATTTTTATTTTTAATTTACACTCCATATTTTCACTGCATGATCACCCAATAATAAAAATGAATAGAGATACTTCCCTGGTGGCGTCTTCTGCTGTAGAGTTTTGGACCGCTGCCGCGTCTGCCGCCGGGCTGCTAGGGGTGAGGGCGTAGGTGGTTGATGGCCAGGTGGTACACGTCAGGCAGGTGCACTATTGATACCCAGTTATCTTGCAAAAAACCCTGTTTTGGAGGTAGGGAGATGATATTGCGTTATTAACCCCTTGAGTCCCAGAACCAAATTGTTCATTGTAAATTTTTGACACCACTAACGCTTTAGTGAATATACGCAATATTTATAGGTATAACCTTTTAGTATCCCTGTCTACTAACTATTTGTATATTTAATTAGTTTTTAATTTTATGGCTACAGAAACAGACGATTTTTTTATGGCCAAAGAAATATCCTGTGTGTGCAAGGTGAAGTGTTGTGGTTGAAAAAGAATCATTCATTTATTCTTTCTTTCTAAATTTTCGTGGTACTTTGTTCTTCTACCTTCCTTGTCCTTCTCTCCTTGTGCCACAATAACCTTCCCTTTCTCCTATTCCTATTCTACTCTAATTCATTCCTAGATTCCCTTACATTATTTCTTATTTATCCGCTTATGTCTTCCTTTCCTCATTCTTTTTATTTGTTTTTAACTTTTTCAATAGCGCCGGCTCACTTTTTTTCTTTTTCTTTTTTTTTACTTTTGAAATATCACCACACCACCTCTTCCTATTCTTTTCCCTTTAAATAGCACCACCTCTTTCCTCCTCATCCTTTTTCTTCCTCCTACTCACTTAGAAGCATCGCGCCCTTGCGCAACAGCACGTGAATGCGTATGCCTTGAAGCACGGGCAGACTGTGATCATCGCCAGGGCAACCAGGCTTGAGAGGCACGGAAGAGGCGCTTAACGACCCGATGACTTGACCTAGAGAGGGAGAGGGATAGGGAGAGGGCACGCAAGTAAGAAGAGAGTTGAACATCACACCCTTCATGATAAAAGTTGGACTCGCAAGTTTAAATGGCTAAGGTTTACAGTAAATATTAAGTTCATGCTATTTCTCTTCGTCTCGTAATGGCATTTCTTTAGCGTGTTTTCACTGGGTTTTTTTTATAATATTATAGAACGAACATTTACGAAGATTACAGTAATCATATATACTGATAAACCAGTCTATATCAATCAATCATTGGGTCAATAACGCCGGGGGCGCGCTCGCCCATCGCCATCACCAAGGACCTCGCAGCGACTCGAAAAGATTACTGCATCAACGACAAAACAGATCCGTGATCTTGGTGTTGCCGCAGATGCTCCAACAATCACTTGCATCTACGCTCGTCTCTTGGGGTTCCAATACCCAGTCCATACAAGCGTTGAAGAAGGCTGATGGGGCAAGGACGCACCCATTGCCTCACTCCTGTGTTCACAGGAAAGAAGCCGGATCACCTGCCCCACACTTCACAGCACTCTCAGTCCAGAAATACAGACCAGTTATCAAACGCAATAGTCCTTTGCAGATCTCCCTCGAAGTCGCAGAAGATCCCAGAGTGACTCACGATGCACTGAGTCACCGCCTTCTGAATCAACATAGGCTGCAACATCCCCTGTCGAAACTCACGTCGGCGTTCCACCAGGACACGAAGCGCTAGGAGACGGTCCGTTGTTGACTTACAGGCGTGAACCCAGACTGCTGTGCATGGTCTCTGATGCTTCACCAGATGACTGCGAATTCGTGTCGCATAGAGGGCACGCACCTTGCCTGGTACGCTGAGCATGATAACGCGGTAATTGTTGCAATCCCTAACACCATTCAGCCATCATCACGCTGGTGTCAGCCCGTAGCTCGTGGCCTCAACAGCGTGCGAGTCCCATTCTTCAGGTTCTCGAGGTAACAGGAATGCCCTCTGACTGTTCTCCTGGCGTCGAAGGTGGATAGAGACGCGATTTCTTGACCAGTATGCCATATCACCTGGTGTTGGGAGGGTGAGTGTTAGTTAAAGGTAGGTGAGTATGTGGTTTATAAGGTGATGATGTGGTGGAAAGGAAAGTATGTGGTATGTATGTACTGAAGAGAGAAAAATAAAAACAGACAATTATAAGAACATTATGCAAGACAGATGAGGATATAAGACAAAACATTTTTTATCGAAGGACCAGAAAAGTGTCATTTATGGAGCAAATCAGAAAACAGTGTGGGATTCTAACCCTGCTGGCGAGACCGAGGAAGAAATAAGACAAAAAAACATCCATCGAGAGACCAGAAAGAGTGAGTGTAACGAAGCAAATAAATAAATAGCGTGAGATGTTTACCCTGCTGGCGAGACCGAGGAAGAAATAAGACAAAAAAACATCCATCGAAAGGCCAAAAAAGTGTAAGTAATGATGCAAAACAGAAAACAAAACATTAGTCAATAGAAAATAACCCTTAATAATGAATAAATAATGAATAGTAATAGAAAAAAAACCCACCCACACACACACACACACGCGCACGCGCACGCACACGTATACACACACACACACACACACACACACACACACACACACACACACACAAATGGGTTCAAATACTCGTATATTTATCATTACGGTTTGGTTTGTGTCATATTTGTGATTCTTATTTATTCTTCCTTCCTTCCTTCCTTCCTTCCTTCCTTCCTTCCTTCCTTCTTTCCTTCCTTCCTTCCTTCTTTCTCTCCTTCCAAATTTATTTATATTTTTCAGTTACACTCCATATTTTCCCTGCAATGATCACCTAATAACAGAAAATGGATAGAGATACTTACCCTGGTGGCGTCTTCTGCTGTAGAGTTTGACCGCTGCCGCGTCTGCCGCCGGGCTGCCTAGGGAGGTGAGGGCGTAGGTGGTGATGGCAAGGTGGTACACGTCATGCAGGTGTACTAATTGATAGCCCAGGTACCTGTTTGGAGGGTAGGGAGATGATATTGCGTTATTAACCCCTTAAGTCCCAGAACGAAATTTTCATTGTAAATTTGACTACCACTAGGCGATTTTAGTGAATATACGCAATATTTTATAGGTATAACCTGTTTAGTATCCTTGTCTACTAGCTAATTTGGTATATTAAGTTAGTTTTTGTAATTTAATGACTAACAACAGACGATTTTTTATGGCAAAGGAAATATCTGTGTGTGCAAGGGTGAAGTGTGTGTGTGAGCATTCATTTATTCTTTCTTTCTAATATTTTTCTTCTTTTTCCTTTACCTTTCCTTTCCTTCTCTCCTTGAACCCAACAATAACCTTCCCATTTCCTCCTCCTCTTCATTCCTATTCTACTCCTAATTCCATTCCTAGATATCCCTTACATTAATTTCTTATTTATCCCTTATTTCTTCCTTTCCTCATTCTTTTAATTTGTTTTTAACTTTTTCAATACCCCCACTTTTTTCTTTTCCTTTTTTTTTACCTTTTTCAATATCACCACCTCTTCCTTTCTTTTCCCTTTATAAATAGCACCACCTCTTCCTCCTCATCCTTTTCTTCCTCCTACTCACTTAGAAGCTCGCGCCCTTGCAGCAACAGCACGTGAATGCGTTATGCCTTGAAGCACGGGCAGACTGTTATGCATCGCCAGGGCAACCAGGGCTGTGAGAGGCACGGAAGAGGCACGACCCGATGACTTGACCTAGAGAGGGAGAGGGAGAGGGCACGCAAGTAAGAAGAGAGTTGACATCACACCCTTCATGATAAAAGTTGACTCGCAAAGTTTTAAATGGCGAAGAGTTTAAGTAAATATTAAGTTCATGCATATTTCTTCAGTCTCGTAATGGCATTTCTTTAGCGTGTTTCACTGGGTTTTTTTTATAATATTATAGAACAAACATTTACGAAGATTACAGTATATCATATATACTGATAAACCAGTCTATATCAATCAATCATTGGGGGCATACGCCGGGGGGCGCGTCGCCTCGCCATCACCAGGACCTCCAGCGACTCAGAAAAGATTACTGCATCAACGACAAAAACAAGATCAGTGATCTTGGTGTTGCCGACAGATGCTCCACAATCACTTTGATCTACAACCTTGTCCAATACCCAGTCCATACAAGCGTTGAAAAGTGATGGGGCAAGGACGCACCCTTGCCTCACTCCTGTATTCACAGGAAAGAAGCCGGATACACCTGCCCCACACTTCACAGCACTCTCAGTCCCAGAATACAGACCAGTTATCAAACCAATAGTCCTTGCAGGAATCCCTCGAAGTCGCAGAAGATCCCAGAGTGACTCACGATGCACTGAGTCAAACGCCTTCTTGAGATCAACATAGGCTGCAAGCATCCCCTGTCGAAACTCACGTCGGCGTTCCACCAGGACACGAAGCGCTAGGATACGGTCCGTTGTTGACTTACCAGGCGTGAACCCAGACTGCTGAGGTCTCTGATGCTTCACCAGATGACTGCGAATTCGTGTCAGCAATAGATGGGCAAGCACCTTGCCTGGTACGCTGAGCAGTGTAATACCGCGGTAATTGTTGCAGTCCTGACGGTCCCCTTTCCCTTTCCAGATAGGGACGACCAGCCCCCTTTTCCAGTCAGGAGGAATGGTACCTGACTGCCACACGGCAGTCAGGACAGCATGCAACCCGCGGATCATGGCCTCACCCCCAGCTTTGAGGAGCTCCGCACTGATATTACAAACACCAGCTGCCTTTCCACCCTTCAACTTTGCTACAGCCTCTCTGACTTCGTCAAGAGAGGGTGCGGTTTCGTCAATGGGAGGATCGGCATCCACTGCCTGTAACCCAGTGGTGTGAAGCTGCTCAGTTGGAGGGTCCACTACCATTGACTACCATGACACGATTTTAATAGATGCAAGCAATGTTTTATAGATATGACCTGTTTTGTACCCTTGTTCACTAGCTAATTTGGTATATTAAGTCACCTTTCGTAATTTTATGGCTGACAACAGACAATTTTATATAGCAAAGGAAAGATCTGGGCGTGAAGGTGTTAACAATGTATCATGTTAGAATAAAACAAGTACTCGGCAAGACCCCAAAAATATCTTCTGTGTGGTAAACATGGATGCTGAAAATGAGTGTTTAGTTCTACAGACGTGATGGCGGCGGCACTCATGTTTGGCAGCTTTCATTTATTATTCCCACAACCCACCCAGCGGCCACGGCAGCCCATCATGACACTGCCAACCCACTCACCCACTGTGTCAAGGAATGAATGACACCCATGCACACACACACACACACAGACAGACTGCTTTGTTACATTTCAATATTTGTTAGAAACATAAACAACATGGCAATTCATATATTTATTTATTTATTTATTTGTTTACTTATTCGTTTTTTTAATTGATGTCAATATTTCTTCATAAACATGTGTGTGTGTGTGTGTGTGTGTATTCATCTAGTTGTATTTTACAGGGCCTGAGCTACACTCGTATGGCCCCATCTCCATATCTACATTTTTTTTTTATCATTCATCCTTACTTCCTTAGTGCTTAGTGTTGGCCGAAGCCACCACCCCAGGAGGCGGGTCACAACTCCCAGCTAACACCCGGTATCCATTCACTGCTGGGTGGACAGGGGCTCGGGTTTTAAAGAGACCGCCCATCTTTCTCCGCTCCGCCGGGGGATCGAACCCGGGACTTCTCGGTTGTGAACCGAGCGTGCTAACCACTACACTACGGAGTTCCTAGATTGCGGAGTGTGTGTGTGTGTGTGTGTGTGTGTGTGTGTGCCCCTATACACTACTCGAGATGCAATATTATGTATGTTCGGGTTTTAATCTATTTTTAGTGAGTGACGCCTTGGCTGACCACCGCTCACACGGTCTCCAAGGCGGCGATGCTGCAGTGACCTCGTCAAGCGCTGCACGGACAGTGTAGTGCGGCTGCCACGAGGACCCCTGTGGTGCATATACAGGCTGCCACGAGGACCCCTGTGGTCTGTGGTGCATATACAGGCTGCCACGAGGACCCCTGTGGTCTGTGGTGCATATACAGGCTGCCACGAGGACCCCTGTGGTCTGTGGTGCATATACAGGCTGCCACGAGGACCCCTGTGGTGCATATACAGGCTGCCACGAGGACCCCTGTGGTGCTTATACAGGCTGCCACGAGGACCCCTGTGGTGCATATACAGGCTGCCACGAGGACCCCTGTGGTCTGTGGTGCTTATACAGGCTGCCACGAGGACCCCTGTGGTCTGTGGTGCTTATACAGGCTGCCACGAGGACCCCTGTGGTGCTTATACAGGCTGCCACGAGGACCCCTGTGGTGCTTATACAGGCTGCCACGAGGACCCCTGTGGTGCATATACAGGCTGCCACGAGGACCCCTGTGGTCTGTGGTGCATATACAGGCTGCCACGAGGACCCCTGTGGTGCATATACAGGCTGCCACGAGGACCCCTGTGGTCTGTGGTGCATATACAGGCTGCCACGAGGACCCCTGTGGTGCATATACAGGCTGCCACGAGGACCCCTGTGGTCTGTGGTGCATATACAGGCTGCCGTGCCATGCCATACACAGCCAGTACTCTAGGCAGGCGACAGGGCACACGGGTAAGGGAATGTTCACCGTCGGGACGCAATGCATACTAGAAAAGAACAACTCTCCAGTGATGCACGATACACGGACAGGAGGAACTGTAGTAGTGTTCCCAACCCCTCAACCCTTCACGCCCAGATCTTTCCTTGGCTATATAAAATAGTCTGTTGTCAGCCATAAAGTTACGATAAATAGCTTAATAGACTTAATCATCTAGTGGAAAGGGATGTCTAAACAGGTTATAATGTATAAAATATTGCTTATATTCATTAAAATTGTCTAATGGTGGTAAAATTACAATGGAAATTACGTTCTGGGCCTCAAGGGGTTATGAATGTATGCCACTTAAAAAAAAAAGCTGCTGCATGTCATGACTATCTAATGGCAACAGTTAGTCTAGCAGCTAGGAGGCGTTCCCATGCACCCACACTTATGGCAACAGTTAGTCTGGCAGCTAGGAGGCGTTCCCATGCACCCCCACTTATGGCAACAGTTAGTCTAGCAGCTAGGAGGCGTTCCCATGCACCCCCACTTATGGCAACAGTTAGTCTAGCAGCTAGGAGGCGTTCCCATGCACCCACACTTATGGCAACAGTTAGTCTAGCAGCTAGGAGGCGTTCCCATGCACCCCCACTTATGGCAACAGTTAGTCTAGCAGCTAGGAGGCGTTCCCATGCACCCCCACTTATGGCAACAGTTAGTCTAGCAGCTAGGAGGCGTTCCCATGCACCCCCACTTATGGCAACAGTTAGTCTGGCAGCTAGGAGGCGTTCCCATGCACCCACACTAAAACAACATTCTGAAAGCATTTTGGGCACCTCTAGGATCTCATCTTTGAGAATTTTGGTGTTACCAGAGAAAAAGAAATGTCCCACGGGGTCATATTAGCAATTTCCAAGATGGCGGCCGCTCGCATCCACCAATGCTTGTCGTCATAATTCAGTTACTAATCAACCAATTTCAATTATTTGGGTATCGTTATTGTGGTTTTTCGGGGTGTTGATATCATTGGCGTGGTTTATGAAACAACTTGAGGTCAAGATCACCCGATTCCAGGAAATTTACAGACAATTTTGTAAAAAAAATTGCAGTTTTCATTAGTCATACAATATTTATTTTTACAAATTGCCCTACATAACCAGTTCCTGCCTCAGGGAGGCGGTAGGTGTCTATAGGAGTGTTAGATGAAAGTTTAGTGCATGAGGGCATGGTAATGTTTGAGCGAGAAAAGACAGAGAGAATGTGGCGGTGACAGGTCGCGCCAGGTCAACACGCACAGCACAGCTCACGGCAGCTCTCCCTACACATGTGCGTGGAGGCTGTCACCAATATGAATGTGTCATAGGGGTGCTACGACCATCTAGGACAGCATTTCCCAACCTGGGGGAAATGCAAGATTCTAAGGGGGAAATTTATTCTGTGGGACATCTAAATTACTAGCATTTAGTCGACAAAAGAAAAGAAAAAATCTTAGAATGCGGCTATTAACTTTTCTTGAAGTATATATAGATATAAAGGAAAGTGTCTATATACAGGAGAACCTCATTTAACCGGCATTTAAAACAACGGCAGCCTCAAAACAACGGCACTAATCGACCCAGGCATTAATTAAGTATAATTATTTCAAAAACTGAGAAAATCGGCAGAAATTTAGTTGGGCAAGGCTGTGGTCTACACAGACTCTCTCTCCTCACTCTACCTCCTCCTCTCCCGTCATCCACGATCCTCTACGTCCCTCGTCCACACCATCCAGAGGGCCCTTCACCTTACCAACGAGGGGTGGGAGATCGCCTTCCAGTGCGTTCCCTCCCACGCTGGTATCCCAGGCAACGAGGTGGCTGATTCTGCTGCCAGGATGGCCTTAACAGATGTAAACACGACACCCTTCCCTCTGCCGCTCTCCGCAGCCAAACGCCTGATCCCCCGGGTCTGCCGCTCCACCTGGGATAACACACTCGGCGATGCCCTCCACATCACCTCCATGGGCCAATACCGCAGTGACTCTTCCCCCCAGCCGTGGATACGGAAAAAGTCCCGCGTCCTGGATGTCACTCTCATCCGCCTCCGCCTGGGGCACACGACACTCACAGCTCACCTGCATCGCCTCTGTCTGTCCCCTGACCCCCACTGCCCTTGGTGCATGAATTTTCCGGAGACTATTGAACACTTTCTGCTGCAGTGTCCGCACTTCCACTCACACCGTGTAGTGCTACAGTCTCAACTCCTCGCCCTGAACGTCACTACCTTTGACCTGCCCACCCTGCTGGCGGCGGCTGGCGTTCCCCCCTCGCGGCAACACGCCGTCATCCGCCTCACCTGTGCCTTCCTGAGGAAGACAGGTCAACTACCGAGCCTGTGATAGCATCATAGGACATCACCAGGGCTCATAGTATTCCCCGAGGGATCCTCGCAGCCCTAAAACAACAACAACAACAACCTCCAGAAACCACAGTATTTATTGGGATTTTGGGCGATTCCATAAGAGTAACTCTCAAAACAACGGCAAAATGAGTTATCCGGCATGCGCTCCCCCCCAAGGGTGCCGGATAAACGAGGTTCTCCTGTACTTGTGTTATTAAGCAAGTAAATTTTATATTTTGGCTACTTTTTCCTTGTCCACATGCAGGGGGAAATCCAGATGGTTGAACTGGTCGAAGTGGGAAACAACAGAAAAAAAGGTTGAGAACCACTGATCTAGGATATACGTGTGTCCCAGTGATCTCATCCATAAACGACACATCCAGCCCTTCATAAGTGTAACTTGAGAGCGTGTTTGCCTCTCAGTATAATTGCCTGTACTACCTGGAACTGTCGCCGATAGGAATTCTCGCCGACGTCGCTGAATGTTAAATTTTTTCCCTTTGGCGAGTGTTTCTATTTTCAGCAACAGTTCCAGTTTTTTATCTTGATATTAGTGCCCAATATCATCAACTACCTCTCCTATCGGGCGAGCTCAGTAGGCTGAGGGTGGATATAGTGGGACTCTCTGAGACGAGGAGGCCTGGCAGTGGCGAGACTAGCAGTGGGGGTTACACCTACTACTGGTACGGCATGAGCAATGGTCACCGTGTACGGGGAGTAGCTATAGGCATCTCCAGCAAACTGCAGCCGTCAGTTGTTGAGGTTACTCCGGTTGATGAGCGTATAATGCGGGTGAGGATGAAACACACTCTGGGTTTCATGTCTCTTGTTGCAGTGTACGCTCCTACCGAGATGCGTAAAACTGAAGAGCAGGAGATGTTCTACGCCAAACTCGACTCTGTATTAGACCAGTGTCCTCCTCGGGACACACTCATTGTCTTGGCCGACTTCAATGCTACTACTGGCACTGTGAGAGATGGCTACGAGTTGTGTGTTGGTCCCCATGGCTCCGGTACCAGAAACACCAACAGTTCTCTGCTTCTGAACTTTGCAAGGTCCAGAAGGTTGAGAATTGCAGGTTCTTGGTATCAGAGACCAGAGCTGCACCGCTGGACATGGTATAGTAATGCCGAAGGGGTAGCTAAGGAGATCGACCACATCCTCGTTAGTACTCGTTGGAGGATCCTCCAGAACTGCAGGGTTTACCGGAGTGCTGAGTTCTTTGGAACAGATCACAGACTTGTTGTTGCTGCACTTAAAGTAATCGTCCACTCATTTTTTTTTTGCCTAATTATGTTGAATGTACATTCAAAACACCTAATCCACCAAAAATAATTGATTTCCAGGCCTTATTTCCGTAAAAACACGACTTTTGTAAAAAGCGCGCGAAAAAAAAATTCTTCCCTCCAACAGGGCTACGACTGTTATTGATGATGTCAGAACAGGGACGCCCGCAGACACTCTGTCTGACACCTGTCGGCAAATGTTATGATGAGCGATTGTACTTCGGTGTCAGACAGTGAATCTGTCGCTGTGACAGATCTAGAGTACGATGCTCAATCTGACACCGAAAGAAATGACGCTGGTCGCGTATACTATGAGGAAAACGAACCTCAGATTGTCATGGGATCCTATATGTTTGAGCCCGAGTACGAGGTGGATGAACAGGTGTTAGCAGAGCCTGAGGTTCAGCAGGAGGACCTGGCACTTTTCCAAAACATGGATTGGTAAATAAGGTTAAACCATGTGTGTGTGGGAATCACAATGAAGGTACTTTCGAGAAAATCCTATGGTTAGTTTTGGAGCTACAGTCAAACGTCATTACTCGGAAACCACATACTAGCATTAACTACAGCATAGAGTTGGAAAATATGCGGGCGGGAAGGCAGAAAGTGTGACAGCCACACCACCACAGGGTCTCTCACCACAGGGCACGGCCACTCCACAACTGAGTCACTATCTTACGGGGGGCGCCGCCCTTGTCCAGCACACCCGTGTACACAGGCTCACCACACACTGGGTAGCCGACTAGTCGCGCTGCACACTCTCACCCAGTCTTTCACCCGCTGTGTACCCTCACTATACACCGTTTCTCAACACAACTGCTCGTCCCAACACACTATAGGCATGTATCACCCTACACACGCCACTCCTTTCCGTGTGCAAACTTTTCTCGAAAGGCACAGCTGTCTTGCTGCACCCATAAAGGATGCATGCATGTGGCATATAGCAAAAAAAATCCATCAGAAACACCCAAATATCTTCAAGTACTATATTTATCTCTGTGTTTATGTGTCAGCGCGGGAAGAGGAGCCTCCCTTTCGCTACGTCACCGAGCCTGAGCCTGAGCGTCTGCAAACCTTGAGTGTTTTGAGAACTCGGGGAATTTGCAGATTTTGATTGCGGATTATTTAAAAACGGCTGACTGGATACAAAAAGTGACGACGTATTGTTGATATACTCGTTAATGGCTATGATTTGATTGCATTAAATCAGGAATGATGAAATGGTCTGGACGATTACTTTAAGCTTCATGTCAAGTCCAGAAGAATCTCAAGAGGTAACCATACTGTGTTTCATCTGGAGAAACTGAAGGACTTGACATGTGCTCATGAGTATGCGGTGGCAGTCTCAAATCGGTTTGATGTGCTCGGTGCTCTCGGGGACCCTGTAGAACTGTGGGATACCTTCAAACGTGAAACTCTACAGGCTGCCAAGGAGTGTATTGGGGAGCGCCCGAGGTCAAGGCGTGGTTTTGTCTCGACGGAGACGCTGGAGAAAATCGAGAAGAGTCGCGCTGCCAGGCTGGCTGGGAACCAGGACCAGCACAGGGCTCTGTCACACCGGACTAGAACCCTCCTGGGGAGAGACAAGGATAGGTATGTCAGGAGTCTCGCTGAGGATGTCGAGGGTCATTTGAACGCTAATGACCTCCGACCCGCCTACCGAGCCCTGAAGAAGCTCCGTTCCAAGTCTCCTTCTCGGGCGAGTGCTATTCAAACAGCAGATGGGCGCCTCGTGTCGGACATGGATGGGCAGATGGCTTGTTGGGCTGAGTACTTTGGGCAGTTGTTCACGGTGGACCCTCCAACTGAGCAGCTTCACACCACTGGGTTACAGGCAGTGGATGCCGATCCTCCCATTGACGAAACCGCACCCTCTCTTGACGAAGTCAGAGAGGCTGTAGCAAAGTTGAGGGGTGGAAAGGCAGCTGGTGTTTGTAATATCAGTGCGGAGCTCCTCAAAGCTGGGGGTGAGGCCATGATCTGCGGGTTGCATGCTGTCCTGACTGCAGTGTGGCAGTCAGGTACCATTCCTCCTGACTGGAAAAGGGGGCTGGTCGTCCCTATCTGGAAAGGGAAAGGGGACCGTCAGGACTGCAACAATTACCGCGGTATTACACTGCTCAGCGTACCAGGCAAGGTGCTTGCCCATCTATTGCTGACGCGAATTCGCAGTCATCTGGTGAAGCATCAGAGACCTCAGCAGTCTGGGTTCACGCCTGGTAAGTCAACAACGGACCGTATCCTAGCGCTTCGTGTCCTGGTGGAACGCCGACGTGAGTTTCGACAGGGGATGCTTGCAGCCTATGTTGATCTCAAGAAGGCGTTTGACTCAGTGCATCGTGAGTCACTCTGGGATCTTCTGCGACTTCGAGGGATTCCTGCAAGGACTATTGGTTTGATAACTGGTCTGTATTCTGGGACTGAGAGTGCTGTGAAGTGTGGGGCAGGTGTATCCGGCTTCTTTCCTGTGAATACAGGAGTGAAGCAAGGGTGCGTCCTTGCCCCATCACTTTTCAACGCTTGTATGGACTGGGTATTGGAGAAGGTTGTAGATCAAAGTGATTGTGGAGCATCCGTCGGCAACACCAAGATCACTGATCTTGTTTTTGCCGATGATGCAGTAATCTTTGCTGAGTCGCTGGAGGTCCTGGTGATGGCTCTCGAGGCGCTGCACGAGGAGGCAAAGCCTTTGGGACTTGAGGTCTCCTGGCTCAAGACCAAGGTCCAGGTGTTTGGAGACTTACTAGATGAAGCAGTACAGTCTGTTCATGCATGTGGCGAGGACATTGAGATCTTGGAAAGTTTTACATATCTTGGTAGCGCAGTCCATAATGACGGCGGGTCACGTCAAGAAGTCTTACGGCAGATTGGCATAGTCCACGGTGTTATGGACTCGCTCAGCGGGAGTATTTGGCGTTGTCGGTACCTGTGCAGGAGGACAAAGATCCGGATCTTCAAGTCGCTTGTGATCCCTGTCTTACTCCAGGGTTGTGAGACATGGACACTAAATAGTGACTTGAAGAGACGAATCAATGCCTTTGGTAATACTTGTCTTCGCAGAATCATGGGGTATCGCTGGGATGATTACGTGTCAAATCAGCGATTGCACCGTGAGACTGAATCGAGGCCTAAAATAAAATTACCTGCATAGTCCGTCAGCGCCAACTTCGGCTATAGGGGCATGTGGCACGCTACCCTGAAACTACTCTCGCTACTCCTTCCCATCGGGTTGTATCTGTAAGAGACAATCCGGCGTGGAGGAGGCCAAGGGGGCGCCCACAAGGCGCGTGGCTGGGGCAAGTTGATGTTTCTTGTCGAGAGCTGCTTGGTATGGGAAAGGAGCCTGCATGGGAACTCGCGCGTGGTGACCCCCGGGAGTGGCGTCGTAGGGTGGGCGAGGCGACGCGCCCCCCGGCGTATGCCCCCAATGATTGATTGATTGAATAGCCCGCACAGTTCGGTTAAGCAATGTTGGTCAGTTAATCAATGTCCAGGTTAGGTTAGTGAGCGAGCGGGGGTGTCTGTTAGGCTGAGTTACGTTACCAATGTCAAACTGCAGTATTATTGTTTTGGCACAAGCAAAAAATGTGGTGAATAATTAAATGGTCTTTACTCTTCCTAAACATCTACTACAAGTGGAACTATCGCCAAAAATGTCCACATCGGCTAGTGCTCCATTGTTGGCGAGAATTCCTATCGGCATCAGTTCCATAAACCGAACCTAACTTAACCTTCTAACGGGGAGGCTCCACGCCCCTCGACCCCCCGGCGAGATTATCCACCTAGTACCTCAACCTAACCTCCTAAAGGGTGGAGGGGCCTCCGGATGGGGAGGGTGTGTCTGTATGCGCTTTTAGATAACTTTATCATTTAGACAATATGTATACGTACAGTTTTGAAGGTTACGCGGAAGTGGATTAATACTGCACAGTATACCGAGCAAAAATAATACAGAAAACGTAAGTGGTAACGGCAGTAGCGACAGCGCAGTTGCCGTCCATTGTAACCAACATATCTCAAATTATCAGAAATAAAAGGGTTAATATTCCGCGGGAGTTGGCGGGATCCCCAGGCCTAGCAGCTTACTTGTCCTCCATCATTTTTGGCTCAGTATGTGCAGGAGTTATTCACTTGTGGAAACCAAAAATATAGTACTTATATATATATAATTATAGCTAGGTTAGGTTACGTTTAGGTGATTACGAGTCACTCCGGCCCCCACCCTGGTCACTCCGGCCTACCACCCTGGTCACTCCGGCCTACCACCCTGGTCACTCCGGCCTACCACCCTGGTCACTCCGGCCTACCACCCTGGTCACTCCGGCCTACCACCCTGGTCACTCCGGCCTACCACCCTGGTCACTCCGGCCGCCAATAAAATATGAAGCTATGTTGGTGGAAACTGGAAAGTGATATTGTTTATTCTGCAATGCTGCCACACACCAACACTAATACTTTAGATTGGCTATAAGGAACATAGTAATAGGCTTTCACTTCATTAATTTATTACGTACCATAGATAACACTAAAGTCGCCAGGACAACGTTTTTTTCGATGTACAGACGTGTGGTGGCGTTCATACTTACATTTCTACATCCATGATTTCAGGAAAGTTAGAAGGGGCTATCTGGAGAGTCTGTGTCATTTTGTGTCTTCATCTGTGTCATATTATGGCTATAAATGAACAAATTACAAAAATATCTACAAAGTGGCTACCAACAGTCAAGTCGCCATCTAGTGTTTATTTACTGAGTGTCGTACCGCTGTCGTCGTCGCCCGAAAAAAAACCGCGTAGCGAAGTTGTAAACCATCTATACTTGCAGATACAAAGCATAAAACAACGCTGCACAAGACTTTCTATTATTATTTTTTAATTATATTTAATTATCATATTTTATTTTATGGTTATTATATTTTTATCTAATTTTTTTTAGCATACGCATAAGCATCAAGCTCAAGCATACGTTTTTTTTTAATATCTAGATTAACATTAAAAATGTACACACTTCATGGGCTCGAACACGCAAACACATACGCAAACTCAGCTCTGGGAGGCCGCAGTGACTAGGGTTGAACCTCTGAGAGGCCGGAGTGACTGGGGCCGGTGAAACTAGGGGCCGGAGTGACTAGGGGCCGGAGTGACTTGTTCCCGTTTAGGTTTGGTTAGGTAAGATTTAGGTTATGCTTAGGTTTGAGGCTAATATTTAGAACATGACTGTCTGGATTCGGTAAATATTTACTTAATGACTGTTGCAATATTTTCAGACAAATTCAATTTTTTTTCGCTTAATATGTGTTGCTTTTCTTAATGGAGATAGTTTTTTCCTGTGCAAACCTCAAAAAACACAGTGATATTAAAAAAGTGATGACAAATTTCTAAAATTAGTACACTTTTTAGAAGTTTTGACTGGAAAAAACACTCATTTGTAAAAGCATCAAATAATAACCTAATCAAACCATTAAACTAACCTAACCTAGCCTATGAAAAAATTTGTTTGCACTTTGCACATTTCATTGTAGCTTTCACACTCGTTCTGACCTATAGAAACAGTAGAAAGGTGAGAAATACTTGAATCCAGGGTTTAGGTTTAGGTTAGGTTAGGTTAGGTTTTGGAGTTATTTAGGTAAATAAGCTAATCTGATGGTACGAGATTGCCCGGCTGCCGCGGCAACATCCCTCCTGCGGAATTTTTACCAATAAAAGTGTTGTGTGCGAATAACAATACTTCTAAATAACGAAATAAATACCCAAAGATCAACCCATAAATAATGGGGTGTAGTCAGTTCGCACATAAGTTGTTTCGTACACCAGTGCAGTAGATTCGTACACCAAAAAGTTGTATCGTAGTCTATATGAACCCGTAGTCGTTTCGTACACTCAGCTCAAGAGTTGAACTTGACTACTAGTTACGAAACGACACCAGGTAAGTACGAAAAAACTCGAAATCAGTGTACGGAACAACTAACAAAACCTGGGTACGAAACATCTTGTGTACGAAACTCCCTGTAACCTAAACAATCACCGGCGAGGCTCCGCTACACACCTTCCTCGCCCCACTCATCACAATACCGGACTTGTACACTTACTAGCTATGTGGGAAAAATTTCAAAATTGTTGAATGCTATTGCAAGAGGTATCAGTGGAAAGGTCTTGAAACAAACTTTCCAATGACACCAAGATAACCCTCCTAGGACCTAAAATAAGAAAGTTACATCAAATAGAAGTTCGCCTTTTGGGCATATTTTTGTCTTATAAAACAATAGGATTATTGTGACCGATAAAAATTTGGCATAATGAACACTCAGCCAGAACACCAGGTTAGGTTAGGTTATAACATAGTTAGTTGTTTCATTTTTTTTTTTTTTTCATTTTTTNTTTTTTTTTTTTTTTAAAAAAGAAAAATTTTCCATACCTACGGAAATCCCTCGCTGCTACCCACCACCTCAGTAGCTAAGAGTTAAGGTTAGGTTAGGTATACTTTGTGGTTAAGGTTAGGTTGGGTATACTTTGTGGTTAAGGTTAGGTTAGGTATACTTTGTGGTTAAGGTTAGGTTAGGTTTCATTTAAACTTATAAGATTAGGTTAGGTATACTTTGTGGTTAAGATTAGGTTAGGTTTCATTAAAACCTATAAGTTTAGGTTAGGTTTCATTAAAGCTTATAAGACCCTGACAAATTTTTCACGGCCAAATTTTAGTGCTTTTTCTGATGGAGATTTTTTGTTTTTGTTTTTGTTTGTTGAAAACTATGGTTTTGCGCAAAATAAAACTATCTCCATTAGAAAAAGCCCCTATTTTAGGCCAGGAAAAACTAGTCGGTGTCTCTGAAAAAGACCGCGAAACTCTCGTCCATTATTACCAACTCTAATAGTCAATTTCAACTCTGAGCCGAGTGTACGAAACGACTATGCTTTCATATAGACTACGAAACAACTTTTGGTTATAATGGAGGAGAGTTTCACGTACGCTACAGACCTTACTACTCACGATTTCAATTTTTTTTTTGGCCCAGTATACTGTACACCACTACTCTACTTGCACTCAATAAAAATATATTATGTATATATTGAAATTATCCTTTTGTTGTCTATAGGGCAGCCAGACACACCCTCCTCCATCAAACTCTTTATCGACACTGGCTGTCGAGGCAGGTGACCTACGCGAGGGACTCAAACGATGCAGGCCAAGGAACCACACACGGAAAACTTTGTGTTACTCAGAGATTTCACACCTTTTTGGTGGGAAGCCAATCAGAGGCCGTATGGTTAGGCCAATGACAAGCAACTATTTTTTTTCTTCAGCCACTCAGGAACACTAATATAATAGCCAATCAAAGGCCATTATAATTTCCCCCGCAGCCAATCCTGGGCTCTTAATTAAAACAAGGCTTTTAAAATTTGTATCACCCTTCGCGGGCCTTCGCCCTTCAGTTAGTCAGTTGAAATTATGGAGTGTAGAGGTTGTAAGGCAAGTGAAGTCACTATCATTCATCCCCTGTGCCAAAAGTACATCCTCCCTGGGTCAATAATATACAGTGACTGTTGGAAAGCCTATAGTGGCCTCAGCGACCTGGGTTATACACACAGAGTCGTGGGCCACTCTAAGAACTTTGTGGATCCAGTGACGCGGGTACATACCAACAACATTGAACGGCTCTGGCAAGACATTAAGAGTCTGGCAAGACATTAAGAGTCTGGCAAGACATTAAGAGTCTGGCAAGACATTAAGAGTCTGGCAAGACATTAAGAGTCTGGCAAGACATTAAGAGTCTGGCAAGACATTAAGAGTCTGGCAAGACATTAAGAGCTGGGTTCTCAGAGCTGGCAACAAAAAAGACCACTATAGGCAGTACTTCGCCCATTACTTGTTCTGCCACTGTCACCAAGACCCAACCACCATCTTCCATCACTTCCTACGGGAAATCCCTCGCTGCTACCCACCACCTCAGTAGGTAAGAGTGTTAAGGTTAGGTTAGGTATACTTTGTGGTTAAGGTTAGGTTAGGTTTCATTTAAACTTATAAGGTTAGGTTAGGTATACTTTGTGGTTAAGGTTAGGTTAGGAATACTTTGTGGTTAAGGTTAGGTTAGTTATACTTTGTGGTTAAGGTTAGGTTAGGTTCCATTAAAGCTTATAAGACCCTGACTAATTTTTCCCGGCCAAATTTTAGTGCTTTTTCTGATGGAGATTTTTTGTTTGTTGAAAACATGGGTCCACCGAAATATGCCAAAACCCCAGGTTTTGGTATACTTTATGCCAAAACCCCAGGTTTTGGCATAAAGTAATCAAAAACCTTTCTGAGCGCCATCTGGCGAGGACAATGCAACCCTCAGAATGTATTACAAAACCTGCTTCATGATAAATGAACATATATAAAAGTATATACCTCGATCTACCAGGAAAAATAGCATATAAATTTGAAATTCTTATAATACAAAAACCAAGAATATTGTTATGCCAAAACCCCTGGAATGTATTGCAAAACCTGTTCCATGATAACCATTGCCATTTGGCATAACATTATTCATGGTTTTTGTATATAAGAATTACAAGTTTATATGCTCTTTTTCCTGGTAGATCGAGGTATATACTATTTTGATATATATTTATTTATCATGGAACAGGTTTTGCAATACATTCTAAGGGTTTTGGCATAACTTCTGAGGGTTTTGGTATAAATTCTGAGGGTTTTGGCATAACAATATTCTTGGTTTTTGTATATATAAGAATAACAAGTTTATAGGCTATTTTTCCTGGTAGATCGAGGTATATACTTTGATATATATTTATTTAGCATGGAACAGGTTTTGTAATAAATTCTGAGGGTTGCATTGTCCTCGCCAGATGGCGCTCAGAAAGGTTTTTGATTGGGCCAAAGGTTTTTGATTACTTTATGCCAAAACCTGGGGTTTTGGCATAAAGTATACCAAAACCTGGGGTTTTGGCATAAAGTTTACCAAAACCTGGGGTTTTGGTATATGTCGGTGGACCGGAAAACATTGGTTTTGCGCAATATAAAACTATCTCCATTAGAAAAAGCCCCTATTTTAGGCCAGGAAAAACTAGTCGGTGTCTCTGAAAAAGACCGCGAAACTCTCGTCCATTATTACCAACTCTAGTAGTCAATTTCAACTCTGAGCTGAGTGTACGAAACGACTATGCTTTCATATAGACTACGAAACAACTTTTTGGTGTGCGAATCTACTGGTGTACGAAACGACTTGTGTACGAAGTGACTGCAGCCCAATGATAGGGTCGTGTGTACACGACCCGGACAAGGTCTCGACCCGGACAGTCTTGATTAACCAATGAACGATCGAGCCTAGGATGACGTCAGAGCTATGACGTATGAGGGAGGGCGGTCCTAACTAGACGCCATTTGCAAACCTCCCCGCCGATGCTTCGCTTGTAAGCAAGGTAAGAATTTCGATTTAAAGAGGTCGGGATTTTAATTTTCGGCATCAGGATATATTGTGCCATGACCACGAATATGGCGTGATCACTTGTGGTAAATTTTGTTATGTAATATAGCCATATTGGCATAAATCAGTGAAAATACAAGTGCCTAAACCAAATTTGCGCCGTGTGGGGTGGCCGGAAAAAAAAATGTGGTGTGGTCTCGACTCGGACAGGTTTTGTCCGGGTCGAGAACACAGAGCTAGGAGAAGATTTTTTGTTTGTCCGGGTCGAGAACACAGAGCTAGGAGAAGAATTTTTATTTTTCTAAAATTTATTAATTGGTCAGGCAATAGAATTTTAACATGGAACAAGTATTAATACTGTTTATTACCTTGTATAAGTTTTTGATTGTCTAAACTAACAAATTATGGTTTTTGAAAAGGTCAAAATATATTTTCATTATGAACTTATAAACAATATTCATTATGTCTCTAATGCCATTTATCTCTTTCAGATCCTTCGTGCCTCGCAGCCATGGTTCCCATGCCTCGCAACTACCAGCCGAGAAACATCCTAACCACGGATAGACCAACTTGGAGAAGGCATTTAACCACCGCATTGAGACAGGCTGTAGCATCCGCACTGCGTGCAACCTTTTTGGAGTGAAGGTTTCGACTCTTGGGGTAAGCTTAAATAAATCATAAATCTAAGCCCTCTTAAATTTTAATTTATATGGTAGGCCTAGGCTAGCCAAAGAACTTACCTTTCTATTTCAGGCCTATGGGTAAGAACTTTACTTTCATTTAGCCTATAGGGCCTATGCTCCCCACTTTACCTTTGTTTTATTTTTTTCAGGATGCTTTCACTCGGTCCCTCAAGGAGAGTGATGGAGGACGTTCGTGCCTAAGCACCAGAACATCAGAAGGTTTTCACTGATGCGCAGGAACACTTCATCGAGGAATACTCGATCAAGATCTCGCGCATGTTCTACGGGCTGTCGACGAGAGCTTTCAGGAGGATGGTCCTGAAGTATCAGAGGCTGTTGGCAGTCCGGCTATTTCTTGATGTCTGGAGGAGGGTAGGTATGGCCACCCGTGACTGGTATTACGGGTATATGTTTCCGTCATCCAAGACTTGCATTGAAGGCTCCGGAGGGCATGTCACTTGCGCGCGCGATGGCTTTCAACCGCGTAAACGTTGAAGTCTTCTTCAAGGCTTACGTGGAAGCTGTCGAGCGACACAGTTTTCATGCCAGCCAGGATTTTCAACTTGGATGAGAGTGGCTTGTCCACTGTGATGAGCCATGTAAAGGTTGTTTGTGAGAAAGGTCGTCCTGTTGCTTCGCAGTTGCTCGGGAGAGAGGCAATCATATGACTTTCGTGGGATTGTTAATGCTGCAGGGCATGGTTTCCCTCCAGTGTTTATCATCGCACGAAAGAAGATGCATGCTGATTTTCAGAGAGGGACTACTCCTGGAACCACAGTGCTCTTGCAGGCTAACGGTTGGATGGACCATGAGTGTTTCGTGCAGACACTCGAGCATCTCCATAAGGTGTCTTATTCTTCAATGGAGAATAAGATACTGCTGATAATGGACAATGCTGAGTGTCACATGAGCATTCATGCGGCTGAGTATGCGATACAGCATGGCATCGTAATTGTCACGCTCCACCTCATACTACAGCCAAACTCCAGCCATTAGATGTAAGTGTCTTTGGCCCCTTCAAGTCTGTCCTGCGATCCATTCAGGACGATTTCAAACTCTCAAACACTCACGTGCCCATCACGGAACATATGTTGCCAGAGATGGCGTGCAGGCCTGGGACAAGGTTTGTAATGTCACCACATCACCAATGGGTTTTCGCGCTACTGGCATCTTTCCCGTCAACCGCAACATCTTTCCAGATGATGCGTTTGCTGGGCAGAAGTCCAGAGCAGGCCCCTCCTGATGATGATGATGATTTGCCACAAACTCTTGCCGCACCCTTGACCCATCTTCATTGGAGCCTGACCAACCTCAGCCTGGACCATCTGGAATAGGTATGGATGTCACCAGCCTTCTTTGCTTCAGCGGCTAGCACTCCTGAAGCAGCACCCCAACCTCGGCAGACTCCAACTCCAACAGCTTCATCTCCTCCATTCTCGACGTCACTCCCGAAGCTGTGCAGCCCTACCCGAAGGCTCCTCCACGCCCTGCTGCCAGGGGCGCAAGAAGATCCGCGCCTGCATCCTGACTGAGGATGAGGAGCTCTTGACCAGCTGCGAGAGAAGGAGAAGAAGAAAGCAGCCAGAGAGAGAAGAAGCGGAGTCGGAGGAGAAGAAGAGAGAGAAGAAGAGAGAGCAGGAGGCACGACAGGCGCAAAGAGGAGGAGGAGGTCTGAGCCAGTTGAGGCGAGCAGCAGCGATGAGGAGGCTGCCGACAATCCTGCACTGTGTGACGACTCATCTGAATATTCAGATGAGTTTGCAGAAGAGCTCGAGCATGATGCTGCAACCTATCCTTTCGTCCAGAAGGAGCCAGAGGTGAAGGACTTTTTTTATATTTCAAAATTTGTAGCCTATCATAGCCTAGATTATGTTCATCTATTGCATAAGCAAGTCTAGAAGAAATTTCTATTTAATTGTCAAATTTAGTAGCCTAGCTGAATGGCCTTTGATTCCCAGTGCTTGGTTTTTAAAGCCAAATTCCTTATTCATTCATTCCATATTCATTCTTTTTTTTCATTTTTTTTTTTCATTTTTTTTTCCAGGTGGTGACTTTGTCCTGGTCCAGCTTGTCTTCAAGGGAAGAGGTCTGAGGAGCTTGTCCACTTTGTGGCCAAGGTCATTTCCCTGGAGAAGACGGGCGGCTGCAGTTGGACTTCCTGAGGATAAAGTCGCCCTTGCTGAAGGACACCTTCCACTTCCCAGCCATCGGGATGTCGACAGTGTCGACCGCAGCAGGGTGTTGGGGTCCTCACAGTCAGCACGGGGACCACCCAACGACAAGCAAACCTGATCAGGTCCTCCCTCCCTTGAGGGACTTTAACATGCATTAACCCGCAGGCGCAGTTTTAAGGAATTCAGTTTACCTTTTTTTTTATCATATATAATTTTTTTATTACATTCATATTTTGCTACCAATTGTTTTTATTCACCTTTCAGTGTCATGTTTTGGATGTTCTTAGTAAGAAAAAATATAAAACATTGGTGTAAGTGTTTTTTTGGTGGACCAAAACATCCGTCCGGGTTGAGACCACACCCCCGTTCGGGTCGTAACCACGCGGTCTCGACCCGGACCCGGAATTCTGGATTTTAAAAACGGCTGTAAAACCAATGCTATGATATCTACATATATGAAACTTATAGCATAAGATGGGGAATTAGTTAAGCTTTCTTTTAAGCACAAAATCTCTCCTGTAGCTCAATACCTTCTTTTTTTATGAATATTATTCACTTTACTGTCCGGGTCGTGTCCACACGACCCTAATACCTACACAGAAATACGGGTTGGAAATATCCCCCCGCTGCCTTTCCTCCTCGTCCACTACTAACAACCCATTATTTCATCGATTAAGGCCTATTATAACCGGTTCCCAGCCTCTCATTCACCCCACAACCACACACACACCCTTACTCACCCTTTATTCAGCCTGGGACGTCGCCGGGGTGAGTAATTCGAGGTTAAAACTGATAAAAACTGATGGAAGGTTGAGACAGCAGCCACCTGGGCTGCGTTCACTAAGGAATTCTGTACGATTCTGTTTGCTCACTCCCCTAGTGAACGACGAGTCTACGAAAAATTGTATCCCTGCCAAAATGGCGGGTCCCCAAACACTGTCTCGCCCAGGCTGCTCTCATCTTGCAAACACTAGGCCCCNAATACATTCTAAGGGTTTTGGCATAACTTCTGAGGGTTTTGGTATAAATTCTGGGGGTTTTGGCATAACAATATTCTTGGTTTTTGTATATATAAGAATAAAAGTTTATAGGCTATTTTTCCTGGTAGATCGAGGTATATTTGATATATAATTTTATTTAGCATGGAACAGGCTTTGTAATAAATTCTGAGGTTTGCATTGCCCCTCGCCAGATGGCGCTCAGAAAGGTTTTTGATTGGGCCAAAGGTTTTTTGATTACTTTATGCCAAAACCTGGGGTTTTGGAAATAAAGTATACCAAAACCTGGGGTTTTGGTTATTTCGGGGACCGGAAAACATTGGTTTTGCGAAATATAAAACTATCTCCATTTAGAAAAAGCCCCTATTTTAGGCCAGGAAAAATTTAGTCGGTGCTCTGAAAAAGACCGCGAAACTCTCGTCCATTATTACCAATCTAGTAGTCAATTTCAACTCTGAGCTGAGTGTACGAAACGACTAATGCTTTCATATAGACTACGAAACAACTTTTTGGTTTGTACGAATCTACTGGGGGTACGAACCGACTTGTGTACGAAGTGACTGCAGCCCAATGTAATACCTACACAGAAATACGGGTTGGAAATATCCCCCCGCGCCTTTCCTCCTCGTCCACTACTAACAACCCATTATTTCATCGATTAAGGCCTATTATTAAAAAACCGGTTTCCAGCCTCTCTTTTCACCCACAACCACACACGCACCCTTACTCCCCCTTTATTCAGCCTTAAACAGTAGTTAGTCGTAATTTGAGGTTAAAACTGATGAAAACTGATAGACCGAAAGAGCCTTTCCTCCTCGTCCACCAATAACAACCCAATTTAAACTCTTCATTTGACCTGTAATAACCTGTTCCCAGCCTCTCATTCACCCCACAACCACACACGCACCCTTTAAACTCACCCTTTTTTCAGCCTGGGACGTCGCCGGGGTGAGTAATTCGAAGTTAAAACTGATAAAACTGATGGAAGGTTGAGACAGCAGCCACCTGGTTCCCGCCGCCTCGATGTCAAAAAACCAGCCCCAGGGTTCCCAGATACTCCATTAAATTAACTAATTATTAATTTGCCTCCCACAGCCTGCCTCCTGCCTCACACACCCCTGCCTCCTGCCTCACACACCCTGCCTCCTGCCCCCACACACCCTGCCTCCTGCCTCCCCACACCCTGTTTCCTGCCTCACACACCCTGCTTCCTGCCTCCCACACCCTGCTTCCTGCCTCCTGCCTCACACACCCTGCTTCCTGCCTCACACACGCTGCTTCCTGCCTCCTGCCTCACACACCCTGGCTCCTGCCTCACACACCTTGCCTCCTGCCTCCCACACCCTGCCTCCTGCCTCCCACACCCAGCATCCTACCTCACACACCCTGCCTCCCAAACCCTGCCTCCTGCCTCCCACACCTTGCCTTCTGCCTCCCACACCCTGCCTTCTGCCTCCCACACCTTGCCTTCTGCCTCCCACACCTTGCCTCCTGCCTCCCACACCCTGCCTCCTGCCTCCCACACCCTGCCTCCTGCCTCACACACCCTGCCTCCTGCCTCACACACGCAGATTTAAAGTTGCTTCCCAAGCTATAAAAAAATGCAGAAGGCATGAATCGTATGTCTGACAGCGACGTACATCATCTTGTACACTCACTGGTGTGTGGGAGGGAGGGTTTCCCTCCCTCTCCTCCCTCCATAGGCAGTTGATAGTTTGCATGATTTTGAACTTATAGCCTGCAGCGTTCCCCTACATCCCGTGTTTTTGCCTGTTTTTGCTGGATTACATAATGGGTGGAAAACATACGGATGGCACAACGATTCAAGCAATCATTGATCTTTACAAGGCTGGGATCTATAATAAGGAAATTTGCAAGCTTAACCCTTAACAAGCTAAGGGTATGCTTTATACACCTAAGCCCTGGGCGAAGGGTATGGTCATTTTGACGACCCTTGCAAAAATCGATAAAAACTACATCAGCGTGTAGGGAATGTTGTAGCGCACCCGGCCATATATATATTTGACCCCCCAAAATATGTCTGGGGTGGGTGGGGGGGCGGTCCGTAGTTGAAAAATGTGGCGCGAACTGCATCGTATGGCTAGATTGGTGTCGCGCGGCGAGATTTCCCGGGCGAATAGCCAAATACACAAGTGAACATGAACCATTAATGTGATATCTATCTATCTATCTATCTTATCTGTCTGTCTGTCTGTCTGTCTGTCTGTATGTATGTCTGTCTGTCTGTCTGTATATCTATCTGTCTGTCTATCTATCTATCTATCCATCTATCTATCTGTCTATCTATCTGTCTATCTATCTGTCTGTCTATCTATCTATCAATCAATCTATCTATCTATCTATATATATATATGCTCACAACCGAGAAGTCCCGGGTTTGATCCCCAGACGGAGCGGAGACAGACTTCTTAAAACCCGAGGTCTTTTTAAAACCCGAGCCTGTCCACCCAGCAGTGAATGGGTGTGGGGTGTTAGCCGGGGTTTGTGACCCGCCTCCCGGGGTGGTGGCTTCCCCCAACACTAAGGATGAATGAGAAAAATAAATGTTGATATGGAGACGGGGCCATTAATGCATTGCTCAGGCCCTGTAAAATACAACTAGATGAATAGGCTACACACACACACACACACACACACACACATCCACTACTACTACTACCACTACCACTACCACAACTACTACCACTACTACCACCAGTGTCCACCACCACTACTACTACTACCACTACAACTACCACCACTACTACAACTACTACTACTACCACAACCACTACTACTACCACAACTACCACTACTACTACTACCACTAGGGTGGTGTGGGGGGACACTGTACTATTAGTGGAAAAATATTCATAAAAAATCAATTTTTTACCTGAGAGAGTGCACACTGTGCCCAAAACAAACTTCACAATATGGCCCACCTATGGTACCCTCATGAATACTTAACTCAGATAATAAGGGTCATTTAAGGTTTTTTATAAATTTTTGACTGTGATCCCCCCAGTTCGGTGTGACCCCACCCCACCCTACCTCTTAGTCATGAAGTCTACCCTGTTGCTCGCATGTAGTTCACTGAGGGTGGCGCTGCATCCGTGGTGGCATGGTGGCGCGAAATTTGAATTAATTTTCGCGTTGTAGCCTTCGTACGGTGATCCCCCCCGTTCGGTGTGACCCCACCCCACCCTACAACTACTACTACCACCACCACCACTACTACTACCACTACTACTATTACCACCACTACTACTACAACTACTACTACTACTACCACTACTACTACTACCACCACCACCACTACTAGCCTACTACTACTACTACTACTGCCAAACAATTCCTTTCTTCCTCCTCTTCAAAGCGAGACCAAACACGACATATATCCAACCACTACTACTACTACTACAACTACCACTACTACTACTACAACTACTACTACTACTACTACCACCACCAAACAATTCCTTTCTTCCTCCTCTTCAAAACGAGACCAAACACGACATACATCCAACTACCAACTACTACTACAACTACTACTACCACTACTACAACTACTACTACCACAACTACTACCTGCATAAACTTTCTGAAGTGTTCTGTGTCCACTCCCGCCACGGCCATGTGTCTCTGCTCCTCCTTATCCATCTGCTGGGCCAAGGTCGCGAGTTCCACCGCGCTGAAGTACTGGCCTTGGAGCAGGTTGTTGAGGCAGTGTTGGCCACATAGCCGACCCTCTTGCTGGGGGGGGGGGGGGGGGGGGTAATATATATTTTTTTTACATGACAATACACGTTTTTAATAGTAATAATAATAATAGTAATAATAATAATAATAATAATAATAATCATGATAATGATGATGATAATAATAATAATAATAATAATAATAATAGTGATAATAGTAGTAATAATAATAATAATAATAATAATGATAATAATAATAATAATAATAATAATAATAATAATAATAATAATAATAAAAAAAATTGATACATTGGGTCAAAAAAAATACAACTAGATGAATACAGACACACACACACATACATACACACATACATACAGACACACACACACACACACACACACATACACATACACATACACACACACACACACACACATACATACATACATACATACAACACACACACAACACACAACAACATCACATTCAACACCAAACACACACATACACACACAAACATACACTACATACACTACACACATACAACACAATATACTAACAACTAAACTAATAATTAATAATAATAATAATATAATAAATAACTTAATACATTAAAATCAATACAACATAATGAATACTTGCACACACCATACATACCACATAGCAGAATAGTAGTAGAGGGAGTAGTAATATATATAATACATACAGTATATAGTAATATAATATGTATAATAATAATAATATAAGTATAATAATATCGTATATATACAATAATAATATATATATAGATAGTAGTAGTATATAGTAGTAGTAGTAGTATTAGTAAGTAGTGAGTAGTAGTAGTAGTAGTAGTATATAGTAGTATAGTAGTATGTATATGATATATGAGTATAGGGTAATAATATATAGTAGTAGATAGTAGTAAGTAAGTAGTATAGTAGTAATAAGTAGTATATAGTAGTAATAGTAGTAGTACGTAAGTAGATAGTGTAGTGTAGTAGTAGTAGTAGTAGTAGTAGTGGTAGTAGTAGTAGTAGTAGTAGTAGTATAGTAGTAGCAGTAGTAGTAGTAGTAGTGGTGTGGAGTGGTAGTAGTAGTAGTAGGTAGTAGTAGTAGTAGTAGTGGTAGATGGTAGTAGTATAGTGGTAAGTAGTAGTAAAGTAGTAGATAGTAGTAGGTAGTAGTAGTAGTAGTAGTGGATAGTGTAGTAGTAGTAGTGTATAGTAGTAGTCGTGGTAGTAGTAGTAGTAGTGTAGTAGTAGTAGTAGTAGTAGTAGTAGTAGTAGTGTAGTAGTAGTATAGTAGTAGTAGTAGTAGTAGTAGTAGTAGTAGTAGTAGTAGTAGTATAGTAGTGGTAGTGTGTAGTAGTAGTAGTAGGTAGTAGTAGTAGTAGTGTAGTAGTAGTAGTATAGTAGTAGTAGTGGTATAGTAGTAGTATTTAGTAGTAGTAGTAGTAGTAGTAGTGTAGTAGTGGTAGTGTAGTAGTAGTAGTAGTAGTAGGTGTAGTGTAGTAGTAGTGTTAGTAGTAGTGTATAGTAGTAGTAGTGTGTAGTAGTAGTAGTGGGTAGTATAGTGTATAGTGGTAGTAGTAGTATTAGTAGTAGGTAGTGTAGTAGTAGTAGTAGTAGTAGTGTATTTAGTGTAGTATAGTAGTAGTAGTAGTAGTAGTAGGGTAGTAGTGGTAGTTAGTATTTAGTAGTAGTAGTAGTATTAGTAGGTTAGTAGTAGTAGTAGTAGTAGTAGTATTTAAGTAGTAGTATAGTAGTAGTGGTAGTAGTAGTAGTGTAGTAGTTAGTAGTGGTAGTGTGAGTGTAGTAGTAGTAGTAGTAGTAGTGTAGTGGTAGTAGTAGTAGTAGTAGTAGGTAGTATAGTAGTAGTAGTAGTAGTAGTAGTAGTAGTAGTGGTGTAGGTAGTAGTAGTAGTAGTGGTAGTAGTAGTAGTAGTAGTATAGTAAGTAGTAGGTGTGTAGTAGTGGTGTGTAGTAGTAGTAGTAGTAGTAGTAGTAGTATGTAGTAGTAGTAGTAGTAGTAGTAGTGGTAGTAGTAGTAGTAGTTAGTAGTAGTAGTAGTTAGAGTGTAGTAGTGAGTAGAGTAGTAGAGTAGTAGGTGAAGTAGGGTAGTAGTAGTAGTAGTAGTAGTAGTAGAGTAGGAGTGGGTAGTGGTGGTGGTAGTAGTAGTAGTAGTAGTAGTAGTAGTAGTGAGTGAGTAGTAGTAGTAGTAGTAGTAGTAATGGTAGTAGTAGTCATAGACAGTTAGGGTAGTTTAGTTAGGTAGTAGTAGTAGTAAGTAGTAGTATGTAGTAGTAGCCTAGTAGTGAGTAGTAGCAGTAAAAAAGTGTAGAGTGTTAGAGAGTAGAGGACTGAGATGATAGAGTAGAGGTAGAGACGAGAGTACGATAGAGAGAGAGAAGAGAGAGCAGATGAGAAAGGAGAGAAAGAGAGGAGAGAGAGATAGGGACCGAGAGAGAGCGAAGAGAGAGGAAAGAGAGAGATAGGGGAGAGGGAGGGGAGGATAATATTATATAGGACGCTATAACTAATGGCTAAGGGCAGGGTCGGATTATGACCCTTGGGGCCCCTAGGCTAATTAAATCGTGGCCCCTCAGACGGAGCCACCCTCTAACGCGCACACACCCCAATTTTGTTTACATTGTAGCCTATAGCAAAATAAGTGATCTGAAAAACCCTCTCTACGCTGCATTCACAAATAAGTGTTTTACTGTGTTTAGCACGATGCTAAACACCCATGGACTGGGCCCCATGACTTACAGCTAGGGTCCCAAACAGGGGCCCTTGATCTCAAATAAAGGGCCTCAAACAGAGGCCCTTTATCTCAAATAAAGGGCCTCAAACAGGGGCCCTTGATCTCAAATAAAGGGCCTCAAACAGGGGCCCTTGATCTCAAATAAAGGGCCTCAAACAGGGGCCCTTGATCTCAAATAAAGGCCTCAAACAGAGGCCCTTTATCTCAAATAAAGGGTCCCAAACAGGGGCCCTTTATCTCAAATAAAGGCCTCAAACAGGGGCCCTTGATCTCAAATAAAGGCCTCAAACAGGGGCCCTTGATCTCAAATAAAGGCCTCAAACAGAGGCCCTTTATCTCAAATAAAGGGCCTCAAACAGGGGCCCTTTATCTCAAATAAAGGCCTCAAACAGGGGCCCTTGATCTCAAATAAAGGCCTCAAACAGAGGCCCTTTATCTCAAATAAAGGGCCTCAAACAGGGGCCCTTGATCTCAAATAAAGGGCCTCAAACAGGGGCCCTTTATCTCAAATAAAGGGCCTCAAACAGAGGCCCTTGATCTCAAATAAAGGGCCTCAAACAGGGGCCCTTGATCTCAAATAAAGGGCCTCAAACAGGGGCCCTTTATCTCAAATAAAGGGCCTCAAACAGGGGCCCTTTATCTCAAATAAAGGGCCTCAAACAGGGGCCCTTTATCTCAAATTATTTGTAATTTTATTTTAAGTACAATGAAGCATTCAGCAATGCAAAATATCATTTTTCAAAAAAAATTATATTTGGAAATCTTTTATCAGGGCCCCCAGGTTTGGGGCCCCCTAGCTTGCGGGGCCCCAGGCTGCAGCCTATACTAGCCTATAGCATAATCCGGCCCTGGCTGAGGGTTCAGGCAATGGTTAAGGCCAGGACAAATTACTAGTCTCAGAAAATAACCGCGCAGTTCTCCTCCATTTTTACCACTAGACTAAGGAGTGTTACCCATGTACTATATTAGCACACACACACACACACGCAACACACACGCAACACACACACACACACACACGCAGCCCCCACACACACGCAAGCACACGCAACACACACCACACACACACACGCAACACACACGCAACACACACACACACACACACGCAACCCCCACACACACGCAAGCACACGCAACACACACACACACGCAAGCACACGCAACACACACACACACGCAAGCACACGCAACACACACACGCAAGCCCACGTAACACACAAACACACAAGCACACACATTTGCACGCAAAAAATACACACACGCAAGCACACACTTGCACGCACACGCAACATACACATGCAAGCACACGCAACACACACACACGCAAGCACACGCAACACACACACACGCAAGCACACGCAACACACACACACGCAAGCACACACATGCAAGCACACGCAACACACACACACGCAAGCACACGCAACACACATTTGCACGCACACGCAACACACACACGCAACTGATCACACACCAGACTGATTCCTGACTGATCAGACAACACGCAACACCACACACGCAAGCACACACACTTGCACGCACACGCAACACACCACACACACACACAGCAACCACACACGAACACCAACACACACGCAACCACACTCAACACACACACGCAACCACACGCAACACACACACGCAAGCACACAACACACTTGCACGCACACGCAACACACGCAACACACACACACACACACAAGCACACGCAACACACACGCACACCACACACTCAACACACACACGCAACCACACTCAACACACACACCAACACACGCAACACACACACCAAGCATACACAAACACACATTGCACGCAACGCAAACAACACACCACACACACACACTTACAAGCACACGCAACACACACACCACACACACATTACAAGCACACGCAACACACACACACACACACTTACAAGCACACGCAACACACACAACACACTTACAAGCACACGCAACACCACACACACACTTACAAGCACACGCAACACACACACACTTACAAGCACACGCAACACACACACACACACTTACAAGCACACGCAACACACACACACACACTTACAAGCACACGCAACACACACACACACTTACAAGCACACGCAACACACACACACACACACTTACAAGCACACGCAACACACACACACTTACAAGCACACGCAACACACACACACACACACTTACAAGCACACGCAACACACACACAACTTACAAGCACACGCAACACACACACACACACTTACAAGCACACGCAACACACCACACACACACTTACAAGCACACGCACACACATACACACACTTACAAGCACACGCAACACACACACACACACACACACACTTACAAGCACACGCAACACACACACACTTACAAGCACACGCAAACACACACACACACACACACTTACAAGCACACGCAACACACAACACACTTACAACACACGCAACACACACACACACACTTACAAGCACACGCAACACACACCACACACACACTTACAAGCACACGCAACACACACACACACACTTACAGCACACGCTACACACACACACACTTACAGCACACGACAACACACACACTTACAAGCACACGCACACACACACACACGCAAGCACACACGCACACACACACTCTTGCAAGCACACGCAACACACACACACCAAATTAAAGCACACGCACACACACACACACACTTACAAGCACACGCAACACACACACACACACTTACAAGCACACGCAAACACCACACACACTTACAAGCACACGCAACACACACACACACACACACTTACAAGCACACGCAACACACACACACACACTTACAAGCACACGCAACACACACACACACACACTTACAAGCACACGCAACACACACACACTTACAAGCACACGCAACACACACACACTTACAAGCACACGCAACACACACACACACACTTACAAGCACACGAACAACACACAAACACACTTACAAGCACACGCAAACACAAACACCCTTACAAGCACACGCAACACACACACACTTACAAGCACACGCAACATCACAGCCTTCACCTTCAAGCACAGCGAACACAAATGACACACTATATTAACAACGCTACTACTGCAACACACACACACACACTTTAAAGCACCGCAACACAAATAACACATACAAAATTGAAGGTCCTCCTACTGAACGTGCTTATCCCTGAGTTTTAATACCCTTGCACGTATTTCAGAATGACACCCTATTTAAGCTCGCCGATCTATGCACGGCCATAACACACACTCTATAAATAACCGCGGATAACTACTAAATAACTAATAATAAATAAATAATAGAATGGTTTATCGTGTAATAACGTTAAATAATACGTCGTGTCTGGGTTTTTAATACGGCCTTCATAAACTGTATTTAGTCACAGAAATACAGCCTTCTATGTCCTTAGCAGCCATGGTATGGGGTATGGTAGCCGTATCTATAGCTATGACGTATAATAACACGCATCACGTATCTCCTAATAACTTATATATATATGAACTTAATAAATGCAGAACTTTCTGAAGTCAATTGGGATAACTTAGATAAATGTGAATCATTGTCTGAAATGTTAGAAGTTTTCCTTAGGACTTGTGAAGCAGTGTGCAACAAGCATATCCCATTAAAGAATGACTTTCTGCGCAAAAATAATATTCCTCGTGACCGTAAAGTGTTGATGAGAAAGTGCTGGTGAATCCCAACATCAGCCCAAATGTTAGACAAAACACTGAAAACAAATACAGGAAATAGAAGTGAAACTAAAACTCTCCCATCAGAAAGAAAGAGAATTTGAGGAATTGATGGCGGTGGCCGCGATAAAGCAAAATCCCAAGTTTTTCTATCGCTTTGCAAAGAAAAAGCTAGAATGCAGAAAAAATATCGGACCTCTGATGGATAAAAATAATAAGCTGGTTGAAGATCCCTTATCCATGGCCAGCATACTTGAGGAGCAGTACCAAAGTGTATACAGTGACCCCATACAAAAAATTAAGATATCTTCCCCTCAGACATTCTTCGATATAAACACTGATAGTGGGGAAAATGGAAAAACACTGTCGGACATACTTTTCACACACCAAAATGTAGTGGAAGAAATAAACAACATATCTTTAAACTCAGCTGGGGGCCCCGACAATATTGCTGCCATCCTTTTGAAAAAATGCAAAGACTATCTAGCAACCCCAATCTATATGATATGGAGAAGATCTCTGGACAGTGGTGAGATACCAAACCAGTTTAAAGAGGGACTCCAAATATTTAAAGGGGGTTCAAGAGGGCTGCCACCCAATTACAGACCTGTGGTTCTCACCTCCCATATCATAAAGATCTTCGAGAGGGTTGTCCGGAAGAAAATTATTGACCACCTAGAGTCCACAACACAATTTAACCCGGGACAACATGGATTTCGTAGAGGAAGATCCTGCCTGTCACAACTCCTCGACCACTATGCAAACGTCCTAGATGAAGTGAAAGACGGCCGAAATGTTGACGTGGTCTACCTTGACTTTGCCAAGGCATTCGACAAGGTGGACCACGGTCTACTCCTTCACAAATTAAAAAGGATGGGCATTGGCGGAAAGCTGGGGACTCGGCTCTACCACTTTTTAATCGGCCGGCAACAAAAAGTAGTAGTTGACGGTGTCCACTCAAATGGCGCAGAAGTGAAAAGTGGGGTTCCGCAAGGCTCAGTAGGTGGTGTGGGGGGACACCGTACTATTAGTGAAAAAATATTCATAAAAAATCCACTTTTTACCTGAGAGAGTGCACACTGTGCCCAAAACAAACTTCACAATATGGCCCACCTATGGTACCCTCATGAATACTTAACTCAGATAATAAGGGTCATTTAAGGTTTTTTATAAATTTTTGACTGTGATCCCCCCAGTTCGGTGTGACCCCACCCCACCCTACCTCTTAGTCATGAAGTCTACCCTGTTGCTCGCATGTAGTTCACTGAGGGTGGCGCTGCATCCGTGGTGGCATGGTGGCGCCAAATTTGAATTAATTTTCGCGTTGTAGCCTTCGTACGGTGATCCCCCGTTCGGTGTGACCCCACCCCACCTACTGGGGCCACTCCTATTCCTGGTGATGATTGGAGATATTGACCAACAGATAGAATCATCAGGAGTTACATCTTTTGCGGATGATACCAGGATAAGCCGGGCCATTACCACTGAAGAGGACTCAGAAAAATTACAGAAAGACCTAGACAAAATATATAAATGGGCTGACAAAAACAACATGAAATTTAATAAACAAAAATTTGAGCTCATTAGATATGGTCCTAATAACAACCTGAAGGAATTTGGATATAATGTAGGTGATGAGAGGATTGATGAAAAAGAGTCCCTCCGGGACCTCGGTGTAGTCATGAGTAAGGACTGCACATTCAGCAGCCATATCAACCAGATAGCAAAGACTGCTCGACAAACATCTGGCTACATCCTCCGAACTTTCATCACCCGAAACCCAAATCACCTCCTACCACTGTGGAAAACTCTCGTTGTCTCCAGACTGGAATACTCTTGTCAGCTATGGTCTCCTCACAGAGTGAAGGAGATACAACAATTGGAACAGCTGCAAAGAGTATTCACACGCAAGCTTAACATTGGAGTTTCCCTTGACTACTGGGAACGACTCCAACACTTAAAATTGTACTCTCTACAGAGACGACGAGAGAGATACATAATAATATACACCTGGAAAATTCTTGAGGCAAGGTGCCAAACCCCAAAACCTAGAGGAGAGGAAGTCATCAAGAGCAGGGAACTCCCAAGGTTGGGGCGGGTTTGCCAAAGAAAATCAATTGGCAGCACATCCCAAAGACTGAAAACTATCCAGGCAGAGAGTTTCTGTAATACAGCACCCAGACTGTTTAACTGCCTGCCAAGGTCAGTCAGAGACATAACAGGGTGCTGCACAGATACTTTCAAGCGGAGGCTAGACAAGGTCCTACAAGAAATACCTGACCAGCCTCCAATACCACACGGACCGACTTATAGAGGGGCTGGGTCAAATTCCATCATTGACCAGATCCAGTACCTCAAGGTCGAGGGAATGTGTGGAAAAGGCGGATCCCCAGATTGGCCCTGATGCTTACTTACATCAAGACTTCAACAAGGTAGAACAAGGTAAGGTAAAACACAGTAGACCAACCTTTGAGTTAAAACTGCCAGCGACCACTGGCATTTCTCGAGTTTCAGATCATTGGAATTGTGGTTAACGTCATAGCGACATTAGAGGCTGACATACGCACATCACTATCCTTCTCCTCCACTTTAGTTTTTAATTTAAGAACAAAATCGTGGAGTTCTTCATTGTGTGTGTAGTTTAATGATAAACTGCTCCTTCGACATTTCCCTTTTAGCAACATCATGTACACAAAAAACTCCAGAAACTTGCATACATCGGGTAATTGCATGGTGTCTCCGTGAGTCCACCCATTGTCTTTTAAGTACTTAACGAAATCAGCAGATATTCTGTTTGCGTCTACCTGACCATCAAAAAGGTCCTTCGAGGCAGCGCTACCGTGCAATAGTTCTACCGCTAAATTAACACCTTTGACCAAGCTGTGTTTTTCATTTTCCCCAAATGTTTCCAAGAAGTTTGACCGAAAAGCCAGATAATTTTGTGCTTGTTGTGGCTTGGTAAAAGCGCTGGCTTGCATTAAATGTGAAGCTCGTGAGCCAGCCTGTAGGCGTGAACGGATGAAAGATATTTGATCCCCTTCATCACATACAAAGGAGTTTTTCATGACATCCTCACAAAGACTAATATATTCCCTGGCAGTAGCCCTATAGCTTGGATCAGTACCCGAAAATTCGCGAATAGCTGCACTTGTGGGCAATATTTTAATAGCTCCAGCGGCCTGAGGAAGAGGCTGGACAGGGGTGCCAGAAGGACCTGCACCGGGAGGGTTAGGGGTAGGGTACCTCTATAAAGAGGGTAACGTCATTCATAGGCCCTATGTTAAACGCTACTGGGCGCCATCTTGGTGCCAAGGCCTCCTCGTTCACCCAAGACCCGGGGAAGTTCTCAAGGCATTACCCCGCAGTACATCATGTTATATACTACATGTATAAAGGATAGACTGTTATCTTCGGAAATGTTTGTTCTATAAGATTATCACATAAAACATAGTAAAACACATTAAATAAAGGTCATTATGAGACTGAAGAAATATGATGAACTTAACATTCACTTAAAACTCGTCGTCATGTATAACTTTGTGGGACAGCTTATAATATGGCAGATATCAATACAAGCAGAATTTAATTAGCTTTCCATTGACATATTCGTTTTCTGATACATACAATAATACCATGCAAACCATTAAAGTAATCGTCCAGACCATTTCATCATTCCTGATTTAATGCAGTCAAAATATAGCCATGATCGAGTATATCAACAATATGTTGTCACATTTTGGGATCCAGTCCCCCGTTTTAAATGATCCGCATTCAAAAACTGTAAATTCCCCGTGCTCTCAAAACACAACTGTTTATCAGCAAAACGAAAGCACATGGGTCGGCGACGCCACAACAGGGAGCCTCCCAGCACCGCCTGATACATATGCGCGGAGACTCTGAGAAAAATGTAGTACTTGGGAATTTAGGGTGTTTTGATATATTTTTTGCGATGTGGCATGTACTTGCATCCTGTGTGGGTTGCAGCGTGGGGGCTGTGCCTTTACCCAGAGCTTAGCACCCATTTGCAAACTGTGGGGCGACGATATATGTGTGCAGTTGTGTGCAGCGGCGGCAAGCGGCGGGGAGCGGCGGGTAGTAGCAAAGGGCCCCCGAGATGAGAGGGCTGCCCGTACCCCGGCTATACCAGCCGCCCCGTCGCTCCAAAGGTCTGCACACATATATCGTCGCCGTTGTGGGTTTGAATGGGTGCTAAGCTTCAGGAATGGCACGGCTTTCTTGCCGTGCCCATGCAGGATGCAAGTATGTGCCGTGTCGCACAAAAAAATATAACCAGAAGCACCCAAAAAATTCCCAAGTACTACATTTTTCTCAGAGTCTCCGTGTTGTGTCTGGGCGGGCGGGGCTGGAGGCTTACTCTTGTGTCGTCGCCAGCAAGTTTCGCGCCACGGCTGGAATGTGGCTGTTGTTTTTTTCCCGCGCTTTTTACAAAAGTCATGTTTTTTAGGGAAATAAGGCGTGAAAATGAATAAATTTTTTTGGGGATTAGGTATTTTGAATGAACATTCAACATTTAAATTATGGGAAAGAAAAAATGGGTCTGGACGATTACTTTAAGGTTAACTAATAAATTGCTCTCCCCCGCTCTCTCTCTCTCCGACCGCCCCTCTCTCTCCCCTCTTCTCTCTCTCTCTTCTCTCTCTCTCTCTCTCTCTCTCTCCTCTCTCTCTCTCTCTCTCTCTCTCTCTCCGTGAAAGAGAGAGAGATATAAGTGAAAGAGAGATGAGTGAGAGATATGAGAGAGTAAACCAAAAAACCTTTATAATTAAATTTTCCCTTTTCTCCTCTCTCTCTCTCTCTCTCTCTCTCTCTCTCTCTCCCCTCTCTCTCTCTCTCTTCCTCTCTCTCTCTCTCTCTCCTCTCTCTCTCTCTCTCTCTCTCTCTCTTTTTAAATATATATATAGAAATAAATATATATATATAAAATATATTATATATATATATATTTTAATATATAATATATATATATAATAAATATATATATATATATATATATATATATATATATATATATATATATATATATATATAAAATATATATATAAAATAATATATATATATATATATATATATATATATATATATATAAAATTTTATATATATATATATATATATAATATAATAAATA